>ML996112.1:0-147186 GCA_010093805.1 Polyplosphaeria fusca | reverse complement strand
GGGGGGGGGGGGGGGAAGGGGGGAACTGATTATACCAGAATTGATCGAGCACCTTGAGATGGTAGAAACCTGGCGGTCTAATTGCAAACCGCCTTGAAGCAACGCCTGAAACCCCAGGCACATGCACACGACAAGCATATTGCTATCCATGTCCATCCCAAAAACCCTTATGCTTCAATTCACGCAATTTAAAAGTCTCCTTATTCGTACCAGGCACTATCCAGATATGACTGTAAAGTCCTGAGACATCCTCACTGGAAACTCTCTAAAAGGCTGTCAATCGATAGCACGTTGGAACAGGCCAAAGAAACTTACACTGTGACATCTCCGAAGCATTGCTTCCGCTTTTCCTCTTCCGAGTAGAGCGAGCAGGACTGCTCTTCTCTGCCTCTTCACCAACTTGATCCACTCGACTGACATTGGCCTCTTCATTCTGCCTGCTTTGATCGCCTTCTGGAGACTGCATCTCAGCTTCGGACTCATCCTCGACCTTTTGAGTAGACTTCCTCGTCGTGCCTCTTGATGTGGGGTGTGCAAATTTCTTCTTGTAGTATGCCCCCGGATTGAAATCAACATCGCTGTCACTGTTTTGTCTGGCCTTTCTGCCTTTGATCGGGCTCTTGCCCGTTTTCTTCGATGTCATCTTGTGTATCTTCGCTGCTTTCTTGATGTCTTTCTCCGAATCCGTGTCCATGTCAAGCAAGTCGAAAGCAGTTGCGTCAGCCGTCGATGTCATCAAATGATCTGGTTCATCGTTCCCTATTACAGGCGGAGGAATCTTCTGGCCTAGCTCCTGTTCGTTCTCCATTACTGTATCAACGACAGTCGTTTTTGGCGGCTGGATATTTTGCTGGACAGCTGACGATCCTCCTGCAATCTCGTTGTGGGATACGACAGGATCACCGTCAGTAGTTTCGTCATCACTAGCCGTGATCATCGCAGCACTCTTCCAAGACCTTCGGCGTGGTGTCTTTCGAGCTGTGTCCGGATCTGCAGCTGACTCGCCCTCGACAAGCGGTTCATCCTCTGTTTCATCGTCACTTGGTGAGATGATGGCAGCACTCTTCCTGGCCTTGCGGCGCGGCGCTCTTGCTGATTTTTTACCCTCTTCACCCTCCAACTGCTCTTCATCTTGAGTTGGGGCATGCGCGACTGAAGGGTTCCCACGCTTCTTTGACTTCGATTGCGGGGTGGAATCTATATGAATTTCATTGGCTTTGGAGGCAGTATTGTTGCTTTCTTCCAGCCAATTTTGTTGGGTGCGGTTTAACTCATCGTGTGAACCCGGCGCTGGCACAGTTTGGCGCTTTTTCGGCCGCCCCCTCTTCTTTTTGGGAACGGTGTCAATGGAAACCGGCTGCTCCACCAACTCTGCGTAATCTTCGTCTTCATCTTCATCATCCTTCTTCCAGGGCCTGCCCTTCTCTTTGGGATTGAACTTTTTCTTGCGTGCTGGCATATGCCCTACTTGAGACTGTTCGTCGATGAGACGGTCCGAAGCATCTGGAAACACGACATTGGCAAGACTGGAGGCCTTGCTTTTGGAGGAAGAATCTGCGACTGGTCCTTGGTTATGGTCTGCTACTTCTTCGCCCTCAAAGAACTTGGCGTGGTGGTAATAAGGTCGTTGCTGTGCTGGTGTTCTAACCCGAAGGCCTCGCCTAGTTGCTGACGATGTGGCCGATCCGTCAGGCGTTGCATTCCTTGTGGAAGGGGTGGTGGCTTCTGCGCCTGGCGTGTTCCCGGAGACATCCTCTTCATGTGACGGTGATGCAGACTAGGCAAGTTAGTGTCGGGAAAAATTGATTGCGTACGAGCGACCTACGCGAACTTTCTTTTTGCGGCCTCCGCGACGTTTGGTTGAGGTGGAAACTTCTTGAGGCTTTGACTTTGCACTGGTAACAGGCGTTCCCATCGCATGAGATGTACCATTGCCATTCACGGATTCCATCTTCGTTGACTGTTGTGCTGAGAAGCGGGGTGAAACCATGGTGACGGGCTGGCCATCTTCCTCATCGTCATCATCCTGAGCTCGTCAATCCGAATGCTCACGCAAGGTTTCGGACAACCTGCACTTACGCTAGAGGAAATTAAATCCCAGGTGTCTAGAGTGAGACGATAGAAGAATGCGCTGAGTGCATGCTCTGAAGAGGCCCAACCATCGTATGAGAGATGTGGCGGATTCGCTGCGCTCTTGTAGGAGACATATTCTTCATTGCCGTAAATAGCGAGCCAGGACTCAAGCGAGTTATAATTGGGGGCAGGGCTGGCTTCTTGTTGGGCGGCGGCGTCTACTTCGGACATTGGAGCCATTGCGATAGAAGAAAAGAGAGCCGCCAGGGTTCGAGAAAGTAGGAATAAAGTGAAAAGGTTGACGTCCTTCTCAACGGACTTTCAGATTCGAAAATTGTCCAAAATGAAAAGTCGGTGGTGGCATTCGCGTTCTTGCCACGTTGCGTGGGAGTGCGCGCGGTGGTAGAGAAGGAGGAGTGGTTGAGTGAAGAGTGACGGTGGTTCTGGGCAGGTTCCAAACGCAAAGATCGCAGACAGACGATCCACGCCTGGTGCTACCTCAACTCTGCGATACGATCCACGCCTCTAATGATGACTTGTCAGCTTGACTTACTAGCCCGCAAGTCTATGTCGGAGCAGAATTTCAGCCGAGCGAATTGCCAAAGGCACACGTCATGCGCGGTGTAGGTGGAATGGAGAAGGCGGCCAGGGCAGCGACTGAGCAGCACGCTAAACACCCATAATTTCGACTCGGCTATCTGATTAAGTATGCCAAATTTTTGTTTGTATTGCACCCCGGAAACGCAGGGTCAGCAGGCAAGGCGTGTTTTTTTGGTGCTCCGTCACTTTTTATTTTTTACTTTTCACTTTCGCACACGCTTTCATTGCTCGCTCGGGTCATACGATGCAAACATGACATGCACATTGATATGATTATTCTCTAGGCTATTCTGCCGTGGCTTCTGGCAGCAGCTATATACAAAGAAGCGCAAAGGCCGATCTAGTTCATGGGTGCCACCACCGAATCAAAGCGTGATGGCCTTGTGACTTGGGTATACAACTGCGAGCCCAACCAAAACCACCCATTGCAAAAATGATGCCAAAGCCATCTCACGAGAAAATGCCCGACCGTTTATTCTCTCTGGGCCCGCAAGACTTGACTACTGCGCACCGTCTGCTCCATTCAAAAATTTCCGAAGAATATAAGTTAGAAACAAGAACTCAGTCAACAACTTCTCCGTCCGAAGATGCTGCGCGGAAACGACGCGACAAGAGACGCCCAATATCCAAAGAATTTGTTCCAAGGGTCCGCTAAGGAACCGACATCTGAGACGAACAGCTGCACAGCATCCAAGTGGACCATGGCGAAAGAAATTGTATCGCACTCACGACGCAAGAATGCTCTCCGGGCTAATCATGCCAACGGCACTACCATCGTCCTTCTCTGGTTCTGGAACATTTTGATTTTCCTTCTGAGCCGGCACTTCGAGCTTGAGTTTTCCGATGGGTTTTCCGAGCCCTCTATTGCCGACGTTTCCGTTGTCGTTCCCGCCATTGTCATCCTTTTCCTCGTCCAGCTTTCGCTTCTTTCGTGCCATCTGCTGTTGCTCTCGTAAGGGCCGCTTACGCGGACTGGATATCTTTCCTGTAGGTGGTAATCTCGGTTTGGGGAAACGTTGTTTCGGCGGCAGATCGTCATCTTCGATGAGCTCTTCAGCACTGCTATCCTGCAGGCGGGAGAGGAACCATTCCTGAACTAGGCCGATCTGGCTGCCAATGTTTTGGGAAGTGATTGGTTCGAACTTCGTTGGCTCCTCCATAAGAACGCCAGTGGTAGTAACGTTGCTAGAGAAAGGATTAGCAAACTCAGGTATACGGAATTGATAGAGTCATACCTGGGGTTTTGCGCCGCATAGGCATTGTGCATTCTGTTCTGCAACAGGTGCAGCGGTACACTGAAAGATATGCCCAACTCTTTATCCAAACCAAGCTCTTTGAAGCCGAAGAAGTCTTCGCCAATGTCTTCTGCAAAATCTCCACCAACAAACTGTTCGCTGCCGTCGTTGAAAGCACCAGATCCATCTGGACCAGCATTGTTGTCCAGGGCCGGGCGGAGAAGCTCTGCGTAGTAGGAACGCATGCGGTCGTGCATTCCAGTGAGTTTGGTACCAAGTCTTTCGACGTCATCCTTGACATATGTCTCAATAGTCTCGAGGCTGACGCCGTTGGCGTTGAGTGCGTGCAGTATGGCCTCCTCCCGTGTAAAACGAGGCATCCAAGACGTCGTTGTCCCACTCGGCATGGTGAGAGGAATGTCGGATTTGACCTTCGGCACCTCTCGGTATATTCCCAAGCTTTTGACTAAATTCTGGAAGAACTGACCAGCAATGTCGGTGATAGACTCGAGAGCGGATGGTTGAAATTCCTCGAAGCCAGCATGGTAAAAGACCTTGGCAACACTTCTTTGAAGGGCTGCGCGACAGACGTAGTGGGACATGACAGGACCATCCTCGGACACAACCATAGGTTCGACGTCGGCCTCGACGAACGGCTGCGGATCATATTTCTGGAACTGGTTCTGGTACATCTGGAAATGGTTAGCTGCCGTTGTCTCTTAATCTATGTGTATGATGTACTCACTTGTGATTGGAGCTGCATCTGTTTGACTATACCAATCTTCGCACATATCTTTCGCGTCTCTTGCATTTGCCGCATATTCGATTCCACTTTTTTGGCCAGAGAGCTGTCCGGTGCCAGGAATTGGCCCTTCGGAACGATCCGCATGTACTCCTCGACTTGTTGTATGACGTGCCCTTGGGAATCCTCCAACCATTGGAGACGCTCGTGTAGATCGGGTATTGCGCAAACGGGATCGTAATAGTCAGGCAGTTGCCATTCTTCATCTCCTTCCATGCCTTCAGCTAGTGTCTCTCCCGCGGTGCTCTGAACTCCATCCTTGCCATCCAAGGCAGATGCGGGTCCTTCGCTTGAACCTTCGGCCATGGCATGTTTGCGGTGGCGAAGCCACCTTCTCATTGCAGCTTTACTCCGTAGAATAGCCGGCTCGTCAGGGTTGAGATGGTCGTTACGAAACAGTCGATTCCTTTCGGCCGCGATCATCGCTCGGTCCTTCTTGGTCACTTGTTTCCATGTTTTGTACTCGAGATCATCTAGGTCGGCATCTTCACTCTCAAGTGTCAGACCACTAACTGATGCGCCTGTTCCATCCGCTTCTGAATTGTCTGCTTGACTACCAGGCGCTCCGCTCCTGAACATACTGTTCGGGCCCAGAGGGGTTAGGGTGCCAGGTGGAGGTGTCGAGAAGCCGTTGACGCTGCCTTCCATTTCCGAGTCAGCGCGGAGAAATTCATTCTTGAGATTGGAGACGGCATTGTTCAACGTGGGTGCTGTCGGCCTGCTCTCTGGACCTGGTGTACCTTCCAGACCGGCTGGAGGGGCTTTCCTGGCAGTACTTGAGCCTTTGCCTCCTTTGCTGGGTGCCTTCCGGCCGCGAGAAGCCATGATAGGCTCTTCTAAGACATTGTTCATTAGCAGGGCGCGCAATAGTCTGAAGAGGATGCTTACCGTCCTCGCTATCCTCTGCTCCATCTGCATCCGCATCTCCGTTCCGAAGCCTTCTCTCTTCAGCTTCCACCTCCGCGCGGTCGCGAACGGTAATATCCGGGATCAAAGGCACCAGCTTCTCTGTCTCTTTCTTCATGTATAAAGCCTTCTTGCGCAGGAAATGTGCGGGATCGGCGTTGTATTTGAGACAATTCGACCATATCAGCATGAGGTCATCGACAAAGTCTTTCTTGGACTTGTACTGTAGTTGCTTGAGCTTCTTCATCATGGTTCCAATGTCCATAGGATGCTTGATGACGGTGTAATAGTCTGGGGCATCTCGCTTGTTCACGCGTTGTAGGAAAGGATGTGCATGCTCCCCTGCTTTCAGTTCCATGAGAACCTTCTCCATGCTCTCGTAGAGCTCCTCTTGACCAATGCGATCCTCGCTGGCCCATTTGCTCCGATTCTTCCTCACTTCACTTATCAGACTCCGTAGCTGAGCATCGCTAGCATGTACCGCGTCTCTTTGTGCGTCTATGCGAGCGATAAGATGCTTGAGGGTAAGACTCGATGCGCCAAGATTGGTAGAGCTCAAGGTGCCCTGTTGGGGTGCGGCAGGAACTCCGTTGGTTGCAGCGCTGGCTGGCTGCCCTGACATTTCGTTTTCAACCTGTCGATCTAGTTCATCGAGCTTCTGTTGCTCCAACATAGCGTCGCGGTCGCTTTCTAGGGTATAGAATAGGGTGTGAAAACTGCGCTTCGCCGCGTCCTCGGCCGCTGTCTTGTCCTGCTGCAGTTTCTTGCGCACATCGTCGGATGATTTGACTTGCTCTGACGACGGTGTGCTTGTGCGCTCGATGCCTAACTTGTTGGACAAGGATGTGATTCGAAGGCTTGGCGTGTCGATGGGGGTTGACGTGATTCCATTGACAGCGCTTTTCGCAAGAAGGGGGGAAGTGCGGGTATCATCCTCTTCTTCGGCTTCGTCGTCGTCGCCATAGTCGTCCTCGTCGATGATCCTGACAGGCTTCTTGGGCGTCGCGGCCGCGCGCGCGTCATGCGCATGCGTCGCGGGGGCTGTCACCGACAGCGAGCTCGCGCCATTATCCAGTGTCGCGACATCATCACTGGTGTGTCCTCCGCCCAATACAGCTGCTAGACGCGCCTCGGTGCGCTCGTAGTGCTCTCGGAAGAGCGCCGCCCTGGGATCCTCCTCCGCGATGGCGTCGGCCCCCTCACCGAGATTGTTATTGTTGGAGGCGTTTGACATGGCTTCATCGCTCAGAGTGGGATTCGGTGTGCGCAAGCGAATCGAGTTCGGCAGCTGGTGCGGGAGGCGTCCATAGTGTTGGCGTTCTCTGGAGGATGGGCGATGTAATGATGGAGCGAGCGACATGTCGCTCGCTGTGGGGATTCTTGGCAGAACCTCCTCACAGCGCAGCGAAGCCTTTCGGGCGGCCTCCGACCTCGTGCAGGTTGCGCAGGAGCGTAAAACCAAGCATGGAAAGAGCGGCGGAGTGTGCGCTTCGAGGGCCGATACTTTGGAGATGGAAACAGATGAGGATGGTTGTGGGTTGATGGCCGAAGCCTCGTCGCAGTCTCTCGGGCTGGCTTTGGTTGCAAAGAGAGTGAGGTTGAGAGTAGGTTGCTTAAGGCATGGCGCTAGCGCCAATTGCGGATTAGCGGCTGAAACGGCCGAGCCACCTGAGCACTCTGCTTGCACCCGCAAACACAGTCACATATACAATAGAGCCCAGGTCAAATGGCGTCGCGAGGTAATGGTCGCAATGAGTCCCCCGCTGCATTCATCTGACGCGGGCGAATGCGATCAAGCTCTTGCGCGGCGTCACAAGCCCATGCTGGAATGGTCATATATCACACATCTTGGGCCTCTGTGCAGCACCTCAAGACATCGAAATCGCGTTTTCTGCACAGTGAGAGGCGGTGCATGCGCATCGCTCTAGCAGCATGCCACTCTTGCTACAATTTCGCGAACAGAAGTTCCATGCAACGCAACGTGTTGATCGTCAAGAGACCGGCTGACCAACTCATCGATACAGACCCAACTCATACTGACGAGTGCAACCAAGACCTGCTCTTGAGTGACTCGGTAACGCCTTTTCCCATAATGTCATCAAATGCGTCTCTTCATGAGTCGCAATAACAATCAAAGTATCTCTTGCGTCACTCTCATCAGGGGAATATTAAACGTTCTCTAAGATCGCAAGACTAAAAGCCAATGTGTCGCAACTCTGCATTGTTTAACCCTGGCCTTCGGTCCTCCGCGAACGGAGCGCAGTCACGTGATGCGGTTTCCAAAGTTGGAATAGCCGAGAGCGGCTTGAGGTGTGACGAGGCGGAGCTCCACGAATGCCAACTCCACCCTGTGAAGCTACCCACACCTCTCTTCCCCACGCCCGCCCTCGGTCGAATAATGACCTCCTTACGGTGAATATAAATCGAGGCACACAAGATGCGGATACGAAAACCCTTTGCCGGTACGTCGCCACTTCCGCCCCAACGTCTGAGGATGCTCACCATTCGTACTTGTGACTCAACGTGCTTGTTTGATATCAGTCCGCCGATCTATCGCTAACGAGAACTACTGTAGGAGGCTTCATAGGCATCTGTGCTGTAGCTGCTCTTGCAGGCTTCTCCCCGCAGAACTACAAGCTCCCGTCGTACAAGCAATCCGACAAAGTGCTGCACTTCATTGCTTTCTTCGCTCTCACTTTTGCATTTTACTGGATCCTCGAGACCAACAGGCGCAAAGTGCTCCAGCTGACGTTCACTGTGTGCACGATCGGATTAGCCTTTGCTAGTGAAATCGTTCAAGGACTGCTGCCGGTACGCTGCGCCCATTTTTGCTTGCGCGGAATAGGAGCGATCCACAAAGGCAGTGTGGAATCATGCTAATGGATACAGAATGGCAGAGAATTTGACTACTATGACATCCTCGCTAATGTCTTGGGTTCCCTCCTAGCGGTTGCGCTGTGTAATTGGTACCACAAAAGGATGTTGGAGCGCAAACGAGCTGCACGCGGTTACGGCGCCGTAGCGGGCGAGGACATTGACGAAGGCGATGTGGAACTAGGCGAGAGCCTCGGCGGACAAGAGTCCGGCGTCGTCCGCTCCGGGACTGCGGCTGTTGAGGAGGAGCTAGACCGCTGGGACGAGAATGCGGAGGATTGGGAGGACACCGATGTGCCGGACAACACGAATGGGAAAGCTCAGGACAGCTCCGGGGATTTGGCCGATAACAAGAAACGAAGCGATTGAAATATGGTCAGGATGACGATACGATGTCAATGATTAAGCGTGCCAGTTCTTGTCCTGTATCGGGGTACTTGGAGCGTCCACAGTCAATCCATTTCTCCGAGCGAGTTCTCACAGTATCACTCCAGCGGGTGTCTGATGAATCTGAGATTGGCATAACTGTTTGCTTGTAGCTGACCGTTGTCTGGCTGCCCGGATTCCGAGCAGGCTCAGAACCACTTATTCTCCATACGGGCCATAGACCCAGAATTCATGCATGTTCACCAGTATGATATTCGAAAGGACCCATGAGACCCGAACCAAGCGCCATGACGTTATCCCTCTCGTCTCCCATTCCTTACGAGGTAGTCTTAGCGGCCTGCTGTGGGTTGACCTTCTTTCCGTCCTTGTTGTACCTGACCCTCGGTGGCGGAGCACGGTTGCGGCGACCCTCTCGGGAGCGGACACTGCGCAGATATGAGAACTGGGACCAAAATGCGTTGTCTACATTGAAACGTACCGTACGATCTTGCCGTGAATGGCGCAGGAAACGCAGTACTGGAGTTTCAGGTACATCTTGGGAACAGTGTACTCGGGGAAGACGGAGGCGTCAGAGATATCACCTGTAGAGCAGTCAGTAATTTCGGGATCAAGCACAAGGCCTCCTCTTCAGTCGCTCGACTTCCTCATGCAGGTGCAGGTGACGTACGGATAGCAGCCGACTCGACCATGTTCCTGATGGTGAACCTCTTGATGGCCTTGTCCTTGGGCGTGCATCGAGAGCAGTTGGAGCAGCGAATGGGCTTCACATGGCCGCGGCCCTTCTTGTTACGACCGCTAGAGTCCTGTCAGCGCTTCTTCCTGTGGCAACCGCGTCTCGCTGCATACTTGGACGCTCGCTTCTTGACCATGATGGGCTGTTTCTGCGAGACATGTCAGTTGAAGGGTCACGAAGCGTCTCGTAAGAAAATGCCTACCGAAGATGGAGGATCTTGGAATCAGCAGTGAGGTGGACGTTGAGGTTGCTTGCGTACTTCGCAGCTCGAAATTGGACTCGCTCCGATGTGGGCGAAGCGAAAGGCCCGTGCACTTATCTGATCAATCTAATCGCTTGGCACTTGGTTGTTCTCAGGTCATCGGCACTGATTGTGGACAGAAGGCAAGATTCAACAGTACCTATCTTTGGGGGATTTACACCGCGCCAGAGTGTCAAGCGCCTCACTTGCACTGGGCATCGCATCCTCTGTCGCTGCTGCATCGCGCTAGCCCTGTAACCCGTCTCCGGTCGGGCCTCCCCAGCGACCGTGTTTTTCTCTCCCTAGCAACCAGGCCAGGACCCTCCTCCGCAACACCGCGCCACTCTTACTGGTCCACCACCGAACAACTGTTCTCTGCATTGCCAGCAAACATACCCTGCGAAAAAAATGTCTGGTGTCGGCACCCTCAGAGGCACCCCCAAAAATCGGGGACAGGCTCCGTTCACCCCCAACAGTCCGTCGGGAATCCCGCGTCCCGCCCTCGATCAACATGCGTCACAGAGCGACGCGGGCACATCAACCCTCAGTGCCAGTAGGCAGAAGATGTCCAAGAGGGATGAGGTGAGCCGTCTTGGAGGATCCATCTTGATGGAGAGCCCAGCTTGACAATCGACAGGCCATTCGACGCAAGATCGAGACCGACCTGAACAAGAAGAAGAACCCTGGAGGTCGTGTCCGACAAACGAAAAAAGCTCCCCCGGGGACCGTCCTCGCGCTGAAGCCTAGTCCGGCTCTACAGATTAAGCCGCATACCACCGTCGCGGAGGCCGCTCAGCTGATGGCCGCGAAAAGGGAAGATTGTGTCCTTGTCACCGATGACGACGACCGAATCGCTGGAATCTTCACTGCAAAGGATTTGGCTTTCCGAGTCGTGGGAGCTGGTATCAAGGCTAGAGATGTGACAATCGCAGAGATCATGACCAAGAACCCGCTTTGCGCCAAGACCGATACCAGCGCGACGGACGCTTTGGACCTGATGGTCACGAAGGGTTTCCGACATCTCCCCGTCATGGATGAGAATCATGACATTTCTGGCATCTTGGACATAACGAAATGTTTTTATGATGCGATGGAAAAGCTTGAACGGGCATATAGCTCCTCGCGCAAGCTCTACGATGCACTCGAAGGCGTCCAGGCCGAATTAGGCTCGAGCCAGCCGCAGCAGATTATACAATACGTGGAAGCCATCCGTCAGAAAATGTCAGGGCCAACCTTGGAATCTGTTCTGACAGGACTGGGCCCAACTACCGTGTCCGTCCGTACCTCGGTCAAGGAAGCTGCTGCTCTGATGAAGGAAAACCATACAACCGCGGTTCTTGTGCAGGACCAAGGGTCAATCACGGGAATTTTCACCAGCAAGGATGTAGTGCTTCGCGTCATCGCTGCCGGGCTGGATCCTGCTACCTGCAGCGTTGTGCGAGTTATGACGCCGCATCCCGACTTTGCGCCCATGGACATGAGCATTCAAGCAGCTCTCCGAAAGATGCACGACGGCCATTACCTAAATCTGCCTGTTATGAGCGAAGCCGGAGAGATTGTGGGCATGGTTGATGTGCTGAAATTGACCTATGCTACTCTTGATCAGGTACCATCACTTGCTTGTAATCGCCCCGACTTTACTGACCTACGACTAGATCAACAACATCTCCACCCAAGACAGTGAAGGGCCAGCCTGGAACAAGTTCTGGCTATCGCTGGATAACGAGACAGAATCGATGATGTCTGGTGAGGGTGGTAGTCGAGTCCCTGGTACTCCTGATCATCGGTCGATGATGTCCCATGATCATCGTCCAGGCCTCATGGACCGGGGCGACAGCGTTCTTCCCCATGAATCGGCTTCCCACCACGGGGAATCACCGCCGCACTCGGCACTAGCCGGAGCGCCGTCCGCATCGCTCGACGATGTGCCCTTTGCGTTCAAGTTCAAAGCTCCCAGCGGGCGCGTGCATAGACTACAGGTTATCGCTTCCGCTGGCATTGAGGACCTGGTTCTCTGCGTTGCCAGCAAACTTGGGGCCGAGATTGACTCGATTGGAGGCGCGCCTACCTTTGAGGACGGCAAAATCTCGAAGACTGGCTTCGCGCTGAGCTATCTCGACAACGAAGGCGACACTGTCTCTATCACGACCGACCATGATCTCATCGAATCAATCAGTCTGGCACGACTCGCCCATCGTGACAAGGTGGATCTCTTTGTGCACGATCCAGACTCAGCGCCGTTGCCGGCCACCGTCGATCCGCAACCTGCCCTGGCCAAGCCACATACGCCACCCGAATCGGTGCTGCGGGAGCGCAAGCAGTTCTTTGATGAAGAGGAGGAGAGGCCGAGAGGGCAGTCATCGGAGGTCGCGACCCAGGCGGAAGTCATTGCAGGCGTGCCCAACGAACTCCTACTTCCCGGTGCAATCGTAACCCTGGCCGTAGTCATTGTAGCCGTTTTCGCCCTTGGTCGCGCATCGAGTAGGTAGTAGGCCTATGACAGGATGGGCAGAGCCGCTGCCTATGGCCTCAAGATTGGAGGATCGTACACGGCACGATGCCACCCGTGTCGGTCCACCTTGTCGCGATGTTGAGCAAGGGGTTTGGTTTCATCACGAGCGTTTGGAGATCTAGTGTAGCATTGATAATGTGTGTTTTTGATATCCGTCATTGCGAAGCTTTGACATGGGCAAGCAAACGCGTCGAATACAGCGCAGGACGGTTAAAGTAGGAGTCTTTACGGTAATTAATATCATACTTAATAGAGCGCCAGCAGTTTTCACTGGCCAGTATAATTTTCATGGTGAAAGGTGACGGGTGAAAGGCAAAGGTAACTGCGGCTCCGGTATAACAGAACGAGCGTGACACGTCCCCTGCGTATCTATCCTGCCCTGTCGGAATTTTTGGCGAGGCGAGGCCAGGCGCGAACCCCAAATTCGTGAGCCTGAATCCACCCCACCACCCACAACAACAACACCACCGCAGCACCCGCCCGCCAACTTTGAGGGACGCAGGGTTCCGCAGCTTCCGTGGCTGCCGCCCTCACAAACATCTCAAGCGACTCTGCCGCGTGCTTTCCACGCTCCTTCCCTCACCCCGCTCGGACTCGGCCACCCCGCCGCGCTGCAGACGACGCGACCTCTGTATACCCCAAGGCCTGCCCGAAGCCCTTGACTCAACGCGACAGTCTGCTCTTACTCTGTGCTTCGAAGGCCTCAGGCGATCTCGCAACATGTCTGTTCTCTCGCCCGAAGTCCACTCGGTACGTATAGCTCACCATGCCTTTCGCGTAGAGTCTCCGAGCTGTAATCATTCTATCCTCCCCTGCTTCATCGCCAGCCTCGAAATCAACAAGAGCCATGCTAATCCGATGTTTCAGGAACTGGCTACCCTTCTGAAAGGCCTTCAGTCCCCCGACAATGTTGAGCGAACGAACGCAGAACAACAACTCAATGATGTTTGGCTGGCTGGACGACCAAACGTCCTGCTCGTGGGCTTGTCTGAACAAGCGCAGCTTGCGCAAGAACCGGCAGTGAGTATCCTCTAAGACTAGTTATTCCGTACATGTCTAACACTTTTCGCAGACCCGAAGCTTCGCGGCCGTGATCTTTAGGCGACAGTCCTCCAAGCAGCGAAAACTTAGCGACGGCCAGTTGCGAGAACTTTTCCTGTCCCTGCCCTCAGATGAGCGCGATGTCATTCGTGCAAAGCTCCTACAGTGCTTGACAACGGAGTCGGATTCATCGGTACGGGGCAAGATTGGCGACGCAGTGGCCGAGCTTGCGAGGCAGCACACAGCTGACACTGTTCCATGGCCAGAGCTTCTGGAAGCACTTTTCGCTGCCAGTCGATCAGCCGAGCCTGGACAGCGCGAGACAGCCTTCCGAGTCTTTTCCGCAACACCCGAGATAATTGAGAAATCCCACGAAGAGGTGGTCCTATCTGCCTTCAAGGGAGGATTCGCGGACAGCGACACATCGGTAAGTAGCTTGTTGGGTCCGATTTGAGAACTTCCAGCTAAACACTCCAGGTCCGTATATCCGCAGTCGAAGCCTTTGCCTCGTTCTTTCGTTCGATTGCCAAGAAAGCTCAAGCTAAGTATTACATACTCATCCCGGAGATTCTCAACATCCTCCCACCAATCAAGGAATCGGGAGATGGGGAATTGCTCACCAAGGCTCTGATCTCTCTCATCGATCTCGCTGAAGTAGCGCCCAAGATGTTCAAGCCCCTGTTCAACAGCCTGGTACAGTTCAGCGTTTCCGTTATTCAAGATAAAGAGCTTGGGGAGACGCCTCGCCAGAATGCGCTCGAGCTCATGGCGACTTTTGCAGACTGTGCGCCTGTCATGTGCAAGAACGACCCGAACTACACCAACGACATGGTCACGCAATGCCTTTCGCTCATGACGGATGTAGGCTTCGACGACGATGATGCAGAGGAATGGAACGCGTCTGAGGATGTAATTCGAAGCCACTCTGTCTCCCCCGCATATACTGACGGCGAACAGCTTGATGCCGACGAGAGTGACTCAAATCACGTTGCTGGGGAGCAGTGCATGGATCGCCTCGCCAACAAACTCGGGGGTCAAGTCATTTTGCCACCCACCTTCAATTGGCTTCCCCGAATGATGACTTCTTCAGCTTGGCGAGATAGGCACGCTGCTCTCATGGCCATCTCTGCCATTTCCGAAGGCTGCCGCGAACTCATGGTTGGAGAGCTGGACAAAGTCCTCGACTTGGTATTACCTGCACTACGAGACCCTCATCCGCGAGTGCGATGGGCAGGTTGCAACGCCGTCGGCCAGATGAGTACCGATTTCGCTGGCACCATGCAGGAGAAGTATCACTCAGCGGTTCTCCCCAACATCATCCCGGTGTTGGAGTCACAAGAACCTCGTGTCCAAGCGCACGCCGCGGCCGCCCTGGTGAACTTTTGCGAAGAAGCCGAGAAGAGCATCCTCGAGCCGTATCTGGACCAGCTGTTGAACCACCTGATGATGCTGCTTCAGAGCGAGAAGCGATTTGTCCAAGAACAGGCTCTGTCAACCATCGCAACTGTGGCAGACTCTGCAGAAACCTCGTTCGATAAATATTACAGCACGCTCATGCCTCTTCTGTTCAACGTTTTGAAAGAGGAGCAATCGAAGGAGTACAGGCTACTTCGAGCAAAGGCAATGGAATGCGCCACTCTTATTGCCCTTGCCGTGGGTAAAGCCCGCATGGGTGAAGATGCCCTTGCTCTTGTGCAGCTGCTTGGTCATATTCAAAACAACATCACAGAAGCAGATGACCCACAGGCCTCCTATCTCTTGCACTGTTGGGGTCGTATGTGCCGAGTACTTGGGAAGGACTTTGTACCGTTCCTTGCCGGTGTGATCCCGCCATTGACCGAGCTGGGTGGAGCAAAGGCCGACATTCAGCTTCTGGACGACGAAGACCAGGTCGCTCAAATTCAAGATGAAGAAGGCTGGGAGCTGGTTCCGCTGAAGGGCAAAGTCATTGGTATCAAGACCAGCACGTTGGATGACAAGCACATGGCCATCGAGCTCATTGTCATCTACGCCCAGGTCCTCGAGGAAGTCTTCGAGCCTTACGTTAACGACATCATGGATAAGATTGCTCTCCCAGGATTGGCATTCTTCTTCCACGATCCCGTTCGTGTGGCTTCGGCCAAATGTGTGCCTCAGCTGCTCAACGCGTACAAGAAAGCACATGGTGCGGAATCAATGCAGCTTGGCCAGCTCTGGGAGCGCACCGTCGAGCGCGTATTGGAAGTACTTAGCACAGAACCCGCCATTGACACGCTTGCAGAGATGTATCAATGCTTCTATGAATGCGTGGAAGTCATCGGCAAGAATTGTCTCACGAACAATCACATGTCTACCTTCATTGAGTCAGCTCAGTCTGTTCTCAAGGACTACCAGGAACGCGTCAACGAGCGCCGCGAAGAGTTGGCTGAGGCCGAGGACGGTGAGGAGGCTTCCGAGGAGACCTTGTTTGCCATAGAAGATGATCAGAACCTCTTGTCGGATATGAACAAGGCCTTCCACACGATCTTCAAGAACATGGGCACCACATTTTTGCCACACTGGGAGAAGCTAATGGACTTCTACAAGATGGCGATTGTCAATGAGGACGCGACTCAGCGGCAGTGGGCAATCTGCATATTCGACGACGTTCTTGAATTTTGTGGTCCGCAGAGCTGGACGTACAGCCAGCATATCATTCAACCACTCGTCGATGGCATGTCAGACGCCACCCCAGCCAATCGCCAAGCCGCTGTGTATGGTGCTGGCGTCGCAGCTCACAAAGGTGGCGAGGCCTGGAGCGAATTTGTTGCGGCCTGTCTTCCAACGCTGTTCCAAGTCGTCCAGCGTCCGACTGCACGCGAGGATGACGATGTTTTCGCCACGGAGAATGCCTGTGCTGCCATCGCTAAGATTCTGCACTTCAATGCGAGCAAGGTGACGAACTGGCAGGATGTTGCATCCGCCTGGATCGATACGTTGCCAGTTGTGAACGATGAAGAGGCCGCGCCATATGCATACGCATTCTTGGCTCAGCTGATTGACCAGTAAGCTCTGCTCTCCACCATAATATTTCTGGATACTGACAATGTGTAGGCAAAACCCAGCAGTCTTCAATCGAGCCGGGCTGGCCTTCCAGTCAGTTGCTCAAGCTCTCGAGGCCGAGACGCTGCAAGGCCAGACCGCCGCTCGCGTGGTAGCGTCGACCAAGGCTCTCGTGCAAGCTACCAACCTGAATCTAGGTCAGGCCGCTGCAACCTTGACTCCTGAACAGCAGAGGACCGTGCAAGCATACTTTGCTTGATGCACGGCGCCTACAGATCGATAATTGGATGAGATCATGAGTGATGATAGTGCATGGGATGGAGTGCTAGGTGAAGTAAGGGAAATCCAGTCGCCCTAGTATGGCAATTGAATTCAACTAGACATGCTGGCGACTTCGAATGCCCCATAGTCATGCATCCCCACTTTCATCTTCGGATAGAGCGGCTGGAGTTTAGTGGCCATGTAATACAAAGATACACCTCTTCAACTCAGCCCGCTCACGGTTACTCTGCCTCGTCGTGACGTTCTTGAACCGTCGGTCGATTTTCCAGACCTTGTCATGTTCTCTAGGTGATTCACTTCATGCTACGTCACAAAAAGTTCAGAGGTATGCTATAGGTGATCATAATGGCCATTATTATACAACGCGACCATCTAGAGAGACTCTTTAAGAGTTTCGTGCCCTCGGTTGTCGCGACCCTTGATCGTGGTTTGCACGCCGGTAGTCTTGTCCAGTCTCTTTCGCGTAGGGGCGTTTCAGCCAGTGACACGCCACAAGCGCTACACCTGAAGCCTTTCAGAAGTGTCCTCAAAATCGGACGCCGAGAGACCGTGATCATTATGGTGATCGTGGTCCGAGTTCATGATGCTGTCGCTTGGGCCTGCTGTGCTTGACTCTGAATCTGTATGATCTGAATGTCGTCAACCTTGTGGTAACTTGTTACATGGACGTGGTAAAAATTGTATACCTCCATCTTGACCTTTTCGCTCTTCTCCTGGATTTCCTCTATCTGCTTCTCAAATCGCTTGCTAATCCACAATCAGCCTTTCTTATCTTGTTCAAGACGTTGTATGCCTTACATCTCCTTCTCGATGAATTCTAATCGCCCGTTTACAGCCATGACAGCCTCCGTCTTGTCCTGTTTAAGGAGTACCGGCCCGATCTGCTTATAGATGTTCGCATCGTCGGCGAGGAGGTCGAATTCCTGCAAAGCCCCCTCTCAGCTCTTGCCGTAGTTTCATATTCGTGAATTCTCTGACCTTTGAGACAGTCGTGTTCTCCTGCTGCTGCGACTCGAGCTTCTCGCGTGCCTCGACTGCCGTTGATAGCTCTGAATCGATATTAGCGCGTGGACGAGACTTCAGCGGGCCGTACAGACCACCTTGAAGCTTCTGGTAGGCGTCAGAAAGGCCCTGCATCGTCTTCTGCAGGTCTCCCATGGCTCTCGTGCTCTCGTGATGCTGATTAAGGGATTGCGAATGTTTCGAAGCGGTGCAGCGAAGGCGGGATGTCCTGGCCAAAGCGGCTAGCGCGGGGCCGGCGGTGACATCGACTTGCGGGCGACCTAGCAACGCCCATGACAACCTCCGCACGCGATTCTGTGCTTCTGCTTGGTACTGCCCGCGCCCACAACGACGCTGCCATACGCTTGCACGTCGTGCTCTCCTAACGTCCCAGCTCACCTCCGAGATCAACGTCCATAGACAATAGCACCGCTGCCCCACCATTTCTCCACTGTCGCCTACAACGTCTGGCGGATCCTCCTTCGCGTCCCTGGGAAGCTTCAAGAAGATATACACGGCCTCTGAGTGATTGGTTTGGGCCGTCGACATGAGCAACGCGGATTTCTTAGGTCGCGCCATCGAGACGGTCAAGAAGGCCATCGAGACAGACACGGCGGGGGAATATGAGAAGGCATATAATCAGTACTATGCCGCACTGGAGCTTTTCATGCTCGCGCTGAAATGTGCGTCATGCTACTCTCGGAACCACCGCCATATCAGCTAACAGTTCGCAGGGGAGAAGAATCCCAAATCGAAAGAAATGATTCGAGGCAAAGTAGCAGAGTACATGGAGCGCGCTGAGAAGCTCAAGCAACACCTGGAGCAAAACGACACCTCGAACCGCAAAAAGCCCAGCGCCATGGGCGCGAATGGAAAGGCGTCTGGCGGAAGTGGCAAGGGAAAGTGCGTGAACAAACCTCCGTCCTCATCGGGAAATAATTCTAATGTGCCGCCTAGGGGCGACGATGACGAAGACCAAGACCCTGATTCGAAGAAATTGCGAGGCGCCCTCGCTGGGGCCATCCTCTCCGAGAAACCGAACATTCGATGGGAAGATGTGGCAGGCTTAGAACTGGCAAAGGACTCGCTGAAGGAGGCTGTGATTCTGCCCATCAAATTCCCACATCTATTCACTGGCAAGCGGCAACCGTGGAAGGGAATATTGCTGTACGGTCCTCCTGGTACTGGTAAATCGTACCTCGCAAAAGCAGTCGCGACAGAGGCGAACAGCACATTCTTCAGCGTATCCAGTTCAGATCTTGTCAGCAAATGGATGGGAGAATCGGAACGGTAAGTGGTAAAGCGTAACGCTTGATCGGGTCACTGACGATTCTTAGTTTGGTCAAGCAGCTCTTCGGAATGGCACGCGAAAACAAGCCCTCTATCATCTTTATCGACGAAATCGATGCGTTGTGTGGTCCTCGAGGCGAAGGTGAATCTGAAGCATCGCGACGTATCAAGACCGAACTCCTCGTCCAGATGGACGGTGTAGGGAAAGACTCGAAAGGCGTCCTCATTCTCGGTGCGACGAATATCCCCTGGCAATTAGACGCAGCCATTCGACGACGTTTCCAACGTCGAGTCCACATTTCATTGCCCGACCTACCTGCAAGGATGAAAATGTTTGAGCTAGCCGTCGGAAACACGCCATGCGAGCTCAACCAGGCCGACTTCAGGAAGCTTGGCGAACTGAGCGAAGGCTACTCTGGGAGCGACATAACTATTGCTGTCCAGGATGCTCTGATGCAACCTGTGCGGTTGATTCAAACAGCCACACATTACAAGCCGGTTAGATGATGCTCCTCTCCCTTGTTTGCCATGCTCTCGCTAATATTGAACAGATAATCCACGACGGCAAGGAAAAATGGACACCATGCTCGCCTGGAGATCCAGAGGCTAAAGAAATGTCTTGGACTGAGCTAGACGGCGACAATCTGGCGGAACCACCTTTACGCGCGAGGGATTTTGTCAAGGCCATCAAAGCATCTCGACCGACTGTCAGCAAAGACGACCTCTCGCGGAATGCGGAATGGACGGCCGAGTTTGGCAGCGAGGGTGCGTAGATGAGTCTTTGGAGAAAACAGAATCTTGTTATGCAGCAACTCCATTAGGTTTCCTATCTGGTTGGCATAGCGGTCAGTGGGAGCGGGTTACTCTGGCGTTCAGGCGCAGGAACGAGCATGTGTGGTGGTCTAAATGAGCGCTTCAGAGTACACATCAGTCCCGCGCTCATATATTTTGTCTACATGGTCTTCCCACACAAGATTCAATGAAACTATGATGGATGGTCGTAATCTCGCAGCACAGTCGATCACTGGTCGTAATACTGCTCGTGCGTATTCTTCCAAGGTCTCGATATTTCTGGGACTGTTCGCTCCTTGTCCTCGCGCGACTTCAAAAGGGCCGCGGTTACTCCAATGAGAAAATCTTTGGGCAGGTCAGAATCTAGCCACAACACAGTCAGAATCTCATCGCGACGCTCTAGCCATGCACCCAAGTTCTACATACCTCTCTCGATCCACTCGTGTTTTCCCCTCGCATACCAGATATCCAGTAGCAGCTTGCGGATAGATGCATTCTCGTTTGTTCCCTCGTAGATTATTCGAATGTCCTCATTAGAGGGGTATCGTCGGGTCATAAGTGTCGGTCCCCTGGCAAAAAGAACGTAGGCATCAGTAATGGCCTTCTTGAACTCGTTGTCCAGTAGCCGTTCAGCCAGAACTGCAGCATATGCTAGAGTCGGGAAACCATCGCTAGGAGATGCACTTGACGATGAATTCTCGTCCTCGGGCAGGACAGGTAGTTTGCGTGTGTAGATCCATTGCATGTACTGGTCGGAGTCAGTGATACTAGAACCATGAAATAAGGTGATAGCTGAAGTTTGGAACTAAACGCTCGAATGGGTTTATGAAAATGCAACTCACGAGTGCAAATGCAGCTGGGTCGTCTTCTGGGAGCTCGATCACTCTAGGGTCCGGACGATTTTCCGCCCAGTCTGGTTTCATGGCATTCATGAAAAAGGGGGAGCCAGCAATGCGTCAGCGAAAACTGTTGTACCGAAGAAGTGTCTTATACTTACGATCACAGATGGCGAACTCATGGATGTGGAAGGACCGTTGTAGGTGTTCTTCCTCGGAGCCAACACGGATCTCTATCGTCTTACAATCTAGTCTGTATTTGTCAAATTCGTATGTGTCAAAGGATACGGCGCGTTGGCCTCGCTGGCAAGAGGAACGACAGGACACTAGTAAGAAGAAGAATCAAAGAAGGAAGAAGTCACTGCTTCTGTACATAGAAGATACATTTTACCATGGGCAACGCATAGCTAAAAAAAAAAAAAAAAGGCTCTAATGTATACCTGAGTGCTTCGGACTGTGGGAGCCGCGTCTCTTTGATGGCCGAGATCTGTGTTTCGTCTGGCACGTTGTAGCTGAGTCGTTTCCGCTTGGAAGCATGCATGTATACGTAGTTGAGAGACGAGTCGGCCATGTTATGCGTTTGTTGTGCAGATCGAACGGAGCGCATCGAACTGGGCTATTCATGCTCTTCTTGTGAGATTGTACGCTCAAAGAGCTGAGCACGGCACGGGTGATGTTTGCGCTTGGATCATTTGTCCGAGGCTAACCCGATTCGGGACTGTGTTTCACAGAGCACCTCAGCCCTCGTACCTCCTCTCCTTCCTCTCCTTCCTCTCCTTCCATCAATTCAGTCCGCCGTGATCAGCCTTATTCAGACAAACATTCTATCGCATTCAACGCGAATAAGTTCTAGGAGCACATGGCCAAGCCGCATGAATGTTGTGATACCGACCGAGCATTGCCGTTTATGCGATGCTCTCGCCCATCCCAACTGCCGTTGCTAACCCAGGCACACACTCCCGAGTAGGCCAGGGCAGAAGCGACCTGGTCCTTCCTTCTGGCAACGACAAGACCTTATGGAAACACTAGCTCGTCGATATTTCCTAGTTCGATGCGTTCCCAATTGATCCAAGATCGGTATAAGTTCTCGCATCCTGGATGTCACATTGGCATGGACAGGATTCCAATTTCGCCTCCAAATCCTTGAGCTACAGCGCTACATCGAAAGTCCTTGGCCGCATCAGATATTGTAGCCTTCTTTGAATGCGCCGACACTGAAAGTTCATGTGCTTAATTCTTTATTGCACACATTATAGCATGGCGAAGGAGTTCTGCGCATTATCCGCGGAAAGCCTCGACTGGAACTTTACGGAAACGCGTTGAAGAACACGATCAACCCACATGGATATTCCCAATCAGCTGTTGATGCGAGTTGGTGCAAGGTACATGGTGTTACCTCTTACACTTCCCACACGGTTTCAGGATATCTAAATGCTAGGGTCCCCGGGTGCCAGATCACAGAACCCTTACAGGTTGCACTCTTTACCTGGCAAATCTATCGTTCTGAGACTGTTCGCAAGCTCCATTCGCACATGCATAGGATTATCTGCCACTTTGACCAGTTCCATCCTTCTAGGCGCGTTCCATATGAGGTTCCGCAGTCGCTTCACAATAGATGTACATGGTTCTGTTCGTTTGTCCAGCTCCGGTAGTTACTATCAATCTGCAGAATGTCTGCTTCCACTTCTCCTTCGCTCACTACCGAGTATCTCTCTGAGGACATTGGCCCGACAATTTTGGCGACAGCGTCGCTTATGATTATCCTCATTACTCTTTTTGTTGGGCTTCGCTACTATGCTCGGTGTCTAACGAACACAAATCTCAGCGTCGAAGACTTCATCATACCCTTTGCTTGGTGTGCAGAAGTAGGTTTATGCGTTACAGGCATTGGTAAGCTACTAACTACTACTTTGAATGTTGTCGAGCTGATGTTCAGCGATAGTGATGGTGCTCAAAGCTGGTACAGGAAGACACATGGACTATATCACATTGACGGACCCAGGGCGGATTCCAGAGCACTTCAAAGGTACGCACCAGGGATTAGGAAACCATTACTATCTGCAAGCTAATGAAATCGAAGGCATTATTATTATCGAGATTTTGCACCTACCCGCCGTCGCATTCCCTAAACTCTGTGTAGTTCTACTCTACCTTCGCATATTCGTCAATAAGTGGGAGCGACGAATAACGTGGATACTCCTCTGTATCATCTCCACGACATGGGTATCATATACAATTGCGATCATGTTCCAATGCGTACCCTTTGCATATAATTGGGACAAAACGATTCCAAAGGGTCGTTGCTTCAACTTCGCTATCTTCTCGCACAGTAGCAGCGTGCCGAACATTGCTACCGATGTTGTTGTGTTGATCCTTCCAATACGGACTGTGCTACATTTGAAAGTGTCGACTGCACGGAAAATTGGGCTTTTGCTGATCTTCTTAACGGGCAGTGTGTAAGTGACACAAATCGGGTTTGCTGCTGTACATGCTAATAGGCTGAAGTGGCATCATCGCTTCAATTATTCGCACCGTGGTCTTCGCCCGCACCGATCCACTGGTTGACGTGACATGTAAGAAATCGTTCTACGAAACCCAGTATAATCAAGCAATACTGATCTGTACTTAGTCACCCATGCTGATTTAGTGAATTGGTCAATCATCGAGCCCGGCATGTACTTGATAGCGGCTTGTGCCCTCTCTTTCAAACCTCTCTTTCGCATGTTTGCCAAAGCTTTCCATCTCCACTCCTTTTTAACGCATTTTCACTCAACCACGGGTGAACAAACCCCAAAAAGCAAAGGTCGGTCACGTTCGGTATCGCGCTCCAGAACTGGCGTGATGGGCATGGAAACACTCAAAACTGAACAGAATGGAGGCTTCGCGAAACTAGGTACAGGGAAAGACGATCAAGTCAACACGGGAGAAAGAAATCATGAAGATAGTGGACTGAAGGTAGTGGTAACTACGACATTGGAAATGAATGTTGAATCGAGGAGCGTGTATGAAGGAACGCATTCGAAGGAAATTGCTTGTAACAGAGAGATAGGATAGGAAAATAATCATTGCGACCTCTGCGAAAGTATTGCTCGTGCAAGAGAGGCGCACTCCCACTAGAAAATTTCTTAAGACCGCACCGCAAGAGCAAACTTGGATGTCGGACTTATCTGTGTCCAATCGCGAATACGGGTGTGGCGTTTGTGCGGCTGGATATTTGGCACTGTGACTCCTTCCTTCTCGCATCTACAGTCGAGCGATCGACACATTCACATTGACAACTTTTGCTTCCTACTACGTAGCAGTGCGCGTAGATGCTTGTCGCAAATTCCAACACTACTCCCGGATGCGCCAGCAGCAACGTAATCGACGTCCAGCATTGGCATTCCAATGACAGATCCTTTCGGAGCCAATTACCGCGGGGAAAACGTGCTATGGTTTCGCGACGACCAGAAACCGGGGCCCCGCGTTGCAAGTCTTGAAGTCGCTCAGACAAGTTACCAACGCCAGGAACCTACCAGTGATCGATATCAGAGCGTACGATTCCTTGGAAGAGGGGGCTTTGGCTCGGTCGATGCGGTATTCGACAAGTCCAACACAGATAAAGTGCTCTACGCGCGAAAGCGCTTCAGATACAGAAATCAAACACTCCTGGAAGAATTCAAGGAAGAGGCGTCAATGCTTGAAGGGCTCCACTTTAGGCATATAGTACAGCTGGTGGAAACGTATACCTGGAACAGCTGCTTCTGCATCATCATGTTACCTGTGGCGGAGTGCAATATGAGCGACTACTTGACGACTTTGGACGCAATGGAGCTTGGAACTGAGCGAGACGAACTGCGTCGAAGAGCTTTGCAGTGGCCTGGCTGCCTTATCCGTGCCTTCGATTACCTGCACGACAAGCGTACCAAGCATCGAGATGTCAAGCCTTCCAACATACTCATCAAGGGGGGAACGGTCTATCTTGCAGACTTTGGCATCTCGAAAATGGTCGATGGCGATGAGACGACGGGGTCTTATGGATATGTCGGAGCTCATACCCGTAATTACAGCGCCCCAGAGGTGCTTGAAGAAGAGGACGAAACGCGGCGCGGGAGATCTGTCGACATATATTCTCTAGGATGCATCTTTTTGGAGTTGGCCACGGTTCTCATCGCGCCTCCGCACTCTCGAGAGCGGTTCGCCAACCTTCGCCTAGATACCTCGGGGAGTCTTGCGTACGCTGAGAAAGAAAACGAGCTTTTGAATTTGCAATGGATCCAGAAGCTGTGGGCGGACTGGATTTCCCAGAGCGACGAGATAATTGCAAACGCCAATTCAATGGTCAGTCTCGCGTTCTTCATGATGGATCCAGAGCCCAGAACGAGAATTACAGCAGTTCAGCTCGTCATTTTGATGGCTGCTTCGGAATATTTCTGTGCAACGATTTTGGAAAAATCATGTGACGACTGCAAGTCCATGGACCTGTCCGATCATGATCGGGTACGGATCTATGCTGCATTCAAGTCGGAAGGGTTGCGATTAACTAATGATCCGGAACTTGCACTTCAACTATCAAGTCCTGCTACTTGGACGTCAGCAAAGCGAGCGTGACTTAGCGACCATGTCCACTGGGAAGAGGCATCTGTCAAGGAAGCTGGAGGTGCGGAAGGGTCCATGTAAAGTAGAGCCTTCATTTTACAGGTTACCCGAACGAAGCGGTGCTATATACTCACTTGATTAGAGGATGATGGAAACCCCCTTAGCATAGTCGATGGTACGAAGCATCAGCCCCTCGAGTCAGCCATATCCAAGTCCGATATTAGACTATACGCATGACTACTTTTCCAGTCGAGTTTCCGATTGAATCGCGTATTTCCACACTTCGCACTCAAAGTTCGCGTAGCATCTGAACTCGTTGCTGAGGCCCTTGGAATGCTTGACTTCGAATGATGTCGTTTGAACCCCTGCTTTAGAGTAGACTTTATTGATCAGTGCCTCCATGCGCTCGCCCGTGCAAACAATTAGTCGTAGTCCCTGCGACTCCCATGTCCTAGCAAGCCAACGAACAGTTAGCGCGGCTGTGACACGTCAGAAACAGACTAATAATGTTCTCTCAACCGCAATTACCTTTGGTCTGACAATCGTCGCTTAGAAACGGCGGATCGCAAATGATGCAGTCGAAAGTACCCTTGAGTTCGGGAGAAAGCTTGACAGGGTGTTGGAAGTCGTATCGCTCAAATTCTTTGAAAACTGCGAACCGATCATCATATTCGAGAAGCTTGAGCTGTGGCTGAAATTGATACTCTTCAGAGGCCTTTCCGATCTTAGCAAATATAGGGATTCGATAAATATTTGCACGTACCAGCAAGTTTTTCAGCTGAATGAACACACTCGGGGCTGATACGACGGCAATCCGTGTCTCGTTGGTAGCTCCGTCCAAGAGCTGTCTTGCAAGTGCTGTGGCTGTGATATCGTCATACTAGATGGTGATCAACACGCGCCAATCCTTTGTAGTAATCACGGATTACCCAGAATTGGCTCGCATTCCAGTCTTCAGTAAAAGCCTCCATGGAGAATTTTTGTTTTCCCTCAAAGTCATTCTCCGCCTGAGCTTTGAGATCTTCAAACTGCTTTTGACGCTGAGTTTGCGCGCCATAAAATTCCTTCAAGGCGGCCAAGGTATCTGCGGGTAGCTGCCTTGTCCGTCATTTTAGACTCCGCACTTTGGGAAAGAGCTTGACTTACGGCAGATCATCGTCTTTGGTATTAGTCGAGGCCATGGTGTGTGTCGAAGAGTGGTAAGTTGAGCGACGTGCCGCATGCGTGTTAGTTCGGCTGGTTATCGATTCGGCGTTATCGATAAGCGAGCATCGAAAGTCCGTACCTCGGGATAAGCGCATGTGCGAACATGCACCTGCAATGGCGATTGCGTGCTTCCTCCCAGTTCTACAGACAACTTTCAACCATGGCAGAGAAACTTGTGCCTCTGCCGGCGGTGGAGAAGCTGAGCAGTCGCGTCTTGCGCGTCCTGGGAGGTAACCCTGGAAAAGTGAGCTTCTAGAGTCTCTGCCATCGTAGCCCCTACTAATTAAGTCGCAGTTCTCTCTTCAAGGTTTGCTGGAACTGGCCCCTTTCCTGAAAGTCACTGAAAGTCCCAGGCACCAACACTTATATTGTCGGCCAGGGCGCGAAGCGCCTGTTGATTGACACCGGAGAGGGCAAGGCAGAATGGATACAGTCGTTGAAGGCAGTCTTAGATGACGAGAAGATCACACTCGGACAGGCTATCTTGACGCACTGGCATCACGATCACATCGATGGCGTACCAGACCTGCTGAAGATTTCGCCAGATACGAACGTGTACAAGAAGGATCCGCATGAAGGGTGGACAGACATCAGCGACGGTCAGAAGTTTGAGGCCGAAGGTGCTACTTTGCGAGCGTACCACTGTCCAGGGCACACGGAAGATCATATGGCATTCGTGTTGGAAGAGGAGGGCGCCATGTTCACTGGCGACAACGTCCTTGGTCAAGGCACAGCTGTGTTCGAGGACCTCTCGGCATATATGAAGAGCCTGGACGGCATGTCGAAGCAGTTCAAGGGGCGAGCTTACCCAGGCCACGGGCCAGTAATCGAAGACGGGCCAGCAAAGGTATTGGAGTACATCAAGCATCGGAAGCAAAGGGAGAGTCAGGTCCTAGACGTGCTTGCGCAGGGTAAGGAAGACGGATGGACCTCGATGGACATTGTCAAGGTCATATACAAAGATTATCCTGAAAATCTCTGGGCACCTGCAGAACGTGGAGTTTTGCAGATTCTCGACAAGTTGCAGAAGGAAGGGAAAGTCATGCACAACAAGGCCAGGGGCACGTGGACGCTAAGTCAGAAGCCAGTGCTTTAGGCAACCAATGGAATAAAATGCCTCGTCAATTGTGAACCTTCCGATAAGCACGCACGGGACCCCGCACCACTCTCTGACTGTTCCACCTTTTCGATAGTCCGGCCTCCACGATTTCTTCCGGATCATCTAAAACGTTGGATATAATGTTTAAATAGTGGAAAAACCATTATTCCTGCCTCGGACGCAGTGCCAGAGTGGTTAATGGGTTAGACTTGAATTACATAATTCATGTCATCTAATGGCTTCGGCCTCGCAAGTTCGAATCTTGTCTGCGTCGTAACCGCTCCTGATTACATTTTTGCAATATTTTTTTGCTCGTCTTCGTGCGTTTCAGCAGCAAGAAGGCGATGCAGCGCATCCGAGTGTATGGAATCGCAACGCATCTTCACCCCGCCAAACGAGTGGTCGTGGTCGGGAAGAGATACAAGCTCCAGCACGAAGCTCTGTCCAGTGCATGGGCCGACGGTTTCCCCTGCCGTTGCAGATCGATGCCCATTCATCCTTCTGTCGAGATTGCACAACAACGGTACCTAACAGTGCTGACAGCTGGTCGCCGAGTCCTCGGTCAAATTACACCAGCACTTGTTGCTGACCCGCTGCTAGGCTTCAGGGGCTGAGCTTGGTTTTTGGGTGCGCTGGCACACCACAATTTTCATCGCTCTCAACGTACATGTATTTGCGAGATGCAGTCTTGATTGTGGTAGTATTTGCACGGAATCCTACCGAGCGATCCCTTCGTATACCCCCGCAATAAGGATGGGCCGGGGACGGGCAAGGCGTTTTCTTATCCAGCCCCCAAACGGCCGGAAGTCGCCCCGTCCACTTTTAGACTTCGCTCGGCGTACAACACCAGACATTGGAATGGACGGACCACAATCACGCAGCACACAATATGATTGCTGGGCCAGCCCATAGCGGCTTGGTGGGCTATTGGCTGGGAATGGTTTGTTCCTGTTTTCGTGGGACCGTCCGACAGCCGGGATCCATGCCGTTTAATATCCCACAATGCCCACAGCCTCCATGGAAACCCTGCTCCACGAGCCTCAAGGACTCCTCTTTTACTTAGATGGGCTTAGCTGTGAGCGCAAGTAGGGAACGGCAGTCCTCTCGCCGCGAGCTTAATGCAACCAAGCCAATCCGAGAGTCTAGAGTTAATATCCAAACCGCGGCTAGTGCAAAACGTGGACACTTGCGTGACCCGAGAACAGCGCAAGTGTCGATGGACCGTCCAGCTATATGGAGAGGTCGGGCCTTCGCCGAACATGGCCGACGATTTGGGACTCCATCTTTCGTTCGGTGAGTGTCTGATCGCCTTCGATCTGCCTGGAAGTAATGGCAGGCACTGGCATCATGAGGGTCACTCTCTGTCTTGGTTGGCTGTCGCTCGCTGTCGCACAAGCCCGTGAGTATTTGATGCGTTCCAAAGAGGGTCCCGGCGCTGAATCCTTCAGAATCTTCGAGCTCGAGCTCTAGCTCAAGCTTCTCAAGTAGCTCGAGCTTGTCCACTAGCTCAAGCGTGAGCTCGAACACGACACAGGTGTCGAACTCCTCATTATCGTCGTCACATATACCAACTTCACGGGCATCTAGCTCTTCCTCTACGATCTTAAACGACCGACTGGCCAAGACGACTTCAACATTCTTATCCGCCTCGAGCTCCAGCGCCTCCGCTTCCACGTCTCTGAGCGCCACGTTAGCACTTCCCACAGCCGTCAATGGAACATCGACCTTTGGCATTGCACCAAATACTACAGCAGCCGTAGCCTACGTCAACCCTTGGGCAGGAAACTTTTCGCAACCTGCCCCGCTACACGGAACTGGATCGAACTATGCGCTTCAGTGCCAAAACGCGTATTTCAGCTATACCAGCATCAACTCCGACTACCTTACCGTAACCGATTCGACGTTCCTCCTCACTTCAGTCATAAGAAGTACTACCGTTTACGTAGTGCACACCTCATACACCACCTCGTTCTACACGCTTTGCGATGGCCACCCTCGCGTCATTACATCTATGCCCACGGCGACGGAGACAACGACTCTACTGCCATCGACTACCATAATCCTTGCCAAGGGTATTTCTGCAGTTAAATATCCGGACCCCAACTGCACAGTGAGTTGGGACGACTGCAGGGGGCTGTGGTCACGGTACGAATCAGCGTCAAGCGTCTATAAATCAGCATCTTTTGCGAAGGCCAATACGGTCGTGTCATTGGGCGCCAAGGGCGATTTCTGGGTCGTGTCGGGAACAACTACCACTTTCCCCACGCCGTTCCCGAGTACGATATCCCTGGGTAACGAGCAAATCAGCAAGGCAATTGCAAGGCCGCCGAAACCGAGTACTAACTACATTATTGTTACGACGCCGCCACCTGGAGGTATTTTTTGGTTTGATGGCTACACGATGACTCCCGGTGGACCTCCAGTCACAATCGAGCACACCATTGACTTTACAAACACGCCATACACTCCCCACTGCCGGACGGAGCAGCCAACATGCACAGCAGGTGCGAGATGCCAGATTGGAGGAGACAAAGTACAAATCTTCTGGTTCCCACCGCAGACGAACGTTAGCCGAGATATGTGCGCCACGGCACCCACAGGTGCTGTGACATCTCGGCCTCCCACAAACTTCACGTGGACGCCCATCACAACCGGTCCTTATGCTGTTATGGACGGTAATACCATGTACTCTGGGAATGTTTACGTCTCGCTCAACAGGATCAATGCAGAGTGTAACTGGTCGGGGACTTCAGTTGAGGTTGGAGCTGAGCATGGCGGTGAGATTCTTACCATGGCCCCTTCAGAGCTCTTCTCGCAGCGCGCTTATCCCATCACAACCGGGAAACATTCGGGGATGATCGACTTTGAGCCGTACGCATACCAGTTCAACTTTAATGACCTGATATCCCCATACCCGTGGGTCGCCTGGGAAGCCACTCCGGACTGCGTCATAGACAAGTGCAACTACATCAACGGTAGTTATAATCCTTGGATTGCTGTCCCCGAGGCTATCAGGAGGCTGGATCCGAAGTGGTCTACTTGCGATCTGTCTCTATATGGCTTGTACGATCCTCCTCGAGCGCTGTCATCGATAGGGAACATCTTTGCGAGTATTACAAGCAATGATCCTCAACCTCCGCCAACACCTGGACAGTCCGTTCCTCAAAGCGAGGCGCAGCCGACCAAACCGCCTCAACCGAGTCAAAAACCACCACCCCCCCCGTCTCCGCCTTCGCCGCCTCCACCACCTCCACCAGTAAACAGGCCAACTCCTCCTAGTGATCCTAATGATCCCAAACCCCCTCAAAACCCAGGCACACCTGGTAACCCTAATAATAACCCAGGACAACCTCCAGCTCAGCCAGGCCGAACCAACAAGCCGCTGCCTCCTCCGCCTACTACCATTGCAACAATAGGCCACACGCCGGTAGTCATCGATCCCGCCCATCCTACTAACCCAGTTGTCGGCACCACGAGCCTTGCCCCTGGCGCACCCCCCATCACCGTCGGCCATGGCACCACAATCTCCATGACCGACCCAGGCCACATCATCGTCTCTGCACCCGGCGCCCCCGCGCCCTCCACAATCAACGTGCCTCAACCCAACCCCGCCAAACCCACCGCCGGCGTCGTCATCTCGCTCCCGAATGGATCCACCATGACAGCAACCGCAATCCCCGGCCCCAGCGGCTCCAGCCTCATCGTCTCCGGCACCATGTTCACTCCCGGCGGCCCGCCCATCACGCTCCCCAACGGCGTCGTGCTCTCCGAAGGCCCCAGCGGCACCGGCATCGTCGTCATCGACCCGTCATCCGGCACGACATCCACGCTCGCCATCTCAGGCGTGCCGGGCATCGGCAACGCGCCGCAACCCACGTCGGGCGTCGTGCTCACGCTGCCGAACGGCGACGTGGTGACGGCGACTGCTATCCCCGGGCCGCACGGCAGTAGCATCATTGTATCCGGCACGACCTTCAGCGTCGGCGGCGCGCCCATCACGCTGCCGAACGGCGTCGTGCTGTCCGAGGCGCCGAGCGGGACAGGGATAGTGGTCATTGATCCCGCGACAGGGGCTACGAGCACGATTCCCTTCTCGAGCGTGAGTGGACTTATCACGGATGTTGTGCCGACGCCCCATCCGACGCCTGGCGCTGTGGTGACGATCGGTGGGCGCGTGTACACGGTCGTGGAAGAGAATGGTACCATGATGATTCCGGAGTTGGGGGTCACGTTGAGTAGGGGCGGGCCCGCGACGACGATTAATGGGACGGTGATTAGTGAGGCTGGGACGGGGGTTGTGGTGGGGACGACGACGACGGTGCCATTTTCGACGGTTGAAGTGACGCCGAGTGGAGGGGATGCGACGGGGGCGGCGACGGGAGCAGCGGCGAGGGGGTTGAGTGGAGAGATGTTGTTTGGGAAGGAGTGGTGGATGGGTTTTTGGGTATTTGGGGCGATGGTGTTGGGGGGCGGGGTGATGTTGTTGTAAATAGACGGGTAATGTTCATGATGGATGAATGCTTAATGTTATGAGATACCAATAATCCTTCTTGAAGACCTTTTGGACAAGTGATTGAAACCACAAGTTCCGTATCTATACGTCATTAACAGCGTACCGAATACGTAGAACATTGCGTAGAACATTGTAAAGATGGATTGACGTTGACAGCGGGAAGCAATTATTGTAGCAGCACACATCACAATTGCAATAGTGAGAATGATTCAGTTGTGAAGGGTTTGTTGGTTAAGGCTATCCTTCAAAGGCCATTGAGGCAGTGGTATCATACAAAGTGAGCCATACTCCGGGTCATGTTCCTCCCATCATGGTATGCGTCGAAGGTATCGTAAGGTCGGTCATCAGATCATAACATCTAGTGCTTGTCACCCATGCCGAGGGCGTTCTTGGTCTTGTCAAGGATGGAGCCGCCGGAGGAGCCGTGAACCTCACGGTCCTTGGAGCGGCCGAGCTTGTCGGAGGTCTCCTGGCCGACACCCTTGTCAGAGTCGGGCTGCAGACCACTAAGAGGTGTTAGTCGATGTCCAGATACTTGGGGAGCAAAATGGAAGCATACCGGGCAACAGTGTCGCCAGCGTCGGTGACAGTCTCGGTGAGCTTTTGCTGGGTGGACTTGGTGGAGTCGGGGGTCATGCCCTCCTTGGCCTTGGTGTGGAAATCTTTGCGGCCGGCGTCAGACATGTTGGTGTTGGTTGAGGAAATTTGGTTGAAGTGAAGATTGTAGTAGTTGTTGAAGGTTGGAGTTGGAAGTGCTAGTGGTGATGGAAGGAAACAGAGGGCAGAATGGGGGTTTATGTATTGCTTGGGGAGTCAGCATGGAGCAGAAAGGCAGGCAGGTACGTCATGGCCTGTCTGCATTCATCGTCGTGACCGAGCAAACAATGCTGTTCCCTTGGATCGAACAGGAAGAGGCAGCCGCATGACCCCGCGTCATCGCTCGGGCAGGCGAGGGGGCGTCATCGCGATTGCTCTTTGTCGTGCTCATTGGCTGTCTTTGTCGGGCACGACTGCGCGACAAGAGTGACATCATTGTGGTGGGGGTAGTGCCCTTGCATTCCACCGCCCAAAGGGGGAAGCCGCATCGAAGATCTGGGCGGCGGTCCAGATCTTCCATGTGAGAGCCAGTGGGAATGTTGCGCACACGAGGGGCATTCTGGAGAAATGCGATTATGAAACTGCCGGTGCCTCGATGCACCGCAGCAGCTGACTTGCAGTGACGTACCACGACCATCGCACTCTGGACGAAAGCAGGATTGACAGGGACGGGTGACCACGGTGCAGCAGCTGAATGCAAGACAATAGCTTCGATGGTGCAGATGGTGCAGGTAGTGTTTGCGAAGCAAGCCATTTCAACCAAGCTCGACACGAAGCTCGCTCGAAACGTGCTCTCCTCCAGATACGACTTCGCGCCCTAATGTAGGACTTGACTGAGTGGGCCAAGTGGCGGATTGAGGGTGTCGATTGCTACATGGGCGCAAACCTGAAAGCTGACCTCTCTCAAGCGAAGACGAGTCGGCAATGCTCTTCTTTTGGACGCAAACGCCCCTCGAACGCTCTCTGACGGCGTGCAGCTTGCCTTGGTCGCTTCGGCACGCGTGCGATTCTTCCGTCGTAAGCACCCACATGCACCCACACCTACTATACTCGTCCGCCCACCCGAGGGCCGAAGTGGGAACAAGGGGGATGTCGACATGGCCATCGGCGGCAAAGACGTGCTTTCTCGCTTGCATGCGGCGCAGGCCATTGAATGGCGAGCGAGGCTAGGTCGGGCAGTCCGGAGAGACGAAAAGATAGAGACAATAGGAGAATACACGCCGTTAATTGAAAAACGAGATTGAACGAGACTGCCTGAGACGAGAAGTGCACTTTGTGAGAGTCGGGCTCTTCATTGCGACCATGCAGAGGGAGACGGCGTGAAGGCGTGCAGGCATGAATGCCTGTGGCGACGACCTCGCTTTGCGACCCGACACGCCTGAGAGCCACCGCGCGCGTCGTAAGTAACACTGTCAGCGCGCACTGGAGAGCACGAAGGCTGCAACGCCTCAAGCGACATCAGACAGGTAGCACGCAACACGGCGAGGTCCATGCAGATAATAAGGGGAGAGTCAATATAGAGCTGCCACGTCGCAGCAGGAAAGAACGAGGCTGGGGAGCTCCTTCCCTCTCCTCTGTCGAAAGCTCTCGACCTGCAGGAACAGTTACAAAGTACGGCAAATCCAAGAAATGATTTTCTGCGACAGGGGGAGGGCGGCGCTGATTGGTCGCGGCGTGTGGCTGGCGGGATGACGACGGGGTTTTCTGGTTGCCGGGGCGCCAATTGTTTGTATGGTGGCTGGGCCGAGGAGGTTGGCAGTCCACCACCACCAACCTCACGATTTTTTTGCAGCAGCAAAACTACCCGGTGCTGCGCCCAAGGAAAGGAATACTCGCTCTAAGCTAAACCTCTCTCTTCTTGCCTGCACCCTCTCTCCATCCGCCCGCTTTTCCGCTGTGAAAGGGAGACATTCTGACAGTCTTGAGACGCAAAGCAGGTCCGACGCATACTCGCTCCTACTTTTCTTCCAATTCAACACCACCGACGAGTGCATTTCCGACTGGAAGACGATCCAGGACAAGCCCAATCACCCGCTCGCTCCCCCATTCTTTCCATCGCCGCTCCGCCCGCCGCAGCGCCTGACTGCATTCCTCAACAAACCTTCTCCCGGCCCTTCGGGAGCCGTAGGAGGGTCCCGAGAGACACATTCGCGGAAGCGCTGAGGGAGACGCACATTCACAATGGCAAACCTAAGGTTCGCCGTTAGCATGCAACGTGGGTGTCCTTTCGGCTCGTCGCAAGGCAAACAAAAGCTAACACAGCGCAGGGCTAATACCGTTTCTGGGCTACCACCATGTGCTCATGATCTTGATAGCAGTAGCCATCATCTTACTATGTACGTCAACCACACGTCCGAATTGCGTGGAATGCAAGCTAACAACCACCCCAGCATTACTGCTAGCAGGTTGCTCATCCTCGTCCCCCCTCATGCCCGGCATCTTCCTCATCTCCATGTGGTACGAAAAGTACACACCCACATACTCGACCGAGCAGGTGGACCCGGGCGTCACCGCCGCCATCGCCAACATTGTCGGCACAGCGCACCTGGCAGTCCGCGTGGGCTACTTTGGCATCTGCGTCGACACGAGCGGCGACTGGATCTGCTCCAACAACGCGACGGCGCTGGCGGACCAGCTGCAGCCCGACGACGACCCGCTCAACCTCATCTGGGTGGCGTCGACGTTCAAGGACGCCGTCGTGTTTCCCTACCTGCTCATCGTGGCCATCATCCTCGCCTTCTTCACCTTCATCCTGCTCGCGACGTTCCCGGGCTGGCACGAGGAGCGCGACATGCGCACGGGGTCCGACGTCGAAGTCAAGCCCTTCCCCTCGCGGCCCGTGTCGCAAATCGCCCTGGCCCTCATCTTCATCTCGTCCATCTTCGTCCTCGTCTCGGTGCTGTGGCAGCACACGGCGTCCGTCGCGGCTGCCACCGTCGCGCAGGACCTGGGGAACGGCAGCGTCAAGAGCGGCGTCGGCACCTCGGCCATGGTGCTGGGTTGGTTCGGCTTCGTGCTGCTCATCATCGTCACCATCGGCCTGCTCGTCATGATCTTGAGCATAATAATATTGGATCGCTTGACGGACAATGACTAAGAGCACGCGCGCCGTTGTGCCTAGCAGCAGACATCTAATCTTCACTCAAAGCGGCGGACCGACGAACCAATACGTTCGGCGCAATATTTCTAGCAGCATATTTCTCTTCCGGCGCCAGTACCACTGTATTTCCCTGTCCATGTTTGTTTTGGTTGCTGCCTGCGCCAGCCGATATCCGATGCGAAGCGACTTTCGCTTCTTCTTGAAGAAGACCGACATACCCCCTTTTTTCGCAGCTTGCTGCCCCTCCGTTTTCTGTTGGAGCGAGATATACTTGGCATCACCATCGGCGTTGGGTCTAATTTATGGCGGGGTTTTGGGTAAACGAACGACAACTACAGCATGCGTGCTTGGGTTGGGAATGGCAATGGCATGGGGATGATGCAAGGCAATGAAGAGATGGGAATGAAGATGAGAATGAGACGAGAGAGAGAAGAACCAAACCCTTGTATTTATGTAGATGAACAAAATGGAAATGAAAGAACTGGTCCAAACATATGTTTGTGCTGCGGTCTGAATGTGGGTGTTGCAGTGTCTGATTGTTTTCTTTCTGCTCGAGTTGTATGTATCAATGTGGCTAGACTACATGACGTCTCCGTCCGAGGGCTTAACTGTGACTGATGCACCCCAATGCACGCTAAAAACGACTCTCGTGAGAATGAATCCCGCTATCCAAATACACTTGTGGAAGATATCCGTACTCGTACGTTCCATTGATTCGTAGTCCCTGATATCAATCTTGCACGCCTCCTCTTCCTCCTCCTCAGGTCTGACCCTACTGGCCAGCAACCCTTGTAACCTTGATCCCCCTCTTGAGCATCACCTCGCTCAGCTGCCTCGCCATCTTCTTACGCGCCCGCGCTCGCTCCCGCAGCTTCTCAATCTCCTCATCTTCCATGTCCAGCAGATTGCGCTCTGCCTCGCCGTTCACGCTCCCCTCGGGCGTGTAGTACAGCCCATAGCCCTTGCTCGTCGGCGTCTCTTGCGGCTCCGGCGTCTGGCTGATCCTGCTCAGCTCACTCAGGCTCATCTTGCTGCGAGCCGTGGGCGGCGTTGCCAACGGAGATTCTCCGTTTCGCAACCGTCGCGTCGACCGCGAAGGCGTGCCCATGGTGCGGCTCGAAGACGACGTGGGGCGCGAGTGGATCGTGTCGAGGCCGAGTTTACGCATCTGTGTCTCGAGGAGCGAGATCTCCGTGTTCTTCTTTTCCGTCTGGACGATGAGTTTGTTGATTGTCTTCTTCACCGCGTCGACGCTGGGGACGTGAGCCGTGCGCCCTTGGGCGGCATTGTGCGAGGCGAGCTTGGATTTGAGAAAGATGGTGGCTTCTTCGGCCTGACCGAGCAAGCTGAGTAGGCCTCCATACTCGTTGCGCAACTGGCGCTGTTGGTCAGCAAGCTCTTTCGGTAAAGCAGCACGCCTCGCCAAGTCAACCCTCTCAGGGTCCTGGCGGAGGAGAATCTGGCGTCGGACTTCATTTAGCTTGGTCATTACTTTGGCCTTGTCTCGCAGAAGTCGATTGAGCTGGTCAAGTTTGCCAACCACGTTCTGAACCCTGCCGTTGTCGAGTTCAGATTGGAGCTCGTCCTCAAGCCCTTTCAAGTCTTCGATTTCAGCCAAGCACCACTTCTCGAACCAATTGCCCTCGAGATGAAGTGCAGCCTCTTCAAGGTCATCGCGTGTAAACTGCACTTCGCGCGTTGGTTCTTTGTGATACTTGATAAACGACGCAAGTGAACGGGCGTTCAGGCCAAGCGTGTCCACCATGCCGTTGATGTCTCGGTACAATCGCTCAATCGCCGCTGGAACGCCAGTCTTGTTGACTGAACCTGCATAATCATTGTGGGCGAGGAAAGGTTCGAGCGTGGGTGACGGTTCTATGTCTGACGCCAGTATCCTCTGGTTGTCATCGTTCTGCTGGTCCGAAAGGTCGTCAACCTCTGGCTGCGGGGTTGGTGGCTTAGGCTGGGGTGTAATCGATGAAGACAGTGGAGTGCCTCCAGGAGGAAAGACTTGCTGCCTACGCACGCCGATAGCCGATGTCGAGGCAGACCGGACTGGACTAGGCGATCGTAGATTGTCTGGCCTCTGATTCACAGGAGGAGCAAACTTGGGGAAGCCAGCGGGCGTTGCAGATGGCTGAGTAGTAGGCTGGGGAAATATGACATTTGGAACTGGCTTAGCAGCCGTCCCAAACAACCCTCCAGTACGTGAGACGGGCCTTGAGGACGATGTAGATTGGTTTCCTGATCGCGACGAAGCGCCAGATTTCAACACGGGCGGAGTAGGCGCAGCTGGAGGAATCATCGGTGACTGGCTCACGCTGTCTTGGAAAGTCCAACCGCGGGCCTTGGGTCCTTGAGAAGTTCGTCGTGCAGCATCTGATGGCGAAGGCTCCTCCGTTTCCTCCTCATCCTCTTCATCATCTCCATCCTGTTCCTCCACGGAGATGTTATCATCGTCGTCTAGGGGTGACGATGGAACTGAAGATTCTGGAGCTTCAACATTGATTGCAGGGCTTCCTGCGAGCGGCGGAACATCCTCGTCTGGTTTGGCCTGTGGCTTCCAGGTCGTCGGATCTGGTGGTAGAGGAGCGTCATCGACCACAGGAGACGTTTCCGTGGTCGGGGGAGCAGGAGTCTGAGCCTGGGGCGGAGGTTTTGATGCGGGCGTGGTACTTGGGAACAGAGTGCTCGCTGGTTTGGGTGGTGACGCTGGCGTAGTCGAGATATCTTGCAGGCGAGGCTCCTCCTCCTCCTCCTCCTTTTTGATAGGAGTCGCCGGGGGCTTCGCACTGGCCCCGCCTAAAGCAGAAGAAAAGTCATTCCCAAACAAAGAATCCATTTTAGATGTGTCTGGCTTTGGTAAGTCATCCTTTGCGGACCCGTCCGTTTGGAAAGATGGCGTTATTTTGAAGCCATTCGTAGGGAGGCCAAAGAGTCCTTTGGCTTGAGAAGGAGGTGCCTGGGGAGTAGGTGTCGCCTCATCTCGGCCCCTCTCATCTGCATCGCTCATGTCCGACTCCTTGGTGGAGCCAAAGGAAGACGTTGTTGCACCTTGTCCGAATATGGATCCGCCTTGCTGTGAAGGTGTGTTGGCCCACGAAGGCAAGGTAGAGCTGTTTCCAAAACTGGAGCCAACCGTGATTGTAGACCCTATGCTAGGTTCAGTAGAAAGTTTGTTGAATGCTGACGGGACATTCGATGTTCCTGAGAAGGCAGATTTCTGTTGTCCAAGACCGCCAAAAGGTGAAGGTGACTGTGTGCCCATGGCACTACCAAAGCTGGATGTTGTTGAACCTCCTCCAAATGAGGCGGGTTGGCCAAACTTGGCGAATCCGGAAGTTGCACCGGCTCCAGAGGAGAAGGGGTTTTGCGTCGTTTGAGAAGTGGTAGACGGAGCAGGAGTCGTAATTGTGGTCGTCTGAGAAGCAGTGGCCCAAGGAGACTGGCGGTTGCCAAGTCCACTTCCAACACCAAACCCGGTGCCGCCAGACTGGCCAAAAGATGTTGTCGAGCCGAAGGCTGGCTGTGCAGGTTTACCCAAGGTAGGCGTAGCTCCACCGAGGCCAGGCGCACCAAAGGTAGCTTTACCTCCTGAAAATGCAAATTTAGGCGCAGCAGGAGTTTGAGAAGCCATCGAAGGCGCACCAAACGCGGACATGGACTGCGCTAACGGTTGAACACTTGGAGCCGGCGTGTTGTTTGTCGCCCCTGATAAGGCAACAAGGCCGGGATAGCCCGTATTTTGTCGAATAGACTTGTCGTAGATGATCCACCATGCTGAAAGTAGACCTTCGTGGTTTAGGGCAAAAAGGGCCGGGACTGGAGTTGGCGACTCTGTAATCTCCTCATCCGTCGGAATTGGTCGCAGTATCTTATCTTTGCTCGATAGATCCAAGGCCTGGCCAATGGCTAGGGAGTCGGCACCATCGGCTTGAGTGGGTAGTAGAGCCCTTGCAGTCTCTGGGGTCCTGGTGACGGTATATACGTCCTTGTATAATACCTTGTCCTGGCCAAGGGGTTCGCTCGAATTGGTAAGGACCACAACCTCTCCGCAATTGGATGCCGTGAGCATCAGCATATCGTGTAGGCCAGGCTCCCAGTCCCGCAGACGCGAAATGGAGAATTGTACAGGGGGCTTCCGCTCAATGCCAAAGGCTGGGAAGCAGATCTCGGTCGGCGTCTTCTGGAAATTGAAAATTGAGTTCTGTTTGTCCCGTGAGATGATCTGGTATATGCTCTCCTGCATGTCGTCCATAGCGTCGGCGTCTGGTGTGGACTGGGAAGGAGAATAGACGGCAAAGAATTGGTTGAGGGCAAGCCAAAAGACAGCGACAACTGATCGGACGTTAGCGACATTCACAAGTCTATTCTGGAGGGGGTGGAGAGCTTACCAGCATGGCTAGCATTGACATCTGGGGGCCGGGGAATCGTGGCCATGACTTTGCCTTCGGCGTGGTACTGTATTATAGTACCATCGCCGAGTCCGGCGACCAGAGCCTTGCCTTTGACGCTCCAGCTCACCGAAGTGACGCCCTCTGGATGCACCGGGATGAGCCTGCCTTCGGCGACGTCAGCAATCACCAGACGGCCAGACTCCAGAATGACGGCAAAGAACTTCTCAAACTCTGGCGCAGGGTTGGGCACTAGGGCGTGTATGGGTATCTGGTCCGTGGCAATCTGCTGGCCTAGGTCAGTATTGCCTCCCTTCAAAGCATCCACACTGTAGACGGCCAAGCCGCCTCCACTCTCGGCTGACACGACCAAAAAGTCCTCGTCGCTAGAGAAGGCGACGTGTCGGAGCTGTGGCATGGAGATAAGGCCATCGGGCTCAAAGTTGGAGATGGCATTATTTTCGTCGGCGTCTCGTTCGAAGGCTTTCCGCGCCGTTTCGGTGTTCACTAGGACCAGGGCATTGGGCGAAGCTGCGGCGAGCAGACCGCGCTTCGACGCGACAGAGAGGAGCGATGCGGACGACGGGGGCAGGTTGTCAGTCGGCCATGGCGTGGGAAGGAGTTTGAGCTTCTTGTCGCCTGCGATGGCGCGGAATCCAAGTGTCTATATCAAGTCAGCAAAGGCAAGCAATTCACATGGCAAAGTGATGGTACCTCGGTGTCGACCTCAGTCAGTTCTGCGCCTGTCTCGATTCGCGGGGCGCCCGTGGAGGACTGATTGAAGGCCATGCTGGCGAGCAGGTATTCGGGTCGAATCTCCCGCGAAAGGGTCCTGCGATTCAACGGGCGCTTGTTTGCATCGGGCGGCGTTCGTGGAAGCGCAGGCGAGGAAAAAGAGCGTGAGAGAACCCGGGGGGGGCTCGGGCGGAAGAGTTCGAGGCTTCTGTTGAGAATGGTGAAAGCGGGGGGCGGTTGCCTGGCGCTCTATAGACAGGCACGGGGAGCTGGGGCCTGGGCCGGAAGGAACACTGCGGAGAGAGAGTTGGTTGTTGTTTCTTTGAGGAGCACTGCTAGCGCGCGCCGTCGCCTGGCTGGTCCGAGCTCCTATCGCTGCTCCAGGCACGAAGCTGTCGTCAACCCGCACTGTACCCGCACCCGCACCCGCACTCGCACCCGCACCCACGCCCACACGCTCTCTCTCTCACCTCTCGCCGCCCCGCCGTTGCTGTATTCTCTCCCTTCCCTCTCGACAGCGCTCTCAAAAGCCCCAACTCCTACCTCCTCGCCCCTCTGAGCCCGCCGCAAGCATGCCCGGCTTCGACTTCTCCAACCACAACCGCAATGCCGCCCTCCACGCCCAGGGTGTGCCTCTTCCAAAGGCCACCAGCACCGGAACCACCATTGTCGGTTGCCTGTTTGACGGTGGAGTCGTCATTGCCGCAGACACGCGAGCCACGAGCGGCCCCATAGTGGCAGACAAGGCATGGAGCCCACCACATGCATATGCAATCGGCCGGGCAGAAGCTAATACATCATACAGAACTGCGAGAAGCTCCACTACATCGCTCCCCAGATCTGGTGCGCAGGCGCCGGCACTGCGGCTGACACCGAGTTCACCACGGCCATCATCTCCTCCAACCTCGAACTCCACGCCCTCTCCACTGGTCGGAAGCCGCGCGTCGTGACATGCATGACCATGCTCAAGCAGCACCTCTTCCGCCACCAGGGCCACATAGGCGCCTACCTCGTCGTTGCTGGCGTTGACCCCACCGGCTCCCACCTCTTCACGGTCCACGCACACGGCTCGACAGACAAGCTTCCCTACGTGACCATGGGTTCAGGCTCGCTGGCTGCCATGTCCGTCTTCGAGACGCAGTGGAAGAACAAAATGTCAAGGGATGACGCTGTCAAGCTGTGCGCCGATGCAATCGAGGCTGGCATCTTCAACGACCTGGGCTCTGGAAGCAACGTCGACGTAGCAGTCATCACCGAGGAGAAGACGACACTGATGAGGAACTTCATCACACCAAACAAGCGTGTGCCCAAGCAGCGGAACTACCGCTTCCAGCATGGAACGACAGCTGTGCTCAACGAAAAGGTCATCACGAGGGAAGAGATCGGCAAGTATGTCACAGTGCACGAACTGGACGACGACACCGTCGCAGCAACAGCAGAGACAATGGATGTGGATCAGTAGAGAACAGGAATAACGGATGTCGGGCCCATTATACGATGGGCGCACAGGCTTTGTACCAATAAATCGGGCCTTGGGACCGATGCAGCTTCCAGCGGCTTCGAATAGAGCGAATCACGGACGTCTTCTCGCTGAGCAGTCGTGCATGCATGACAATTATATAATGACTGTGCTGAGTGGCCCACCACTTGATGCGTGGCGACTCCTCGGTCTCAATCATGCAGCTTGAATGTGGTTTTGAACTGATAGAGCTCCTCGTGGAAGATGTTGCTCCCTCCATACCCTACCATACCCCTAGCATCGCAACCTAATGCCATCCCGCTTCTCCTGCTCCCTGACCTCAAACATGACCTGCGAGCCGACATACAAACACCCGCACGCCGACCAGAAGAACATCAACCCCGAATAGCTGCCCATGACCCCCTTGACCAATCCACCAATCCCATCCAAGCCCAATGCAAACCCAACAAGATTCGCCGCCATCAACATCAGAATATTCGCCACAGCCCCAAGGCCACAAATAGCCCTGTACGCATTCGGCCTGTCCCTCCACTTCTTCGCGGGAAACAGCATCGAAGCCACAACCTCAGGCACCACAAACAGCGTAACCAGCCACCCCCACATCAGCAGCCTCAGCTGTATATCATGCCAAATAGCAATAAACGTAAAAACGGTCAAGGAATTCGCTACGGACCTGACAGTGCCCCACACACCAGGAATCTTGCTACCCCCCAGCGGAATAAACAAGTAGCGCAGACTCCACTTGTTGAAGCTGCGATGCCATCCGCGCCAGAACATGGTGACGGAGTAATTGTCGCTCATGCAGCGCACCATGTTTTCCGGCGGATCGATGCCATCGAGCAGGGACCACAGGCGGAAGAAGCGCCAGGGGATGAGCAGCTTGAGCCAGATGTGCTTGAGGTTGAAGAAGCCGAGCATGCTGAGCTGCGCAGGCGTGTATCCGGCCCAGTCGGGTTTGACGTGGAAGATGGCGACCATGTAGAGGTAGTGGATCATGACTTCCATGGTGAGCAACACCACGGCGAAGCGCACTGCGTAGAGGGTGGTGCGCGTGCGGGTGATGCTGTGGGGGCGGTAGCGCAGTTGGGACATGTAGTCGTTGAAGGTGAGGATGGGGCCCGCGAGATAGAGGGGTGAGTACAGGGTGTAGGCGAAGTAGTTGCGGAAAGAGAAGTCGGTCGAGGGCGCGGGGATGGAGACGCGATCGCGCTCGGAGAGGTTGGAGGGATCAAGTTGCTTCTTCTTGATATCATTAGCGATTACTGGATGGGAGGTGGGAGCGGGTGATACCTCTATGGGGCTGTTGCCGCGGGAGTTGAGGCTCCAGTAGTAGTCTAGATTGAAGCTGATGAGGCGGAGGGTTGTGAAGTTGAACAGCACCTCCCAGTGAGAGTTGAGTCCCCCGTAACTGTCTAGCATTGCACCAAAACTGGATCCCCCAGGGAAAAGAGAGAGCAGAGAGGCGTAGGAGTATCCTCTGTACATCTCGTTCGTGAAGAGGGTACCAACGTTGAAAATCCATGTCACAGCTGGCATGTACTGCCTGGGTACTCTCTTCGCTATGCTGTAGTTGATATACAGGATGCCGATGATTTTGAGAGCAGAGAATCCATGCAGCGCTGCAATGAACAGCGCTGCAAATCCAACATCAAATGAAACTCTCTGCTCTTTACGTGCGTCCGCGGCAGCTGTTGCAGGCAAACCCATGGTGAGCTGGTTTCCCGCACCTGAGAACTGTCGGACTTGAGTGTACGTTCCAGCTCTCCAGAACGAATCGTATGCTTTTCGTAGCAACGGATGTATCATTACCACAAGGAACAAGTAGGGGATATTGGAGCGGAAGCTAGAATACTGAGCATCTGTATTGTCCTAAGCAAGCTTAGCTCACGCAAGTAATTCATTTGAGAGGAACATACGACTTTCCGGCCGGGTATCCAGCCATCTGAAAGTAGACCTGAGAACTTGGAATAGTTTGGATGCGACTCCTTGGACGCGTTGTACACGGCTGCGGTCATCAAGGGGATCGCAGAGAAGACGACGAGGAAGTAGGGGTAGAATTCCAATGTGTGCCATCTCGACGGCTGCGCATCTTCCAGTGGTTCTCTTCTCTTGTGGCCTCCATTTTGCGCCAGCAGATTCGAGTCGAGCTTCGTCTCTTCTAGAGCTTCCTTCGGGGGTGCCGTGGCCGGAACGATGAAGCGGGTGTCGAGCGTCTCCAGCGAGTACATCCGGCGGAACATTTGGAGCGCCATGATCACCAGTGCCACTCTCGAGTCATATCATTCATTCCTGGGGAAAAGCGTGGGGCAGTTTGCGCGCACGAGAGACGGAACGGAGGCTCAGCGCAGAGGGGAGGGAGGACCCACCGCTCGCCAATTCGAAAAGTACGCGACAGAGCTCACGACAGCTTCACCACAACACCATCCCCGCGCCCGACCCCCACATATTCTAGAGACGCATTCAGACGCCTGTGTCACGTGTCAATGCGCACAGTATAGCTTGATATCGATTCAGAGAAGCTCCAAGCCACGAGATTAGCGGGGCGCGATGAATATCCCAAATTCCTCCACGGCACCCAATACGAACGAGTACGCCGGAGGTGAGTGTTCGTCGCGATACCTGCAGAACGTCTGGTGATAATTGAGCTAGACGAGGTGTCCGCCATCGTCCTAGATCCCGGCTACAACACCACACGCGCCGGCTTCGCAGGCGAAGACGTACCCAAATCCGTCTGCCCTTCCTTCTACGGTCAGACCGACTCGGACTCTGGCCCCCAGTACCTCTTTGGCGAGAACGCAATCCACACACCCACCGCACGCCTCGGCATCAAGAACCCATGGGGCTCAGACGGCATCGTGGAGGACTGGGAAACAGCAACCAAGATCTGGGAGTATGCAATCACATCACGGTTGACGGGTACGAAGCCCACGGATCCCGCAAAGAACGGCCTTAACGATGCCAACGGAGATTCCATGGAGGTGGACATTGAAGCGCTTGAGAACCAGGAAAAGCCATTAGAGGACAGCCCACTCCTCATGACAGAGCCAGGCTGGAACACCGTCAAGGCGAGGGAGAAGTACCTTGAAATCGCAATGGAGGAATGGGGTACGCCGGCGTACTATCTGCACAAGACTGGAACATTGGCTGCGTAAGTCTAGGTCTGCATCACTTCCGTGCCGATGCTCATTGAGAACAGCTTCGCATCAGGCAAAGCTTCTGGTATAATAATCGACGTCGGCGCATCCCACACCTCTGTTACGCCCGTCCTCGACGGCATGGTGCTCCGCAAAGGCGTGCAAAAGTCCCCGCTTGCAGGCAACTTCGTCTCCAACCAGATCCGCCTCATGTTCAAACAGTCCTCGCCCGAGATCCCGCTCACTCCACACTTCATGGTCAACTCCAAAACCCAAGTCGATGCCGGCGCCCCCTCGCAAGCCTCCATGAAAGTCTTCGACATCCCACCTCTCGACTCGTTCCGCCGCCATGAGGAAGAGCGCGTCCTCACCGAATTCAAAGAATCCGTCGTCGAAGTCTGGCCCGGCCCAGGCCGCTTCAGCAACGGCACGAACGAGGAAATCGCCAAAGCGCAACCGGGCCGGCCCTTTGAGATGCCCGACGGGTGGAATCAAGTCTTTGGCAGTGAGCGATTCCGCGTGGCCGAGGGCCTCTTCGACCCAGCGGCCGCGCTGCACGACGCCGACAACCCCATCCCCAAGGCCGACCATTGCATCCCGCGGCTGGTGCAGCAGGCGGTCTCGCACGTCGATGTCGACGCCCGGCCCATGCTGCTGCAGAACATTGTCGTGACGGGCGGCTCCACGCTGCTGTACAAGTTCAACGATCGCCTCAATCACGAGATCAACACAATCTACCCCTCGACGCGCAATAAGCTGATCGCGCCGGGCCCCGTTGTGGAGCGCAAGTATGCCGCCTGGATCGGAGGGAGTATCCTGGCGAGCTTGGGTAGTTTCCATCAGCTGTGGATATCGAAGAAGGAGTATGAGGAGCACGGGGCCAATATCGTCGAGAAGAGGTGTCGATAGTACGACACTCGGGGGGCATCAAGGCGTTCGTGTGAGGAGTTCGATCAGGGTTTTGTACTCGATCCGGTGCTTTGATGGGCGTGTCGGGGTCTAAAAGCCTCATCTCTACGTTCAATCACCCATGTTGCGAGTTCAGCACAGTCGATGCCGTGTCTGGATTTTGATCAATGATCAACGTCTTCCCCAGTCGTGACCCGTGCCTCACAGTGCCTACGGACAGAAGCCTGAAGCCACATTGCACCCTCGTACAGGCCTGACGTGTACCGCGTGATGCGATGCGGAACCAGATTCCGGGATACTACGCCATTCAGAATGGCTAAACTTACTGTTCGGACGACGTCTTCGTATCATCATTGGGCGAGCTCGAGTATTGGGTGTTGTCACAGCATGTTGAATTTTGAAACTTGTCCTCATGGTTCGTTAAGTATACTACATGACCCGTATCCATTCATGATGACGTGAAATGCCCATTGCACCCTAGGGCAGCGCTCCTCCGCGGCACCGTCCATCTGTTGCAATATACCATGGCCATAACTGGGCTGTCGTTGCATGGGTCTGGGTATCTCGAACAACTATCCGCAAAAAGTCTCGGAGAGAGGACAGAGCCATGGAACTCCGCTTACGCCGCCAAGTTACGATGCTCGCCCCCCACTCACTTCATCACGCCCCAGTACTTCTCGGCGTTGAAGGTGTCGCCCGAATCCGCCTTCCACATGGTATCAAACGCGCTGAAGATGAAGATGTCGTTCTTGAACTGGCTCTTCAGCGACTCGATGGCAGCTTGTTGGTTAGCACGGCCGGGGACGGCATTGCCGTTGGCCTCTCCTTGACTTGGCCATCCGGACTCGGTGATGACTACGCGCTTGTTTCCGCAAGCCTTCTTGACTTCATCGACATGGCGCTGGACGCAAATTCCGGCATCCTCAGCTCGACAGTCCGAATCGAAGAAAGCGTGGATGTTGACGAAGACAATGTCGGCCGCATCGCAGATTGATGGATTGCCAACCACGGCGGGAACTGTGTCTGTGGCACCAACCGGACCGTTATAACCCACGGCTTTCAGTGCTTCTTTGGCTTGACGAATGGTGTCAACGACACCAGAGGCAGTCATGTCGCCGCATTGAACCCTCTCGTTTTCGATAGAGAAGCCGCTGATGATTGACCAGTCGCCCCCATTGTACTTTTGGACAGCGCCGTGCAGTGTATCAACCGCTTTCTGAAGTTGTTCCTGAGGCAAGTAGGCGCCAGCAAAGATTTTCTTGCCATGCTCGTGTGCCTTTTGAACGGCCGCCGAAACACCATCACAATCGAGGCCATAGATTCGGACGATGTCGTAATTGCCCATCATCTTGTCGTAGTCGGTCGCTATGTCTGATGCGCTCTTGCAACCGCCACTCCCGCTGTATATGTCGTATGTCACGCCAACCGGCCACTTCGAGATCGAGCCATCCTGAGGAGTAACGGTTGGCTGCGCTTGAGGCGATTCGGTCGATGGCTTCGCGTACGCGGAAAAGCTGGTGGCGGGCGATTCTGAGGATGCAGGAGGCTCGGAAGTGGGTTTGGTGACGAGCGGTGGAGGAGCAGCGTAATGCGCCGACGACGTGGAGATCGATGGCGGTGAGGTAGAGCTCTTGACGGATGACGAAGTTGACGATGACGGTGTTCCGACTGAGGTAGCAGAGGATTTGTACTCGGCAGATGAGGTTGGGACCGCAGAGGCAGGAGTCACAACCTGAGCGATTGGTGAAGAGGTTATGAGAGGCCCCGTGACCGTGGTTGGTACCACGGCAGTCAGGTCCTGGGTCTCGGTCTTGACCGGGTTGCCATCCTCATCCACCCAAATGATGACATCGGCCACAGTAACCGTGGTCCAAGCGACCTCGGTGACCAAGGCGCGCTTGAGATCTTGACGGGGCGTCAGCCATGGAAATCAGTGCGCTGAAGAGATTGACACTTGCCATGCGGATGGGCAGCCGCCGGTTCCGCCATCAAGGCTCCCAGGGCCAGAGTCGCGTAGACGCCGATGCTCTTCATACTTTCCGAATTGATCGACAACTTGACAATACTCTCAAAATATACAGAAGAAGAAATCCGTGCTCGTGGCAGCTGCCGACCGGCGGAGTCAGCTAAAGCTCCAATCTCATAATGGCTAATCGCAGGACTACGACCGCTTAATCGAGCGAGAGAAGGTTGTGTACTTACAAGGTTGTGGCCTCGACTATTGAGAAGAAGACTAAATATGTTAAGCCCCGTTGAACGAGCGTGATGGAATAGAGCGGGGAAAGGCAAGGCACGCACGGCTGTGTGCGCAACCGCAGAAAGCAAGTGGCCTAACCGTCCGTATGCGGCTGGCTTTGGCCTGCCAAAGCAGCTGGCAACAGTGAAGAAGGAAGCGGCCGAGGGGAAGCGACTGAAGATGAAGGAGTGAACGACCTTCGCAGAGGTGCTGCGACTGGCAGAAAAGGAGTGTGGTGGGCTTATGGAAAGAGTGCCTGGGCAGAGGAAAGAAGTAAACAGAGTGGCAGCTGCAATGGAATGAAGCAAGGGAAGAGCAGCGTTTTGTGCGGCCGTTTGGAGTCGGCGCTCGTTTGGGACTAGCGCGGCAAGCAGGAAGCCACAGCAACCAGATCGCACCGCCGTGGCGTCATGATGAAGCTGCGCCTTTGTGAGATTGCTAGAAATGGGGCCTCATGATTCGATCCTCAGTGTACGTGATGTGGACTGTGAAGGAGATAATGGAATGGATCCAAAGAGGTACTTCCTGTCCGATTGTGTGCCCAGTAAAAGCGTTTGTGTGAAACAATGTATCGAAATTGAGTTAGAGCCAAGTCCTTTGTCACATGGTGATCAAAGATACGTCTTTGTGCATCTCCAGCCGTTGGCATTGGTCGTGAATAGTGGATCGCGGTGGTCTAAGGAAACTCGCAGCCGCTGATCGTTTGCTCGATGTGAGGAACTTGCAGACAGATGTGGCATAAAGGAAATGAGCGACAGCTCAGACATCTCTATTGAAAACCCTGCTATTAATTGTCCAAGAGTCTTACTCAGAGAGTAAGTAGTATACAGTCGTCCACGATGGAGCAACGTGGACAAAGAGCCATACAACTGCAAGGTGCCCACAAGACATGATCCGAAGGACGCAAAGTGAGAATATGGAACATAAGTGCAGCAGGAATATACATTAAAGGGACTGAAGGAAAAGATATTGGAGGAAGATAAAGACGTCAGAGTGAATTCAAGATCTCGGGATCAGTCAAGAAAAAATACGATGAATGCTGCTCAGATATGGTAGCAAACCACAACTTTCGGTACTTAAGGGGTATACTCTTGATATGCTCTGTACTCATGCCCTGTAACCACATAATAAGTACAGATGAGTAGCGCGAGGTTTCATTCCACGTAGAAGAGACAAGACTGATCAGAAAGTGGGGCGAGGATTTTCCCACGCATCTCCAGCCCAGAGTATACAGCAGCCATCTCCGAATCATGACTTGCGTCTCTATCGTCTTGGTAGCGAATATAAGTCGTGGTGGACGGGGAAGGAGACGTAAGTGTCGTCGGGATGCAGAGCGAGTCAAGCGACTTCGGATGCAAGGGTCTGCAGTAGCACGTGTCCCACAAAGCTCCAAGAATATCGACGTGGCGGGGTCTGCAGAGAGCTCCTAGGAGACACAATTCTTTCCATTTCTTTCTAACATCTCGTTGTTGAGTTTTGCCCTTCTGCTGCTCCTCTTGTCGCCTTATTTCGTCTGAAGTACTCTCTTGTGCACACCGAAAGCGAATCCTGATCGGGCTAGCGCCAAATTCACCGCTTTTTGTCACGCGTGGTTGCTGCCTTGACAACTGACGAAATTACTAAGGGTCAGTGCGCTCGCGTTGTCAGTCGTGCGATCGCATCCCTAGTGGCCACAGACTGCGAACATTTTGGTAGTACTATATAAAGTTATATTGACACAAATTTTAATTGTGCAGTGCGAGAACTTGTACGAACTCATTTCTTGCCTTTTACCAGAAGTGACCGCGAGCTCCGCACAACACTGCACTATGGAATCTTTGGAAACCCTCGAGTTCGAGTCGAACTCTTTCCTTTTTGCAATTTTATTTTTCTTTTCTTTCATCACAACCTGATATCACAACCACATCATTCTAAGCCTACGTTTCCTGCCAGTTTCCAATTTTCAATCACGATAACTTATGTTGTATCCGGCTTCTTTTTTTTTCCCTATCCTGTACACGTGCGCCTCAACAGCTCCACCGACGAGCGACGCCTCTTGGATGAGTACAATCTATCGTCTTCGGGTTTTCACAATCCCAAGAGCCCGTCAACTATTACCATTGTGTCGCCCCGACAAATTTTTAGCGATTCGCGCGATGCACATCTCGCGTTTAGGATACATCAGATACGGAGATCGAAGAATGAGTAACGTTCTACCAAATATCTCCTTCTTTCGTCTAATGTCGCTATGAAATCAATATCCCAACTCATTCGCCGACTCTTCGATCGCCTTGACCAGACCATCCAACGTTCCCTTCCTCGTATTCCCATTCACAACAACCCTAAAGAACTTCCCATGCGGTCCTGGCGCGAAATCTATCATGAACCCCCGACTAATCAACCTATTCGCAATCTTCGCTGTCACCTCTCCATTCCACGCCTCATCACTCCCCAACCTCCCCTCCCTCGCAAAATAAAAGCAGACCTGCAAACACGGCGACGGCTCCGGACTCGCCGCAACAAAGTCCTTCCTCCCCTTCACCACCTGCAATAGATACTCGGCCCCCTCGTACGCCCGCGCAACCAGATCCGAGAAATGCTGTACGCCGTAGTAATTTAGCGCGAGAAACATCTTGAACGCATCAGCCCTGCGTCCGCACTGGGGCGTCAGCTCCGCGAGATCGAACACATCCGCCACGCTGTCGTGCTCGGTATGGAACAGATAGTCTGCGGATAGCTTCATGGCCTTCCAGAACTGGCGCATGTCCCTGCCGAGCAGGAACGAGCACGTCATGGGCACGCCAAGCATCTTGTGCGGCGTGATGGCGATGCTGTCGGCCAATTCTGCGCCCGCGAGCCGCGTGCTGCGGTAGTGGGGGTGGAAGACTACGGAGCCGCCCCAGCTGCCGTCGATGTGGAGCCAGAGGTTGTGTGTCTTGCAGATGGCTGAGAGCGGGGGAATGGGGTCAAAGGAGCCTAGGACTGTGGTTCCGGCGGTGCAGTTCACGAAGAAGGGTGTTTCGCCGCGGGCTTTGGATTCCTGGACTAGGCGCTCGAGTTCCGAGGGAATCATCTGGCCGAGCTGGTCGACGGGCACGCTGATGACGGCCTTGGATCCGAGACCGAACATCTGCGCGGCTTTCTCGAGAGAGTAGTGGCCATGCGCTGACGTGAAGAGGGTGAAGCGATGGGAGCCGTTACCGTCGGTCTTGGTCTCTGGGTACAGATTGTTGCGGGCTATGACTACAGCCGTGGAGTTGGAAGCGCTGCCTCCGGGCTGCGCGATGCCGCCTGCATGCTCGGATGTGTAGCCAAACAACTCGGCGAGGAAGCGCGTGGTGCGTTTCTCGACTAGAGTCAGGACGGGCGAAACTTGATATACGTGAGCATTGGTGTTGAGCGTTGCAAGAAGCAGATCTGAGACGAGACCGATGGCGTTGGTGCTGCTGTACAGCTTGTCCATGAATCCTTGGTTCCATGTGTTTACGGAGTATTTCAGTGTCTTTGATACGAGCTCGAGCAGACCATCTTTTCCACACCTCTCTTGTGGGATCTGCAAGTCCAACAGGGATTCTAGTTCCCGAGGCGGATAGTGCTCGACTAACGTGGTTCGAGGCCCGCCACTTGGTATTTCGAGGCCGTCGCCGGTATGCTTTGTAGCTGCATCTTCATCTGCAGACCGAATGAATGGGATGATGAGCTTCTGGATGGAAGTCAAGAGCTGCAGCGGTCAGCATGCCAGTTGTGATAAGCTACATAAGAAACATTTGAGAAGGAAGCCTTCGGACAAAAGAATATGCCCATGACGTACTTCTTGAACTTCGTCTGCTCTGTTAAGCAGCGTGTTGGTGTCCGCTCCATCCACGTGCCCGTTCGTAAACATATCAACCTCGAGTGTTTTGTTGTCAGTGTCAATCAGCTTTTGATGTGAGTTAAGATGTGCCGGGTAGATGCGAAATCGGAACCGGCATGAATGGCGCCATCGAAAAGTGGGACAAGGATGTCGACATGTCATGTGTATCTGATTGGGGAATCTACCGAGTTGGGGATGGTATCTAGTCTATAATGGCGGTTGAATCGCGCCTTTTCTCGGTGACCCCAGCCCCATTACCGCCGCCCTACACTGCTATATTCTGAGGGTATATAGACGCTTCTCATGCCACCAATGGTGCTTTACCCTTTCCTTTGTCTGTACTGGGATGTGTACTTTGCTTCTCCCGTTTGGCACCTTTCGCAGCTTCCTTTGCTACTTTCATGTCTTTTTCTGCTTCTTCGGCTTTTGCCGCCGCATATCTTTGCCTGGCCAGCTCTAGGGCAGTCATATGCCTGCCATTCTTAAAATTGTTGGAACTGTGTCCGTTTGCGGTCTCCGGGAAGGGCTGGAAGCCGTCATTGCTAGCTTCAAATTTCGATGCTTTGACCCAATCTGCTCGTCGCCGTTTGTAAAGATCCATCCTCCAGTTTCTCCATACGGCTCTACCAACGTGCGACTCTCTTAAAGATGCCTCATTTTCCGCCAGTTCCTCGGCTATACGTTCGCGAATGAAAGCTAACCCTTCAGTGCCTTTCCAGATGGCGTCGATGAGATGAGAGGCAGACGGGTCAAGAGCGAGTTCTCCAATGTGGCCATAGAATTGCTGGATGACTTTGCGCCGGAATATAACGGAGGCTTGATCTGAAGTCAGAGCCTCCTGCAAGGCCCTGGACGCTGTCGGGTCTCGTGCAACGCCGAGAGACAAGGGTGTACCAAGCCTTGCCAGCGAATCGAACACGAGATTTGCAAGAGGGCCCGGCTTCTCTATCATGACCTGTGCCAATAATGAGCCGTGGATTTGTTCGGGATTCGCAAATGTTTGCTTTGGGTGACTCTTGCCGTCTTCCGATGGAACTTCGCCGAGTTTGAGCAAGCGTGTGACTTCGAAGCCGTTTGGCCCGCTATACGCCAATTCCAATTGTGCCTTGATGGGAGCAGTATTTACGTCCCGCCTGTAGCATTGCGCGATGAGGGTCCTCAAGATCGCTGTTCGGTTTCGTTCCACTAGAGAGGGTATCTGATCGACAATCTGTGGTAAAATCTCCTGCAAGTCTTCTGGGCCCAATCGCTCGACAATCTTTCCAGCGACATAACCAGCGATTTCATTGCGAGAGAGGCTTCCCATACGCTCTTTGAAAAAGTCTCTGTAAATTTGCTTGAACATTTTGGCAGGGGCATACTGGATGATTGTCTCCAGGAGTCGAGAACCGATCGTGTCATACACTAGGCCATTGATGAAGGACGCGCTCCCTGAGCCTTCGGTTATGGGGTCATCAGGTAGCAACAGGCGAATGACTGATGTCTCGTCTTTGGCGCGAGTCTTTCCGAATTGCTCTAGCTCAAGCTGGAGGAAGAGTTGGAGAGTAGGATTGCCAGTTGGGTGCATGGCGAGGGCACGCAGATAGGTAGCATCCAGGCCGGATACACTCTCCTGAATGACCTTCTGCAACGCCTCCAAAAAGGACTCGGGAACTTTCCTCTTCTCTAGTACGCATCCCTGGGTCCTCTCGGCACCCGCAACAGTGATTTTCTCCTTCCTCTTGCTCTGTGTGACCGACTTGCTATTTTGTTTGGTGAGGGGCGCACCAGCCAATACAACCAGGAGCACGCGAAGCACGTGCGAGGCAAAACGGTCCGTCATGAGATAGCCCATGTAGCCCTCCATCTCAGACAGCGTGTAGAGGAACAGCTGCTCCATGGATACGACGATGTCATTGGGATCGGCCGAGGGTTGTACAGGTTTGGCGAGCTCTTGGGTGACGATGGGCGCGGCGTGGATGAACAGGGCCTCGCAGCAGTGGGAGGCAAAGCGGTGCTGGACGAGGTGGAGGAAGCTGCGACGGGGTCAGCCAGGTCACGGAAGGAGCGACAGGTGCACCTACTGCCCACTAAAGGCCTGGAAGAGACCCTTAAGCTGCTCTGGCGTAGACAGCAGAATGAGCCTCTCCATCAAGCGCGAGCACGATTGACTGTTTGCGAGTTTCAACTCTTTCCCACTGGCCTCCTTGTACACATTCGCCAGGAACAGCGTCCGCTCTTCGGGCTCACTGAATTGGTTCGACTCAAGCAGCTGGTCTGCTTCGCTGAAGTAACTTTGTTCGCTCTCGTCTAGCATGCCGTAGAAGGGCAGGGCTTCCGGGCGAGTGACGCCATCGAAAGCAGCGTCTAGATAGGCTGCCTGCTCATCGTGGGCGCTGGGTTCATCCTCGACGCTCTGGCGGACGCGTTTGGAGCCGTGGTCGTGGTCGTCGTGGTCACGCTTGCGTTTCTTCTGCTCGTCGCGGCGGCCACGCTTCTTGTTCTCCTTGGGCATGGCTCGGGATGGGGTAATACAGAGGGCCAGAGGGCGAGGATGCTCAGCGGCGGAAAATTAAAGCGCTGATTAGCTCACACTCGGCTATCTGCTTGGGCGGGGCTCCGATGCAAGAGATCTGGGAGAACCAGGCAGGGGAGGTCGCAGCAATAAATACCGCGCGGCAACGTCGGGCATCAGCGTGGCAGGGTGAGCAGAGCGGCCGCGAGAAACCGCATGGACACGGCGTATTGCTGCACCAATGTCGCCTGCCCTGGAGTGGCCTGATGTCTGCTTTAAACGGTCCATGCGGGCTCGCTTGCACAGCGAAACGGCGGTGCCAAGCGCCATCCATGGCCCTCCAGATCGATCGCGGGCGTCTGCGGCGCCACCACGAGTCGACGACAATCGACGACACATGCCGCGAGCAAGGCGAACCCGCTGGTCCTGCTCGCGTCCCCCCGTGCTACAAATAGAGCTAGCAACGCCTGCGCCCCGATCCGGTCCACATGGCCATGGACGAAACCGAGGCCCGCGTCGCCGACTACCTCGACGATAAACTGCAGACCCTCGGCGACCTTGATTCGCTGGACGCCCTGCTGGCAACCATCCACAGCCAGCACGGCCTGTTGAAGCAGCAGGTGCGGATGCCCTCATGTCCGCCTCTGCGTGCGCCCTGCTGACCCCTCCAGCTGCATCATGCCCAGCAGGACCTCCATGACGCCAAACACGCCGTCCGCGACCACCAGCAAGCCCTGCAGGAGCATGCCCGCGGCTTCAGGGCCGACCAGGCCGACATCGATCGCCGACTGATGGTCGTCACGGCCTCAGAGACGAGCGACGACGCAGTCCCGCGCTTCGAAGCAGCTCTCGACGCTCTGCACCGCCTGGACGTGGCCAATGGCTATGTGGACCTGCTGCAGGAGGTCGATGCAATCAGGTAGGACAGCTGCTATCAATAAGATGCCGCCCACAGAACATGAGCTGATGTCGCCAGCCACGAGGCTCGGTCGCAGCTGCAGACGTCCAACGACGCCGCCCTCGAGCCGTACAAGCAGCTGCGGGCCCTGCACACCCGCCTGATTCTGCTGCAACAAGAGGCAGAGGGCGCCGCCCCTCAGCTGCTGCACCATGTCAACCAGATCACCCAGGCCCTGCGCACCCAGATCCTCGCCGCTTTCTCGGCAGACCTGGAAGCAGTACTGAAGAAGATCAAGTGGCCTACGCCCAAAGCTATCCTGCCAAGCCAGCTGCAGGAAGAATGGTCGACTGCCATTATCAAGCTGCTGGACCTGCAGATGCCGGAGCTAGAGGGAATGGAGTACTCAAAGGGGCCAGCCAACAAGATCATGCTTCCAGCTGTCTTGTTTCCGTTCCAAGTGCTGGTCCAGCCTTTGGAGATGCGTTTTCGATACCACTTCGAAGGGGACAAACCGACGAATCGCATCGACAGACCAGAGTTCTTTCTCTCCCACATTGCCACGCTTCTGAGCGACTACAGTGCTTTCGTCCTCGACCATGTGCAGCCAATCCTTCTGAGACAATTCCGTGGGACCGATCTCGCACTCAACCCTGTATATATCGATGCCACGTCGGCATTCATAACCGCCCTGCTGCCCATGCTGAGGACCAAGATTGGCGCATTGCTCCCGAAGGTGGCGGAGCAACCGCAGCTGTTGAGTCACTTCATGCACGAGCTCATGAACTTTGACACGACCATCAGGGAGGAATGGAGGTACGACGGTGGCTACGGATTGGAAGGGTGGAAGGGCTTGTCGTGGGAGTTCCTTGTTCAGGCTGACTGGTTCGGGCGGTGGCTGCAGGTTGAGAAAGACTGTATGGACCCTGACTGTCTGAATGAGCCCCTTGGATGCTGATATGTGACCAGTCGCACACGCTCGATACCAGAGTATTGTCGACGCACCCGATTTCGGGGACCTCGACTACGAAAGCGTCGATCCCAAAGCAAACAAGCCCACCAAGGGAGCGATCCGCGTAAATGACTTGCTTGAGACAATTACAGGTGGGGGACTCAATTGCCGGAAACTAAGCACCTCTTGCTAAACATCTCGCAGATCGTTACCGACCACTGACCTCCTTTACGCAAAAACTTCGATTTTTGATGGACATCCAAATAGCTATTTTTGACAAGCTCCACGAGCGACTACGGAATAGCCTCGAGGCTTACCGCACTATGACTACTACTTTCGGTCGGGCAGTAAGTGGGGTCACCAAAGAGGATCAACAAAAGCTTCTAGGCGTCGAGGGCCTCGAGCGTCTGTGCAAGACTTATGGTAGTGCAGACTACCTTGAAAAGGCAATGCGTGATTGGAGCGACGACGTGGTAAGTGGCCGATGAGTCGGATGATCGGCAGCCCGAGTGCTAATAAACCGGTGTAGTTCTTCTTGGACATCTGGGAAGAGCTCCAAGATCGGGCTAGACAAGCCAACAGCATCGGCACCATGACAGTCGCCGACGTCGCGCAGCGAACATCCAGCGCGGTGGGCGGCGACAGCGACGGCGGGGCCCTATTCGATGAAACGGCCGGGTGGTACTCCCGCCTCCGCATCGACAGCGAAGAGATCATTACCGAAACGTTGAACAACAATGTGCGAGTGGCGCTAGGCCCTTACCGACAGATGTACGTGGCCCAAAACGGCAACCACAACGTTGCGCATTATGCTTATTTGTTCTGCTAGCAATCCTTGGGCAACCCTATCCAGCCAGCCTTCAGCCTCAGCAGGCGCCAATCTTTCGCCTACTGCGGAGCTTGACGCCCTGGTAGCCCATCTGTCCACTACCCTGGGTTTCCTGTCCCGCGCTCTCGCACTTGCCCCCCTGCGTCGCATCACTAGGGTGGTTCTCGGCACCATCTCGACCTACATCTGGGATAACGTGCTCAGCCGCCACCGTTTCTCGACAGCGGGGGCAGCCCAGCTGCAGACTGATCTCTCGGCAATCTGTCGGGTCATCGACAAATTCGTAGGTGCGGGTGTTGCCGAATCCGGCTTGAGGAAGTGTCTGGAGGGAGTACAACTTGTCGGCCTGCCAGTCAAAGGCAGCAAAGCCCAAGCGAGAAGCATTGATCAGACCACCACCGGCGCGGACGGAGACGAGGGTGGCGAAGATTGGGACGCCTGGGCAGGCGATGCGGATGTGGCTGAAAAAGAAAATACCGGGAAACCAAGTGCCGAGGCGGGGGAACTGGGATTGTGGGAGGTCGAGAAGCGTCTTTTTGCGGATAATCAGAGCGCGAGGGAAGTTTTGGAAGAGTTGGGCATGGACACGCTGACGGAGATGGAGGCGAGAGCGGTGCTGGGGAAGAGGGTGGAATTGGCTGGATGAGGGATAAAAATAGATTCTTCATAGCATATACTGCACACCAAAACCTTTGACGACCATTACCCACTATTTCTGGGATGATGTGAAATATGAGATGAACTTTTCAACATCACCAAGACGAACAACTGTCATAATGTTGAAGTAGATTTAATTATCAAAATTGTATCATCTCAGTGTACATTGCCGAAATTAATCACACAAGCGGATCCCACCGATGCCCTCTACTCCTCAGTGCACCTAGTTGGAGATCTTCTCAGGCACCTTCTTCCCCGTCGCCTTCTCGAACATGTCGCGAGCGCCATCGGTCTAGCAACATTAGCAGATACTTCATCAATCATCAAAGTAGACTCACAATCTTCTCGTTGACAGCCCTGTTTTTATGCGCATCCTGGCCCCACGCTCCGCCGAACTTCTTCTCGGCCGCGTTCAGGCCCTTGTCCACGTAATCCTCGTTCTGGTTGTTTGCGTTGTGGTTCGAGTGGGACGATTTGGAAGAGCCCATCATGTTCTTGAGTTGATCCATTGCGGTTGGAGATTGAGAATGAAGCCCGGGGCTATGAAAATGGTGTAATTGTGTAGTTGGAGGATTGAAGTAATCGCAGTTATCGATGTAGTGCGCTTCGAAGCGAGGACTTGTGCCTGCTTTATACCAATACGCCCACGCTCGCCTACGGCCCTCTGTCCCGCGCAAAAACAGGGTCTGGGGAAAGGGTCTCAGCGCGCATCACTTTTCTGGGCCCGGTGACGCTATCGCGCGGCTTAGAGCGCGCGGATTATACGGCTGCTTGCGTCGTTTGCATGGGGCACGATAAGGGTGTGGCCCTGCAGATGTCCATCATAGGCGAAGCAAACTTGGCTCTGGGACGCGCAAACTTGGCTCGCATTACGTCGACTGCAAGGGGGCTGGGTGCTGGAGGCGCTGGGCCAGTGTTTCGCCTTGGAAAATGCTCCGTTGCTGAGATGGGGTGCGGGTAAGCGAGGTCTGAGGGTGACGTCGTTGGGGGATTTGGGATGTGAGAGAGCATTGGGATGACGGAAGGTGTGTTTCGCGTAGATGTGCAAGGGCTTGGAGACATATCGAAGTTGAGGCTCTACGTTCCTCCAGAATTAGATTCTTATTGTCAGTCTTGTTCCTCTTTCTGCTGCTGTCCTCCACCGTCAAAGAGCATTGCGATGCTCTTCATTCGAGCTGGTAATGCACGATGACGACATAGCGGGGTCTCCGATCCAATCATAGAGTCTACCGTACTTTCAGCACGTCCCATCTGTGTTTCCACCTGTTCTACCCGATCCTAGACACAAGACAAGGGACCCAGAAGTTGTTCAAGCAGTGAGCGAACGGCCCGAGGGTGTTTGTGCGACCTCAAATGTACCGTAGTTATGTGGGCTGCGGAGTAGCTCGGTGGACATGCCATGCTTCCGCGCCAAGGAGCAGAGAACATTCATGAATGCAAGGAATCGCAACCACTAGGTGCAGCACGGCTTGATTAGATTTGCTCTACTCCATCGAGAGTAGAACAGGATTTCCGAAAGTTTGGTAAGCTGGAGCGAGGCCAATCCAATCTTCGTGGGGGAACTCTAATGGGCGGGTGAGGAAGCGTTGAGAGAGAGCACGTAATTATCACACGGTGCGAACATAACCTTTCCATGACCGACCTCAGACCCATCAATTCATTCTCTCTCAGGACAAAATTGCTTCTTGTTATGCAGGTACCCTCTCGGCATGGCTGCGGCTCTCGCCTGAGGCTGCCACGCCATCTCCACGTGTGTTCGTTCACACTATTCTCTATTTAGCGAATCAGCCTATTGCGCCTTCCGTCCCGCTCGTCTGCAAGGCAACACGCAGATTTTTCCGTCTATTGCTACTCTGTCTTTTGTTCATTTCTTCCTAAATCAATCCACTAATTATGTCTTTCCTACCTCTTGCGTTATCTACCGAGAGAGCACCGTGTTGGGGCGGGGGCACAGAAACAAAAGTCTTGGGGCCAGCTACAATGTTAGCCTGACAACGCACAACACCAGGGGCTATGCACCACCGAGCACCCTGTTGGCGGACTCACAAGGCATCACATGCGGCACGGACATTCAAGGACTCGTATATGACCCAGCAGTTTCTCCCCATTCTCGCGTATCCTACAATCATTTGCATATCCTTCATGAAGTGTCCATCGCTGGACGACCATGGAAATCTCGTTGACCGAGTGCAGAGAGAAAGATTCGTGCAGAAACCATACCCACCCGTCCTTCCATGCACGCGGTCCTCCCTAGGAAAATCCTGCCTTCTCCCCATTTCACTCCGAGCCCGATCTTGGCCGAAGGAAAGAGGAAGGAACAGAGTTCAGAAAGGCCGATTGGGTATCTCAAGGGGTATGACTTGCCCGAGCAAGCGAGAAGAAGTGAAATGGTCGGCTGTCGCCGAGATGATAAAGAAGCTCGTGTAACGGTTACAGAGCGAAAACGCCACGCCGGAACGCCATTGCTGAACGACTGCAATACGAGAACATCGCTAGAACGCAGACAGTATAACAAGACAACGAAAGCACAAGAGGAATATAGTACAAAGCGTTGGGAAGAAAGACTTGAGAAACGTATGTGAGACTGCTCGACGTATGGTGGGGCGCTCAGATTCCAAATTCCGCGATGATGGAATGGATGAGATTGACGAACTGAGCATGGAGCTGCACGAAAAGGTCGTCCATGCCCACGATTTCAGTGAGGTTCTTGGCTCGCATGTCGGTGCTGACGCGAGGATAACCATCGGGATCCACGCGCTTGGCGGACAAGAAGGAAGACACTGGCGTGATGTTGCGCGAGGTCGGAGAGCTGGCGACCGACGAACTGACTCTCTCCTTCCGGGGAGACGTAAAGGTGGGCATCGAGGATGCTGATGTACTAAGAGGAGGTGTGCCAGGGATGGCTGTTGCAGGTCGCGACTGCGTCAAGTTTAGGGTCGAAGCGGCAGACTCCCGCTCAGCAACCTTTTGGGCGAGTGCGACCATACGATTAGCGATGCTCTCAAACACACCAAGCACCTTGACCATTGTCTTGCTGGCTCTACGGGAGTCGCGTCCAGTCAGGGCAATCAGGGAATACGTCCGATGATGACCGCGAGCTCGTGGATCCCGTAAGCGAAACACATAGGCGATGGTGTATCCTGCGACTTCGTCTCCAAAGAAGAGTGGTCCAGAAGACTTTCCACTAGGGAGTACTTCTGTTGACAAGGTTCGAATGATGGTGCGTCGAAGAAGCGAGAAAGACGTTGGCGCTGGCGGCTGGTTCGTCGACATATAATTGAGGGTATGGGTATGCGTGCCCCGTGAGTGAAATGTAGGCGATGATGGGATCGAGTCGGGGTACGAGGCGGTACTGCCATAGGACCTTGAGTGTTCACTGTCAGAAACGTCTGAGGAATCTGGCGAACTGCTGTACTCGTCGCTGTCGGGCAAACCAGAACCTCTCACGGGGATCTTTTGTGAGGTACGAAGCACGGGAGGGCTATATTTTCCGCGGCCATCTTTCGACGGGCTTCCAGGGGCGCCGGCAGGGAGTTTCTCGCTACGTGTCTTTGAGACGATGAACTGACAGTTTTCACAGGTCTCGGATTCGGGGTCAAAAACGCTGCTAGGCCTCCTACTTGTCAACCCACTGTCCGAACCAGAATAGCTTGGGAAGTAGGGATTGTAGGAGGGTGAGCGTGGGCTAGTTGGGGGGGTCTCGAAGGGCGACGAGAGCTGGGGGAGCCGGCTATTTAGCTTCAGGGTTGGTTGGTCATACAGGCCAGTGTAAGAGAAGGCCGACTGGGGCGCCTCCTCTGAAGGAGGAGTGACGCATGGGTTGCAGGTGCCGCACGAGGCCGTGGATGCTTGGGTGCAGATGATAGACGTAGGGCCGTGGACCTCGCAGAAGTGGGCCAGCGAGATCTGTTTGCGCCAACGTTAGCCATGAAGGGGGGTCATCCGGGCACCTGGCGCGCGGACGGGGAAGAGAGCCGGGGAGTGCGCCGCGCGGCGTGATGGCTGCGAGCAACGGCGGCCAAGGGTGGTAGACGTACCGTGAAGTCCATTTCCTCTTCTGTCTTATCTCTATGGCCTCATGATTCTCCTGGCGGGTATTGTGAGAAGGGTGGGGTGCTGGTGGCTGAGCTGGGTTGCGACCCCTGCGCCGACGTCCACGACGGATCGCGCTCGGAAGGCGATGGTGAGCAGTGGTGTACGGCGGGCCGCGGGTGGTGTATCGATAGAGCGGTCGCGAGACTCAGCTCTGCCTGTTTCAGAGGGCGACGGGGGTGGCGAGGGTCGCGTGAGATGGGAGGTGAGGGTGTGAGGGGCGGGCGGCGGGAGGATGTTGTGGTGGTGGTGGTGGTGGGTGTCGTCCACGGGGCGCAAACGTCCAAAGAGGGCAAGTGGCGCTCGTGCCAGCGCGTTGGGATACAATCACAAAGCCTTCACAGCAGCGACGACGACGACGACGCAGACAAAGGAAGCTGGCGACGATGGGGGGACGGCCGGGGGAATTTAGCTGGCCATATGGGCTTGGGAGCAATTAGACGGCAGAGAGGGTTGGGTCCCGCAGCGCAGTCCCGCAAATCCGCTAAACCAGGGTTGCTACTCTAGACGTTCACCGCTGCTTGCCTTCGCATCCGCCATGATTGGGCGCGCTCCCGTCGATGCAGTGTGCGACGCTGGACGCGCCCAAAACGGGCTTCCATGTCAGAAGCGCCATCTGGACTCTCCCAGCATCACCCGTCCCACGACAGCGCCCCCCCAGCCGGCGCCCTCGAGTCGACCCCAGATCCCAGGCTCGGCTTTGCTCAAAACGGCGCCGCTGGTACCACCCTCGCAGGGCTGTTGCTGTAACTAGGCCATCTCTACTGGATGGGGGAGCCAATGACGCACCGCCGCAGGTGCTCATTGCAAACCCAATATCGCACGCTTACGATCGATTGAGAGGCATGCAACAAGTTGCCCGCTCGGGCAAGCGTCGTCTGCTAGCCGTCGAGACGAAACCTCGCCAGACATTCCTTGGGGCCCTTCAACGTCATGGTGATATCCAGAGCCTCAAACTATGCACTGATCTGCACTCGCCCCAGATCACACATCGATCGGTGCTGTATTTTGCCTGTGTCTCCTGGCCGACGATGCCATCGCTCGAGACCCGCTGCAGCTGCATGCCATGGCAGGCATAAGCATGTCTGGAAGTGGACCTCGCAGCCATTGGCAGCATTACTAGACCGTCGTCTGCGACTTGCCTGGCCGGCAGGCTCCGGCGAGTAGCCGCTTCTCCGTCCTCTCGCATGTGACGGCTTTCCAGAAAGAGCTGGGCCTCACCAAGTGGAGTGGCTACCAAGTGGGTCTACCAAGTGGGCCACCAAGATGCGATGGACAACTGCCTGCTCCGGACTCGGCTGCACGCTGCAACTCCTGCAGGGGCACATCCGCATTCTCAGTCGTCAATGTCTACTCCTGACCAGAGTTGCGGGAGAATGCGGAAAATCTGGGGTTACGCTGCCAGTCCAGTGCTGATTCGCCGAGCAAATTTCGCACCTCGCATGTGAGGCCTCGTTTGCAGGGAGAAGCATATCCGAAACTGAGACCTTGCCATATTGCTTACGGAGAACGGCACTCCTCAATGTGCACGCCATGAATGTTCGGTCGAGACCACCTCAGGTACCTTTAGCTACGTGGCGTTATGGTCATGGGTCGCGAGCAGAACCATCAAAGGGTTCAAGGCATTTGCGTAGCCTGCTATTGCGTAATAGCTAGACGCTCGAGACGCCCGGCCAATGTGCAGCATGAGCGAGACCCACTGCATCCAAGCATCAACACCATCGGCATAACTGTGGGTACCCACGATCTGTGGGAGAGAGCGAGATGTATCGACGTCAAACCGAAAATTTCGTCGGATTGCCTCAAAGAATACCTCCCGCCTTGGTCTTGTGCCGACCCAAATGCTGGATGGGGGCCAAAGACGAACGGGTCTTGCCGTTGCTGCCCGAAGCCAATGCAATCACGTTTCGTTAGATCACATCTCAACAGTGGCTAAGACGGGTCCAATGTGCTGATTATCAATACATGTATACAGTAGGCCTACAAGTCGACATCCTCCTCAGTGTCTGAGTCGTCAGCGTCAGCGGGCCGTCCGCGCAGTATGTCATAGCCCATCAGCTCGTTGATATACTTCTTGGACGCTTTTACCTCCTCGTACTTGAGCTTCTCCTGCTCGCTGAAGTCCCTACACCCCGGCCGCATCATGTCCGCCATTAGTGGCTCCCAGATCTGGTCAAACTGGGTAACGCCAATAGAAGTACAGGGTATATCGTCTAGTAAGGCGGGTGATGTGACGCCTAGATCCCGCCAGTGTCTCCTCCAATGGACGCTCTCGTGAGGTGAGAGGCGGGTGATGAAAGTGTGCAGCAGCCGCCGACGTTCGCTGTAGTTTCTGCAGGCCAGTAATTTGGCGACCTGTCCAATACCACCCAGAACCAATACAAAAGCAATGTCCTCTGAGCACGCAGCCCGACCCGACCAACCTCGCACGAGCTTCTCAACCGAGCCTGCATATGTGGGGGGGCGCAGCTTGCGCGTCAGCACCTGGACTATAAAGCAATACATGAAGAAGTACTGCAACCGCAGACACGGATCGAGCCGTTTCAGAATGTCTCTTTCCCGATTCATGATGCCTGGGGTGGTGCAAATGTCGTAGCCAATGTTTGACCGTGGCCGAATCCGACCGAGATCGCGTTCCAAAATTGCGCGCCGGTGCTCCTCCAGGAAGAAGCCGACTGCGAACACGAGCGGGATCATCTTCTCGTACACCGAAGACCACATCTGGCGCTGTCTGTCGCTGGTGTGTTGGAGAGTGTCCTTGAGCACGAAGTTTGCTAGCTCCCTGGTAAGTCGGACGGAGGCTATGTGGCGCCTTCTAACAGCCAAAAGATAGTGGAGCTCTGCTTCATTCGGACCTGGGGGTGGATACAGCTTGATATGGAGAGACCCAAGGCGTCGCTTGACCCAGAAGCGGACGAGAGGTGCGCCACAGCCCAGGATCAAGTCGTTCAAGGAATGACATGTCAGTCGTAGAGCAAGCAAATCCGAGATGGACAAATTGCTGAGGATGGCCAGGTGGAGTTCGTTGGGCAGGCGAAAGAAGGCAGCAAGGAAGGGACTACAATACGGGTCAGTCAACATGTGACGCTGCCCCGTGGTGGTTGGGCACCAAACCTCGTCTTCTCTTGGGCGTGTGGGTCGCCTCTCCTCCTCACGCTCCTCAGCGACGCCATCAGCTTGCTCTGGAAGCTCTCAGCCGCGCGACTGAAGCTCGGTTTCTTCCTCAGTTGCATGACATCGCCATTCGGCACGACGACTCGGCCCGCTCGGGACGCGCGCGGTGGGGAACTGTATCGGCGCAATCTCTCCATCATGGCCTGCCGCAGACGCCGGGGGTAGCGGAGCGTGCCCAAGCCCGCTGAGAGGTGAAGTCTCTGCGCCTATGCGACCGAGAAGGCGAGAACAGTAAGTCTGCTCTCGACGCTGATGTTTCGCGACATGAAGGACATGATGGCACGACGTTGTCGGACAAGGCGAGGCCGGACAGCGTGCAGGTGGACGGGTGACGGGGTAAGAGGGTTCTGGCCACGGACTGGTGGGGCCCTTATTCACTCGCGTGGTGCGCCCGCTGCACCTGCTGGCCACGAGGGATCTGAAACGCAATCATGCTGGCGGCCGCCGCCAAAAATAACCCCCGTCCACTGGACCGCTGGACGAGAGGGCGCCCCGCCGGCTCACTTTCCTCTCGACCCTTATAGGGCAATTGCCTTGGTGTCCACCGCCTTGTCGTATTGCCTCGACCTCGACCTCTCTTCTCCTCAGCGCGCGGGACGGGCTGCTGCGTCGCCAGGCCGGGAGCAATCGAGCCAGGCCGGGAGCAATCGAGCCAGGCCTTGGTGCGTGCCCGCGACGACCTGTCTCCCTCTTTCTCCTTGAGGAAAGAGGAAACGTCGCCGTTGGCATGGCTGCGTTGCGGACCGGAAGAAGCGCTGCAGACGCAATTGTCCTACACACCGCCCAGCCAGGGTGACACTTGACACCTATCACGCTGCCTGTCTCCTGTCTCGTCTCGTCTCATGCTAGATGGCATTCAATATCGGTCCGGATACACAACCACCAGCACAGACTGTTCCTGGATCCCTGCCGTGCCGTTTTGGTGTGCTGCTTGTTGCCCAGTCCCCGTTTTCTGTCGACGGTGCAACAGAAGGCGAGAATACGCAATGCGGGTGGATGCATCCTATGCCATGCCATGTGGCTTCTTGTCCCACGCCTGCAAGCCCTATCGTTTGGCACATGCGACATTGGCGACGTGCATACGCTGCGGGACACAGCGGCAGCAGTATGAGACACGGTACGGCATCGTTGCGCAGATCGACCAAACCAGACACAATTGGTGTACACTTTAGAATATTCCATCGCGTCAAGCAGACCGAAACAGACCATCTACGCAGAGCGATACCTATACTCGCGATACCACGATGCCACTAGCATCAAACAGGCAATACCTTCCACCACCTCCTCATTCACCCCCTCCTGCGAGTTCCCGAGAGCTCCCTCAAAAACCGCCATGGCACCTCCTCGTAGCACCGCATCCAAGCTATATCCAAGCCGCATACACCTTACACACGCACACACGTCTCCCGCCTCCCCGCGCCTGTCCACAGCCGTCACTCGCCCCCGAGCATGCCCATCCGCCCCGTGATCCTTGACGCAGAAACCATAGCATCAGCCCCGACAGAAGGTTTCTCCGATCCTAGCATCGACGGCGGCAATGTGACGTGGAAGACGCTGCTGTCGCGCGGCAAGACGCCCACGACCACTTTCACGGCCGGTATTGCGACATGTGCGGCGCCAGGCGGGCATTTGAAGTGCCATCGGCATGTGCAGGCCGAGATTTACTACGTCTTACGCGGGAGGGGGAGCATGGTGATTGATGGGGAGGAGTACGGGGTGAGGGAGGGCAGTGTGGTGTTTGTGCCGGGCGATGCGGAGCATGGGATTTGGAATGTGGGGGAGGGGGAGCTGGCGTGGTTGTATGTCTTTGCGGCTGAGAGGTTTGAGGATGTGGTGTATAGGTTTGGGGGTGGGGTGAAGCTTGGGCCGAAGCTTTGAGGCATCTACTTGAGCTCGAAGATCTCTGTCAACGTAACGCATGCAATGTCATTGCTACGCCTGCCTTCTTGAACATGAACCTGAAGCGGGATTTTTTTAAAACAGTGATATGCGAGCACTGCAGCTATGTCATTTCTTCGTTACTACCAGGCCCATTCTTCCAAACCTCAATCATTTCTTCTTCATTCCTCGGGAGCCCAATGATACCCCTGTACGTGCTTCGCTCCCTTTACATCCCCCAACCAACTAACGCGGTCCTTGATGAATTGTTCAATATCGGGCTTGAGCACCGTCTCCATCAACGTGAAATCATCCACCGTTCCAATCCTCATGATACTCGTACCGGGGAATCCTGTACCCCTTCGATACCTAGAATCAAAGCCATGACGTTAGCGCGAATCTTCAAAGTCGGGGTTTTGGCTATGATTCTGACCACTTCAAGACAACTTTGCCGAAACACCACCGAAGTGGTGTTTGAGCAGTTAGTTCTCTTGAGCAATCAGATTGTAGCCCGGCCTTTCTTACATCAGACTGCCACACGTCTTGCAAAAGTAGTTGGTCATGGTGTTTCCCGTGGTTGTAGTCGTAGACAGACTGTAGGTTGCGAGGTCAGACTCCCCGCGTAGGTGCTTGAGGTGCGTGTTGAGCACGATGAAGTTGGAGCCAAACATCGAGCTGTGAATCTTGTGGCAGTCGGTGCAGTTGCAGATGTGGTTTGAATCTTTGACAAAGCCGGGGGCTTTGAGGGGCTGGAGTCGGAGTTAGTGAAGGAGCAGAAGATATTTCTCGGGAATGGGATCGCACAAATTCCAACTGCACGGCACCACAAAAGCATGTTGCGCTTGCAGAGTCTTCGTTCGAGAAGCCATCGTTTGGTCCACCACGTGATAGTGGGAAGTAGGGCTTGGACTTGTCGGCTTCGGCGAAGGACATGTTTCCGTGTGTGATTTCAAGATCTCAGTTAGGGTTAGTTGATATCAGAATTGAAGTTGAACGTAGGTTGATTGATCTCAGATGCTCGTTTCCAAGCCCTTTATTTATATGCACAGGCCAACGACCTTTCAACCTCTCTGAGAGGCCCTTATGACGTAACGCATCACTAACCAGCCCATATCGCATTACCAAGGCAAACGCAGTATGTTGTGAGACCATTGATACTGTTGACATAGTAGTGTAGGCCTATAGAACCTGTTGCTTCAACTGGAACCCTGGCCAATAGACACCTGCACTGTCATGGGTTAGCGAGTAAGGCTACATATTGTAGCCTCAAAGAGCTAGGCTGCTACTCAACACGGTTAATCCCCTTCACAGTTGATCCTTCGTGCATGAGCCGTCGAAAACTGTCTCCGCCCTCATCATCGCCCTCATCGTCAGGCCTCAGCCTGGCCACTCAGACGCGAAGAGCATATCGATGGCGCATACGTTTCGGAATTGGATTTTTGCCAAAATCGGTGGTCTACGACTGTGAATATATTTGGGCTGTTGTAGCACCTGGTATAAGAGGTCAATTGATGTACATTAAGGTTTTGTGGCACAGTTCACCAGTTGAAGGTGGGGAGGGAAAATACAACCGGCGTAAGTCCCCCGCAATGGAACCAATAAAGAGGAGGTCTCCCTTTTTTTTTTCCAGTCGCACATGCAGATTCACGCTTGTCAACATACTCCAGTTTTTCTATACGTCATTGCTTCACATTACCTTTCAGAACAAAGGCAGGAGCTTAGGGATGCGCCTTCCATACCTGTCACCTGTGCCTCGGCTAGACGACCGTACCAATAATTATCTCAGCACTACCTCGACCGCGAATGTAGAGGCCGATGCTTCTGTGGCAAAGTTAGCGTCAACATCAGAACGCGCGGACGATATTTGAAAAGTTGTCGCTGAATAATCCTCACGCCTCAGTTTGTAGTCCATCCTAACGTTCGCTACCGATATCATTATTTCGTCTTGACTCAGCAATGCGATTCTTCCGAGGTGCCAGGTAACCGTTTACTCATAATCCTGATGGGGTCTTGCTCGTTGCTTGGTCTGTTGGTTGGAACATGTGTTTACTGATCCAAACTAATGTGGGTGAGCTAGCTTCATTGGGCTCGCAGACTACCCTGTTGACAAAACCCCGACGCACGTAAGTCAAGGGGCGTACAGAGTGGCCCCATGGAGGATGGTAGCGTACATAGTATGAGGCTTGCGAAGTCAGCATCAAAGTAGGACCTCGGTAGGATGGAGAATGTGGAAGATATAAGAACGAGTACGAGTCGAATTGATCCATTTCACTTCACTTCAACTCACCTCACTGCCAATTGCAAAGAACTGAATCGACCTAGAAGCCAGTATTTAGCTACATCGTTCGATTGATCCGAGAATTACACAATACCAACCCGTGATCGCGAACACCATGTCCAAAGGACTCGTCCTCATTTCCGGTGTCAACGGATACATTGCGGCCGTCACAGCAAAGCAATTCCTCGACAACGGATACTCCGTCCGAGGCACAGTCCGCAAGCTCTCCTCCGCCCAGCCCCTCATCGAGGGACCCCTGAAATCCCATGCACAATCCGGCCACTTCACCGTCGTCGAGGTCCCCGACATAACCGTTGACGGGGCTTTCGATGAAGCCGTAAAAGGTACTTCCCCCCCCAACCAAGTCCATACACCACACTAACCCGCCCCCCCAGGCGTAACAGCCATAGCCCACATGGCCTCCCCCGTCTCCTTCAACTTCACCGACCCAGTCCCCATCCTGCACGCCGCCATCCACGGCACAAAAACCCTCCTAACCTCCGCCTACACCCACGCCGGCCCGACCCTCAAAACCATCGTCCTCATCTCCTCCATCGCCGCCATTCGCAATCAAACCCCAGCCCCCTACACCTTCTCCGAAACCGACTGGAACGACTACGCTGAATCCGAGGTCCAGCGCCTGGGCACCGACACCCCCGGCCCGGTCATCTACTCGGCCAGCAAGACGGCTAGCGAAAAAGCCTTCTGGGAGTTCCGCGACACCGTGCACCCGTCGTTCACAATGACAGCCATCAACCCCGTCTTCGTAATCGGGCCCCCGCTCATCGCGCCCGCGACCCCGGCCGCCGTCGGCGAGACGGTGCAAAGCATCTGGGACGTGTTCCGCGGGGCCGCGCCCGCAGCGTCGCCAGTCGTATTGTCGTCCACTGTCGACGTAAGGGATGTGGCGAGGTTGATGGTGTATCCGGTCGAGCATGCGCAGGCGACGGATGGGGAGCGGTATATTGCGAGCTCGGCGACGCAGCATCCGCAGGCGATTGCGGATATATTGCGCAAGGCGATGCCGGAGGCGCGGGGGAGGATCGAGGAGGGGACGCCGGGGGTGGGGTATAGGGAGGATTGGCAGGCGGATGGGAAGAATGGGTATGCGGTGGATAATAGGAAGGCGGGGAGGTTGCTGGGAGGGTGGATTCCGTTTGATGAGAGTGTGGTTGATACTGCGAAGAGTTTTGTTGGGCTTGTGTGAGGGGAGAGAGAGGAAGGGACAGAGAACTAAAGAGGGGAAATGCAAAAGGAGACGGAGGAAACTTGAGCACTTCTTTCGAAAGTCGTTCGGGGTATAGAACACATCTACTCATACAAACCTTTCCATGACCCATAAAACTTCATAGCTGGAAGCTGCGATCTGCACCGCAAGACTCCTCCAAGCTCCTCTCACTTCTTAATACCCCAGATATCGCCTCCGATGCCGATCACCTTGCCCTCATTCTCCAGCTCCTCAAGCAGAATAGTCACCTCCTCAGGACCAAATGGAAACCCACCAGCGACCATGATCTTCATCATCATAGCGATCCTCTGAACTGGCAAGTTGCCCTGGTTGGTCAACATGGACGTGATGAAGGTCATGTAGACATCCTTCTTCTCCTGCAACAAGTCATGCTGACTCTTGACGGAACCAGCCTGAGCTTGTGCCTGCACTTCGGCCAGCTCCTGCGCCGCTGCAGCAGCCTCCGTGTCCATGTTGGCCGAGGTCAATCTCTCAATGACGGCGAATGTGTCATGGTCCATTTCGCGGAGAATTTGCTTGCCCACCCAGAACGCGAGCGCCTGTCGGACGAGCTGCTCATCCATTTCCAACATTTCCTCTAGTTGCTCAACATTCCGGGAGATTCCAAGCTCTTTGCCTTTGCCCTTTCCCTTTCCCACCCATTCCTCGCCCGGTTGAGGTTGGAATGCATAGATGACACTGACTTGCCACGGCATAAGACCATCGAATTGCTCGGTGCGGTCGTCAAGTTCGAGTGCTACCGAACCATCGCCGAGCGCATTTTTCCATTGCAGCTTCTGTCGGCCTTTGATATGCGTGAAACGGCTCTCATAGTCGCGCTGCATGTTTTGTACCTCTGCAGGGATCAAGAAATGGTCATCGCGCAGTGACGGCCAGAAGAAAGACGAGATGATGTGGGCATTTAGGGTCATATCCACGGAGGACTTGGGCAACGGCGTCCCTAGTCCCGGAACAGAGGGTATAGATGCCACAGGTTGACGAGGCTGAGGAGTGCGTGGTGGACCTCCTGGGGCTTGCAGTGCGCGATTGTCGGGAGTCCGCATTTGAGCAATCGGAGCTCGAATGGCAGAATTGATTCTCTTAGATTCGAGAACATCGCGAAGCATGACCTCGCAGGCCTGGAGCTTGTCGTCGCCAAGTCGGACTTTGATAAGTTCCAGAAGGCGAATCTCATTTGCATATTCTGGATCCTGGCTTCGAAGTAAATGATCCCCGAGGATGTTCTTCAGCTCGTTGATAAAATCATCTCGCTCCCAGAGAGTGAGGACGAAGAGAATGATGTCATGCCCTTTCTGCTGCTTGTAGTCCGGAGCGGCATCCGTGGGAGAAGGCTGCCAATTCATATTATCCCAGTCCAGCCCTTGGCTCACGTCGTGCTCGAAACTAGTAATAGGGCGCTGCATCTCCGTTGCAATCTCCACAGAAAGGTCGCCCGCCGAACTGAATTTTCCGTTGTTCTCAGCAGCAGCATCGGCCAACATACTTGTGATTATGATTCGAGCAGTATCCTCGCGTTCTTTGAGGTAACGGCGAATTGGGCGAGCGACACGTTCAAGTAGAACGCCCTTTGGATCGAGATAGAGGAACGTGCGAATGAAGCACATGTAAAGATCTAGAATGTAGGTGGTGGTAGCTCCTGGGCTCAGCAATCGCCTCGAAACGTGTTCGGAGAAGCGAGTAGTGAGGTACTGTTTGGCATTCGGTAGCTTCATGTATTCCTGAAGCGTTTGTGAGAAATTGCGGGCAAGCCACAGCAGAGGTGTACTCGCCTTGATGGTCTTAAGAACGCCTCTAGAGGTGTGATAGTCGCTCGCGTACTCGAACAAATATTCAACTTTGGCGCGACCCAACCTACCTAAAGCCGCGTCGTGCCAGTGCTGTATCTCTGGTGCCGAGAGCGAAGTTGGATGGCAGCGGAGACATGTATTGACCAGTTCGATTAGTGGAATGAAGGCTTTGCTGATCCACATTCGCAATGACTCTAGCTCGCTCTCTTTTCCATGCCAGTCTACTCTGAGGTAGTGACTGTTGATAAAAGCGTCGAGCAGCTTGTCCATTGCATGGGCAAACGATTTTTGAGCCTTGTCACCTCCAAGCCCAACTCGATCAAGGCCTTGTAACAGGTCCTGCATCCGGCGTCGGGAGCCTTCGTGCGCGGAATTTGCAACTACCTTGTTCTTCTTACCCTTTGGAATGCGGAATACTTTGAGCCCTGCATCATAGAGCACATAGCTCAGTGTCTTCGAGAATCGCTGTGAGGGAAGGCTGTGGACGAAAGCGCCGTGTAGAGCTGAAAGAAACCGTCGGCTCGCGTTGTTCCGTTCTGAGACACGGTACTCGGGCGGTAGGGTGCGAGATTCCGGCTCGACGGTGTCGTTCAGCAGTGGGAGGATGTGTTCGGCGAGGGGGCGGAGGTAAACATTCTGAGCGTGTTGCAACAGGCGCTGTGTCGTCTCGAGCGTATCCCAAGCAGCCTCTAGGGGAATCTCCTGGATCAAGCTTAGCATTCAAGACCACAGCACCAGAGGGAAGGATGCATAAATACCTCGTTCCACCACTGTTCCACTTCGGATCGGGCGAAGGTCGCGAAATGAAGCTGAGCTTCATCTATGAACCAGTCGAGCAAATTGTCCTCGGTAAATATCTCTGGTTTGCCATCGCCAACGAGCAGATATTCTAGCGCATCCTGGACCTCGGCCGTATTCGGGCGCTCCTCGTTCTCAACATTGGAGGGATCTGTATCGGCATGGTTTCCCTTTGGCAGGCTCAGGAATCGCGTGGCCGTGCTCCAAGCAAGGTTGCGCTTCACCTTGCGCTGCGGGTTTCCCAGATTGCCGCCGAATAGACCACCTCCAAAGGATTCACCGGGCTCCGCATTGCCCAGGTCTGGCGTCGCAATAGGCGTCGGGGTCGTGTGAGAGACTGACGGGACGGAGAAGACGGAGGCGAAGACGCGATCGTTGTAATCCATGGCTGCGCGTAAACACGCTTCTCAGAAGATTTGCGAGGAGAGGGCGCCTGCGCTCCTGGCCCAGGTGGGCCGATTGATTCGGTTTGACAGAGAAACGGAGAGCTCGAGAGTGCCTCGCCGGGTGTTGTTGTTGCGGGGTACAACAGGAGGGGCTGGTGCGCATCTCGAAGCCCTCAACTTTTGACGCACGGCCCATATCACGAAATCACGTGTGTGCACGGTTGTGGTCTCCGGTCGCGTCCAGTCACGGTGCTGGAGCAGCACGTGTCCTGCTGTATGAATCTGTTGAGTGACCTGAAGCCAGGCTGAGTAGCTATACGCAGGCTGTGTAAGTAAGGTAGCTGTGATCGAATCGGTGGTGCAGAACACAGTAATGTACCTAGCTTCAAACACAAGCAAGATATACAGCTTTGTAGCCTCGCAAGGCCAGAGAACGGCCTCGTTTAAGTAGTCACCCATAGCATGCTATGTTATTGCTTCCGACTATAGCTCCTGACCCATCACCTCGCCACCATGCCCTCGAACAAGCCATCTCTCTTCCTCCTCAGCCCATCCAGCTCAACCTCCAGCTTTCCCACCTCCTTCCTCGCAGCGTCCGTGTCCGCAGACAACCCCGCAAACTCGTCCACCTGTCTCTCCAATCCTTCCACCCTGTTTCTCAGCTCATCAAGTGCCTTTTGCTGCTCCAGCATCTCGCCAATAGTCTCCGCAGATGCCACATCTGCCCCCTTGCCACTTCTCCCTTGCGCAGCCTGCAGAGAGGAGAGCTTGTCCTCGTGCTCTTTGATCTTGGCACGCAGGTGCTTTGTCTGTCGCAGCTGTTCGGTGGTCTGGCGCTGGAGGGAAGGCGGTGTCGAGAATGCGGGATTGGATTGGAGTTCGGAAAGTCGGGTTGAGAGAAGGCTGTGTTGCTTCTCGAGATATCTTTGGAGAGTGTGGATGTGTTCGAGTTGATTCGACAGTGATTGGGAGGTCGAGGTGTGCTGGATGAGAGTATGTGCCATGGTCTCAGCGGACGGGTTGGGAACATTGAGAGTTACAGCCGTGTTCGCCAGGGAGGATAGAGCTTGGTCACCTTCCGGAGTGAGACTGGCAAAGATGGTATATAGGACACGTTTATCGTCCTCGTGTGTGGTCCTCTGCGGATTGTCAGCAGACAGCCTATCTTCAAAATGGCCGTGTCGGACCCTATCCTCGTACCTCTTCCAGCTCTTTCAATGTTTCCCGCTCTAGCCGCTCTTGGATCACTCTTTCCTCATCAGCCCGCTCATTTGCCATTGACAGATCCCGCAGCACTTTCAACGTCTCATCATTGCGCTCGAAGGTTGGGACTGTGCGGCCAGAATACTTGTAGCTCAGCCAGCTGTTGATTTGCGCCCAATCTTGCGCCTGGGCACGCTGCTGGCGAGCCTTTGACGGCGAGAACAGGTCAGAAGGTGTCAGGTTATCCATGGTGTGTTGTGTTGTCGAAGAGCGATCAAGGAGGAGAGGAGTAGTTTGTTTGGTGGTGCTGCGGGTCTTTTCCGCGCCCGCGCGAGCTACCCCGGATTCCAGCCGTCCGAGCGGTCTTTTGTCTGCATGACGTTCATTCACGCCCGCCCGCCCCGCCTCACCTGTTGCACCCGCCCTTGCGACGTTCCTTTTCATGACGCTGCTTCAAACCCTATATTATTGAACACATTGTCTACTCGAAGGGCAGCCAAATCATCAAGACGTCTTCACGGCGAGCCCAAGCTACCCCACCAACTCTCCAACCCAAGCTCCTCTTCATAGCTCTAATCGCAACTCTCCTCACGATACCGCTCCTCACGAAGCTCTTCCGCTCCGGCCGGAGCACTTCCCCACAAACTCGCACCCTCAAAATGGCGTGGCGGAGCTCCGGAGCCACAAACGCAGCTCTGATAGCCAATCTCGAGCAGAACGGCCTCATAGACACAGACCGAGTAAAGCAAGCCATGCTAAAGGTAATCCCGTCGCACACCTCATTTACCCCATCCCAACACTGACCCGCCATACCTAGGTCGACCGCGCCCACTACGCACCCTCGATGCCCTACGACGACTCCCCCCAACCCATCGGCCACCGCGCCACCATCTCCGCGCCCCACATGCACGCCAACGCCTGCAAATCGCTGCTCGAATACCTCTCCCCCGGTTCCCGCGTTCTCGACATTGGCTCTGGTAGTGGCTACCTGACGGCCGTGCTAGCGAACCTCGTCGGGCCCACTGGCAGCGTCATCGGCGTCGACCACATCCAGCCGCTGGTGACGCTGGCCGAGACCAACATGCGCAAGTCGGAGGACGGGCGACGCATGCTTGATTCCGGGCAGGTTCGCTTCATCAAGGCGGATGGGCGCAAGGGGTGGAAGGAGGGCGCGCCGTACGATGCGATACACGTTGGCGCTGCCGCGGCAGAGCACCATGAAGAGCTGACGGAGCAGTTGAAGGCGCCGGGGCGTTTGTTTGTGCCGGTTGCTGAGGGCTGGGCGCAGCATATATATGTCGTGGAGAAGGACGCGGATGGGAAGGTGCACAAGGAGAAGCTTTATGGGGTGCAGTATGTGCCCTTGACCGACGCACCGGCAGATTGAGGCGATGGCGAGTGCGGCTTAAATACAAAATTGCAAGCTGGAGAGCAGAGAAGATGCGGGAGTGTAGATTGGGAACCTCACTTACCTATCGTCTCAACTCTGTGAGCTCAGAGAAGCAACCCCGGTTGGGACGACAGGCCGATACGAGTAGCCGACTTTCTCTACTTCAAGCGAGTTCTGTCATATGGCACATGAGATAGCGCGATGATGCTATATAGCTTCACACTAGATGTCAAACTCTGGCTATGTTTAGTCTCGACTCTTTCGCAATGGAAGTGTAACTGAGATTTGAGCCCATCATAATCGAGACCGCCCAAGCACTCCTCTTATTGAGAATAAAAGAATGAATTCAAACGCTACCAGATACCGTAACGCCATAACGCTTGCTGAACGAAGACGCAGGGAAGTCCTAACACTCAAAATCGACCAGAAATACCATCGCAGAAAAATACTCAGCAATGCATCCCACGTCCAACGCCCAACCAAGAACGAATCCGCAATGTCATGCTTCGCTCGAAACCAGAACTCGCAAGCTCATATCTGCTCTTCAACGACATGCCCAACATATCCCTCCAGCCCAGCGACGCCCTTCTCCCCACGCTCCGTACCTCCAAACAGACCAGGCCCTCCGCCTGGCAATATCAAGATCTTCGCACCCGTCTCGACGAACTCTCTGCATCCAAGGAATTGAAAGACAACATTCACGGCCGTGGCAGTTGGTGAGTCCGGGGCTTGGGCAACACTCTCTTCCTCATCGAAGCCGCCAAACCCAAACGCGTCCTGGTCGTCCTCGGGCCCGAACTCGGTCTGGTCGGCATCATCGAAGGGAGTGCTTTCTGTGGCGACCGCGGCAACTGAGACAATCTTCGCTGATGCGCGCACGCTGGCCACGTAGACGACGACTGCGCTGCCGACGCTGAGGCCCCTGACGGCCTGCGCGTTCAACCCCTTGAAGCACACGGTGAAGACTCTGTTGGCCTTTGGCTTCCCGTTTGCCACTATCATGCCCTTTCTAATCCTCACTAACGCCGGGCTGGAAATAAGTTCGTGCGGATTCAAGGGAGTTATTCCCAGTGTGCCGACCTGGCCCGCATGGAGACTGCTCACAGGGAGTCGCAGGTTGCGTATCGAAGTGATGCGCACCCGTCTCCACTCGACCTCTTTGTTTGGGGTGTAGGAGCTAGACTGCAGGGCCGATGGCCCTGGATGTCCCTTGTACAGTGCGCCTGGGAAGGAACGTGATGTTGGTCCGGAGGGGTGGCGGCGGCTACGGTCTCTGCCACTCCCGCTGTCGCTATCGTCAGGAGAGATGTCCGCAGGATATGGTCCAAGGGTCAATTCATCTCCAAGACGCAGTGTCCCATATCGAAGGTGGCCTCCAATGATGAACGATCGGCTGACTGGCTCAGTTCCGGGGCCGGATATGGAACGCTCATCGGTGGTGCTGCGGTAAACATCCTCAATGTGAAACAGAGTGTCCAGAGCAAGACCTTCTTTGGGCAATGCGGGATTCACTGTCAGTGGGAGCTCCCGTAGGATGGCATGAAGCTTGATGATGCCGGTACCCTTGAGAGCGCTCGTAAGTATGATCGGTACTATGGCAAGGGGATCGGCTTTGAGCGTATGCACGACTTTCTCGGCTTCCATTAGTTCATGTGCCGGAATCGTACTCAGGTCTGCCTCTGAGACCGCCGTGGATGCATCTGAGACAATGTATGGCTTCCTTCCCGATTCCTTGAGTGTTGATAGAACCTTGGCCAGAGTCTGGCGGAGCCCGTTTTTAGTGGCTATGTCCAGTTTGGTGATTATGACCAACAAAGGCAGTTCAAGACTAAGGCAAAGCTGCAGATGAGCACGGGAGAGATCCACGTCTGCTGCAGCCGGGCCAAGGATCTCCTGTGACGAAGGAGACGCGCCAACTCTCCCCGATGAGTTCTCAGTGTTATCTGCAGGTATGCATAACAAAGTGAAGTCGGGATCCCATCCAACCAGCCCACGGACCGTAGTTCGTCGAAAGCGTGGATGCCCCGCAGAGTCGGAAATGAAGATCTAGACTTTGTCAGTTTGATGCTCCTAGATATGGTATTTGAAATCTCTGATCAGGCTCCGCTAACGCGGCATACGCAGGACAATGCCGATTGGAGGTCTCTGAGAGCTTCTAAACGTACGAGTCGTCCGCCTTCTGCAGAGGCATGGATGTCAATCCACGAGGACACATTCCCGGCGCCAAAGCTGATCACCTGAGAGGCTGTCCTTGCCGATCCACATGGTTGGAAGACGTCCCGATACCCAATGAGCTCCTGTGTGACAGAGCTGGTCATTCCAGAAGCAATCTCATGTCGGTGTTTCAGAAGACTAAGCCTGCTTTTCCCACGTCCATTGTCCAGTGTGGCGGTCGACAGACTCCCTAGCAAGCTAGACTTACCCGACATGGTTGCACCGGTCAACGACACTCGCATCTGTTCTGGTGGTTGAGGAGACCGCGTGGGGTTGGCTGGTGAATCCTCTGCTTCCATGTGGACATTTTTGGCAACTCCATCCTCGAATAGATGCTGGTCCGGTCTGACATGTGCTTCCGCGACCCATAGCTGCGTCCTGGATTGTGATTCGCCAATCGAAACCATTCGAAGCACGTCAACACGGCAGCCTAAACTGGCTGCCATAGCGCGAAGGTTACTAAAACTCTCCTCCATCTCATGCATGGCCAAGCCGACGAACGTGCCATCGTCAGCAACCCCAATTTCATAGAGAGCACCCTTGCTGTCTTCCAAACCAGGAAAGAGACGGCGCGGGACTGTGGGGGACGACAATTCAGCCTCGTCAGGGAAGTGAGGGAGGACTGGCGCAGTAGACGATGAGATGTGATACGAGCATGACTGCTGTAGCCGCCAGAGGAGCTGCGTAGTCAATTGCTCAAGCCGGTGCTGTCGTGATTGGGTCAAAGCCGCGCTCGTATTGTTGTAGGATCCGCGGGGACGAAGCAGGAGATGCAGCTTATATTCAGTCGGGCCATCCTGTGGCTCTGCTTCCAATCTTGTGACATTTGAGTCGCGGTGTGCCTCAGCTGTGGCTCTCGTGAGTGCAGGGCTGCCTTGGGATGAATCTGACAAATCCTGAGGGATCGAGATGGACCGAGCATCGATTGGAGGCGTCGCCCTCTCCCACGGCGAAGACACCCGCGGAGGGTCTGGGTCAAACGTGAAGATGGAAGCCATTTGAGTTTCGGATCGTATTCAGCGTGCTGGAGCGTGCAGTGAAATGTCCCATTCAGGCACTGCGAGCGATGATACCTATTCCGGGTATTGGAGGATGCGAGGTATTTCTGGCTCAGGGGTTACGAACTGGCCACCAGCCTCGTAAAGAGCGGTTTGTGTGAGATATATGCGTCTGGAATAGCTTTGATATGAGAGGCAACATCTTGAGCAAACGGTTGGCTCAACCAAACGAAAGGCGTGAACTAATCGCGATGAGGGAGCCTCAGTGGGCTATTCAGGAGGAAGACATGCTGACAGGAAGCAAGATGCTTGTGCCAGAGCTCTGATCGTTCAAGTTTGGTGATGAATCTGGTGGGACTTTGGTGAGGAAAAAGCGATGGAGAGATGGTTTAGAGGACAGCTAGCCACTTGGCCCAAGCGCGGGGAGTCACGTGGACCGAACAGTCATTCTACGCGTGGAGTCAAACCGAGCAGCAGAGTCACAATCCTCTCCAGCTCAGTGGTAGCTCAATCCTGCTGAAGGGCGCACCAGCGCCACAGTCGCGCAACCCAAACCGCCGGGTGAGAGCTCACGATGGAAGAATCGCGAAGGTGGTCGCGGAATCCTTCGCACATTCCTCGCGGAACTCTAAACTAACGTACCAAGTGCACATGCTCCAGTGCTGTTCTAACGATCAAAAAGATGGCTAATGCAAGGTGAGATAGCTGGTCTTTCAGTCCGTGGTAATGGAGGGCTCGCAGGACGCAGATGAACTCTACTTCGTCACTTTTCTTTCGGATCAATGTTTTGCATGAGTCACTGCGTTGGATACACATGACGTGGAGTCGACGGCTGAAGGGAGAGCTGCACTCAGGTGCGGCGTGGAGATGTAGGTAGATGAGAGCACGGCGACTCATTCAAACGGGGTGTGCAGACCCCAGGTTTCGACGCATGGCAAGTCGTGTCTTTCACAACGGGTGACCGGGTGATGCGACCCGTGCCACAATCGCGGACTTCAAGTTCAAAGATTTCTACAAGCAGCAATGGAGCCGATGCAGTACCGCTGCAAACATGACTCTGCTGGATCAGACGATTAGGACATGTGCATAGTCGTGCCACAATACCGCATCTCAACCAACGTCACAGTCCTGAGATTGTTTCAGGCAGACGAGATCGCGCATCACCGCCTCAAACTCTCGCGCGAGTCCGGTAATACCATACGCCCAGCCGGTTGCATAGTAACCAGTAGACCGTGTTGGCTGCACCGCTTCCGGCTTCGCTCAATTAGGTGATTTGTGATTCCACGTCGGCGAAGTTCCGTTGCTTCAGAGACTCGCTTTTGCATGAAGTCGCAAGAAAGCCACTGCTTCGTGTACAGCACCGACTTGTCCGATTAGACGGCAGCCACATCGGCCTCTCCGAACCTTGACCCCCCATCAAGATGGTCAGCGTCAGCCACCGTCGGCTCTTTGCTCCTCGAGGAGGCACGCACAGGCCCCAGTCCCAAACGCGGGCGGGATATGGAGTGACTGCTTGGACTTGGATCGTCGCTGGGGTGTGCTTTGCCGGAAGCCATTGTCCAGATGCGTGCTAGAGTCAGATATCGCCCATGAGGGGTAAATGGACCCGCTCGCCGAGATCTCGCAACTGCCTTTGAGAGGTTGTGTTTGAAATCGTGAAACGTAGAGGTTTAGTGGCTCAGGTTTGGACCCAGCCGAGAGTACGAAGTGCGGGCTCGATTCGACCGATGACATCACGAGATTCTGCCTCGCTCAATCCGGGGTGCGCTCATTTCGCCATGGTAATGCCCCGTGCAAAATACGGCTGCTTATGGGGAGATCGTGGAGGTGTCGATATGGGACCCCGTTGAGACCGCCTCTCCAGAATGGCGAGTACTCGAGTCGCACCATGCCATGGCCGACCGACGGCCAGGTGCCCCTGTCGAACTCCGGCGGGGGCTGAGCGGGACGTATTCTTAGCCCGGGGACGTGGTTGCGAACAGCTGATAACTCGTCGACGGACCACTGAGAGGTCGCTTCATGCAATATAAGACAATTTATTTCATCCGACTCTTTACCAGCAGCACCCACATCGCATGATACCGGCTCACCCACGTTGCAAGCCAGTAGAATGGTGCCGCAGGGTCCGAGAAGTCGGGCCTTGGGTCGCGAAAGCGCCTTGCGGACAGCCTCACCCCAACATGGGCGATGTCGTTTGGCCGTCTGGCAGTTCGATGGAGGATCAAAACGCTCGACGGCTAGCCACTCGACCATCACTTTGTCGTTCCTCCCGCCTTTTGTGCAGTTTTTAGTTCTGCAGTGGCATTCCTCCCGCCCATGCTTCTTTTTAGCTTGGCGGGCTGTCTTCCAAACACAGCAAGCGTTCACCCAAACCGATGAAATGTGGCGCGAATCGCGGGCTGCATGGGACTGCATGCGCCTTGGCCTCAACAGGGCTAGACTGTGGGAAAGGCTGTGCTGCACGTTGCGAGAAAGGCCGCGTATTCAAGGCTTGCTGTGGCTTGCCTTCTCCTTCGACGTTCTGAAGACCTGGGAACCGTCCAACTCGTTCGAATTGGGCGCCCATCTGTCGAGTCACCTTCACGCTGCACTTGGTTACGAGATGGGGCAGTGGTCGGCATATTGCAGCGGGGCTGCTGAACAATGATACCCATGCACTCTGGAGTGTTTGGTTGGGTGTTGGTGTTAGGCGCTGGCATGCTGATACAGCACGAGTCCACCCTCCCAGGTGTTCCATGCATCAGCGGAAGCTCTTCCAAATCACCGGCGCACGTCTCCCACACAGCAGCCAATTATTGCTTGGCAGCTGCAAGGGTCAAGGTCGTGATGTCTCTTCGAGGAAGCGAACGCGTGCATAGCGCTCGTAGCGCAAGTGGATACTAACGAGGGAGACGATGGGCACAGTGGTCAGAGGAGCTTACAATGTCGGTGCTCCTCGTCTAAGATTACTTCGGCGTTCGATGCGACTGCAGGGCCGCCAGCTCCAACTCAGTTGTACATAGACGGGCCGACTCGAGCGAACAGAAGGTGCCGCAAGCCTTTGTGACACAAGACGCAGCCCTACGCGTACCTTCGTGTCCGTCTGACTTGTATGCTGCACGAGTCCTTAGCTATTCGCCGAAACGTTGGGTTCATCCCGTGTCGTCGTCCAAGGCTGCCACGTTGGAGTTCGCCTTTTACATGATTTGTCAAGCCAGTCCTGCAATGTTGAGAGCGGCATGCGAGATACCGCAACTCTATCGAATCGAACCGAGCCGAACCATGTGCATTCGTTTCTCCGCTCCCGCCACTCCCAGACGGACAACCCTTGCGATACTCATCGGCGTGACTGTCGGTCCAGGTCATGTCAGCACTCTCTTTTGACTGCGGCGCAGTCAGGCTGCTAACCACTCAGATTACGGAACCCGGGTGGAGTACGCTATCCCGATACTCCGTGCCACGCGGGCCGCTGCAGAAACGGAAAAGCGGGCTGATGTACGCAATTCGGGCGAGTGAATTTGCGCCAGACCGTGGTTCTGCTACTGCAAGGTTGTGGTGCGGGCTGCGTAGCAGTCTGCAGAGTGATTCACATCGTCGTCGACAGCGAGGCGCAAGGTAACGCTGCGCTGCAAAGTATCTCTACTATTACTGCAAGGAGAGACATGTGCGCCACGCGCAACCTGCAAACACCTTGTTCATCGCGACTTCGGATGGATTTCCCTATCCGACCATTGCGAGGAGCGGGGACTGGTGTGCGAAAGAGTGGGCTGTAGCCTCTCACCACGTATGTACGAGGAGCGAACGAGGGAGATGAGGAGCTGTACTGAGGCTCGAGCTCGCCCCCGGAACGAGGCAGGACCAACACCAGAGTGACGTCTGGTTGCGTCTGCAGACGACCCTCGTCGTCTCAGACGTCGCCTTGGCTTGCGCACGGGTGGCGGGTGGTGGTGACAAAGCTCAGTCGCAGCAACTGTCCAACAGCGACCAACAGTCCGCGGCGTGAGCGCCATCCGTAAACGGAGCGTCGTTCGTCTGAAAGATGAGCAGAGTCGGTGGAGCCCGAGTTCAGGCCCCCGGACCTAGGAGCAGCAGCGTCGCTTCTCGGTGACCAGCTTGGAGCCCCACACACAGAGTCGCCTGTTGTTAAGCTGTCAGTGTCAGACCCACTCGATAATAATAGGCAGTCGGTCAGGCAGTCTGGCGTGCTCAAAATATCGCAACCGTCACATCCAATTTCTCGCCGTATGCTCCGAGATAAGCGATGAAAAATCGGAGCCGAGGAGTGGTGGTGCATCTGACCGGCAGTGTGCTCAGCGTCGACGTGTTGCCATGGCCATATGCGCACTCACAGTCTCACAAGGCTTCCCGCCCCAATGGTGGTCTCCATGTCCCACTTCCCATTCTGAAAATCTCACCCCCCTCGACCAGTGGGTAGGGAAAATGTGATTTGCGCGCGCACTCGCCTACCTCAGGTGGCACGAGCTCACACCGCCAAAAGAGACCGCTGTTCTCGTCCGGGAAATTAGGCGAAGGCAGCTAGAGGGCCCCCCAAGTAAAACTAGAAGTGCATCAATAGCGCATTGGGGAGGTGAAAGAGGGCCAAAGTCGGAGAAATGAGAGTCCATTGTGATCGAGTCCAGAGAGCAAGAAGCAACTCGCCGTGATGCAGAGTGCAGCGCTGCTCGGGACCGGCTCCTTTCCAAGGGAGCCGTTGCCGGTCTTCGTCGCCCTGCCGCGACGGGTCCTGCGGCTTCTCCAAGTTCCCCGCCCCCACAAGCTTTTCTTTTGGCAACGCCTGCAGCTCCAGTGGTGCCACTGCGACCCTGCAGGTGATCAATGCCAAAGCATCCATGGTCGCTGACAAGAGAACTGTACTTGGAATACCAGTAGCAATCTTGAAATCCTGCACTCGAGGCAGTCTCAGCACTTGAGCCTGCTACGAGCCCCTGACAAAATCAAATGCGCCTCTCCAAAGAAAACAGAATAGAAACAGGACTGCGAACGGTGTGCCATGGGGGACGGGAGAAAGGAGAATGAGAATAAGAATAGATTGCAAATGCAGAACGCTGCACAAGAACGCCGACCTTATGCATGATCCTAAGTCTTGAGAAAAAAAATCCTTTCTTGAGCCAAATGATGTTCCAAGAATTGCTGTCATGAAATGCCACTCAAACACCGCGCTCTGCGGTGGAGTTGGCTCCCTGAGAGTGTCGTGCGCCCCGGGCGGGAGGATTGAATGCCTGTCGTGGAAAGCGTGTGAAAACGGAATGCTTCGAGATTTCGAACTCCACCAGCCGCAACGTCCTCGACAACGCCCTAATCCGTGACAAGCCAAACGCCCGAAATAATCGAAACGGTAGTGAGATGAGTTCTGCGGACGGCCCGAGCGTTCGATGCTCAGCCGTACCGCTTACCTGCTCGAGTCCGATGCTCGACGCGGTTTGCACTTTTCGTGTGCTAGATGTCCGTTCCTGGCTGTCGTGCGCGTGAATTCAGCCCCGCACCTTGGGCAGTAGCTCTTCGAAGCGGTGCCTGACTTCTCTCGCTGGTGGCGCAACAAATTGCTAAAGGTAGAGAACTGTCGTCCATTGCATCCGTGCTCCCAGCATTGAGGCTTGGGGCGCGAGTTCAACACTCGCGGCATCACACCGTTGGGCTGGCTTCCGGGAGAGGAGGAAAGCCCAGCAGTTGGAGGGGCAAGACCAGGCGATGGCTCATACGAGGGATAAGACGCCGCTGAGCTGGAAGGAGGGTAAATAGCCGTGGGCAACGGGTTGTAACCATTCATCTCATAGGTCGTGGGAGGATAGATGGGCGGTCTGTTCTTTGTTAGCTAATAGATCTAATATAGTCGCATTGTCGTCGCCTACGGTGGATAGCTTGAGCTGTTGCTGGGTATTCCGTTGACACCCTGTCCAGGAAGTGGGGCATGTACGGGTGGATACGGATACGAGTGTGGTGCAGAGCTCAACATGGGGGAAGGTTCACTGGATGTTGTGGCGTAACTCATTGGTGTTGGGCTGGCGCGCATTGAACCTGCCGTTTGCTGGTAAGGGCTGCGGGGGACTGACGATGGCTGGTATGGGGGTAGTATGTTGTGTTCAGCCGGCCTCCGTGACTCGCTCTGCAGGCTTGGGCTGGAGGTATAGGGTGGTGCATAAGACTGTGTCGTCTGAGGTTGGTGCGGTGCCCGCGAATCTGAGAAGGCGTGATTCATAGGCGGGTAGTCTTTGGCCTGTTAGCACAAAAGCCTCGCAAAAGGAATCAAACACCTACTCGGTGAATCTAGTGATGGCGGCGATCCGTAGTGTAGATCGTACTGCGCAGGCATCATGAATCCCAAAGTGCTAAGTGCTTGTTAGCCGCGGAAAGCATGCTCAAAGGAGGTGAGAATGCGTACCTCATGTCTTGTAGCTCGACGGACGGATCCTGTGAATGGTCTGGGTCGGTAGAAAGGCGAAGGTCGAAGTCGGGGGCAGGATGGCCACCGGATAGTGAAGGAAGTGGAGATGGAAGAAGTCCTGGTTCGGGAGCAGATGAAAGTCCAAAGTGCTCTTGGTGTGAGTGACTTGGGAATGGAGCTGGGTCTGGCGATGGATGTGGTGAACGGAATGGAGGAAGATCTAAAGCTTCTGAGAGGAGGGCGGAAGGAGGTTCTTCTAATCCAGATGTAGTGGTGTTGCTACGTGGAAAGGGATCGAGGATTTCTGAAGGATCCCAAACAGGTAGATGTGTCTCTTGAGGATGGGTGTTGACAGATAAGTGGCGGGTCGAAGGTAAGGTGGCGGCACGCCTTGAGCGAAAACCACGAATCTGGGGTAGCTCGGGAGGCTGGACAGAGAGGTCTTGGTCGGCGCGGTTTCTGAGTCTACGTGAGATGGTAGTCGACTTGGGCTGTGTTGTGGGAGACCGAGGGGTCATGGTCATGGAGAGGAGGACGACATGTGTTTAAGCAGGCGGGCGGTGGTGGGGGTAAACATACACTTGCGTTCCTGGATTGGACGGTTGGGTTTATAGCAGCCTTATGGAGAGGGGAGGGGAGTAAGAGAGGTGGCAAGGCAGACTTGTGGCATTGATCTTGCTTTGGAGAAGCGGCCTGCGCCATGCCGGGGGTTCGTGAGGGTATATACTGGTATAGCGTATCTGAGGCCCAGTAACAATACAGGCGTGATTTCGACTCCAACAGCACCTTGCCCGGCACAGCGGCTGGCGACTGGTCGGTGCCTTGAAGGATCTCACCCCTGCAACTGTCGTGCGGGCCAAGCTCCCGACCGTTTAGTGCAGGACGTGCACGCGCGACGAAAGGTGGCTAGCCCTGGCGGCGGCGAGGATCTTGGGCCCGACGCAGCGCGCATGCAGCAGTTCCCAGGGCTGGTGCGGTGATGAGAGGGGCTACCGGCCACCAGCCAGTGCCTCTCGACGGCGGGAGACACCAGCCAGCGTGCCAGGGCCGTGGACTGACGCCGCAGGGCGGGTTTCCCGCGCGAGCCCGGCGACGCATTGCGCCGGCGTCGGCGGGGACGGGGCGCCGCAGCTGCTGTGTCTGTTGGCGGAGGTGGTGCTGGAGCTTCTGGCGCTGGCGCTGCCGCTCTGCTGCGCGTCTGAGGTAGTGAAAGAGAGACACTGCTGCCACATCCAGACGCTGTTGGTGGCGGGCCAGGGTGCTGGCGCCGGGCAAGCAGAGCCCTACCGCGACGAGCCTGGCCGTTTCAAGGGGCCCTGTCGGGCAACGGTGCGGTAGTGCGTGAGGCACTGAGGCCACGCTGAGAGGGGATGGGGGAGGAGAGGGAGGGGATGGGGGTGTGGTATGGTGGCCGTGCGCGACTGCTTCACGTCCCCCAAGCCTCGTCCGGGCCTAAGCCACGAGCCATGGCGGCGGTGGACAGCAGCGCCGTCGCCGACGGTTTCTACGGTAATTAGGCATTCTTTCTGGCACTTGCTCGTCGCGGGCAACGGCGCGAGATGAAGGGAACTGGGAGCAGAATGGCGTCGAGTCGAGTCGAGTCGAGGGCGCGGCGGGGGGGCAACTGAGGCAGGCTCAGACGTGGGCGATCGCCTCAACTGGCAGCAGCGGGCCGCGCTCACCGATGATGCTGGCTCCATGGCCGACGGACAGGCCCGCCTTCCAGAAGCCAGATGGAAGGCACGGTCTCGTGTTACAAGTTGCGCATTCAGCAGGAGTAAGGGGGCGTACAGTAAGACGACAATCTCCAGACAAAGCGCTGATGTGTGATGGTCCATGGACCCCGTGGACCACCAACCACCAACCGCCATCACCACCACCACCACCCACACGCGCAGACGCACACAGACGCAAGCGCGCTAGTTCGTCCATTCTCGCCCCACCCCACTGACGTCGCCGCCGTATCCGTGTCCGTGGAAGTGAAGTGCTCCCCCAGCAGGCATGCAATGCGCCGTCACGGGATGTCGGCGAGCGGCGCATCGTGCAAATGACGCACCCTCTCCGGTCTGGCGACGCAGGAGGGCCACGACGTGAGCATGCTGTATCAGGCTGCGGGTGGTGCAGTGCAGCGAGCATCTGACATAATCGCCCGCAACCGCCATTGGGCCCTCCAGCCGCACGCTGCTGCAACAGGAAGACTACCGTGCTGCCATTGCCCGCTCGCCGGCTCCTGCGGCCGATATCAGATATTCATAGTCTCGCCTTGCTCAAATCAATCACTGTCGGGACCGAGCAGGTCATGACTCGCCTCTCCTGATGGTTGCTCGCTCTCCACGCCCACGCCCGACTATTCCGTCGCCGCCGGTCCGCTGCTCGGTCGTCTCGGACGCCACCCTTGCATGTCTCCTCTCGCTCGACGGGGGGGCAAGCTGATGGGAAACATGTCGACGAGCCAGAGCGGTGCCACCATAGTGTCCGCGCCCCACGATCCTCGAGGAGATCGCCTCTCGATTGTGACGTACGTCCCCACACGATGCAGTGCTTGGCCGTGTTTGAGGCAGAGCCAGGGCGTCGTGGCGCATGCCCGCGAGATGCGCGCTTGGAGCTTGACATTGGCCGAGGGCAGACGAAGCTTCTGATGGTCTTCAGAGGCAGATACAAGTATAGTCCCGAGACAAGGCGACCCGAAGCGACAGCCTCGAAGCAGCAAGTACTACAGTAGACGTTGGGAACCATTTTGCCAGGCACCGCCACCGACACTCGGCCTGACGCCTCACGGCGACCTGTCCTTCGACATGTCGAAAATCATGGGGAAAGTCAGCTGCTTCACAGCCCTGTAAGCCAGTCCAGGGGGATCGCATCTGATACGATCGATTCTCAAACATGCCCGACCTCACTCATCTGAACCACATTACCTATATGTGTCTGGACAGCTGTCGACTCAAGCGACCGCAGCTGCGCAGACGACCGACAGGCAAGGTTCAAGGCTCCAACGTGCCGTCACCCACTCTAGTCGCCCTGCATGAATGTGCCGTCCCCACGCCTGAACGCCATGGCTCCAGAAAGCGACAACTTGGGCCGCTGAAGAGCTAGCACCCAGCGCCGTGGTAGCGATGAAACGGCGGAAACGCACTGTGGCATGCTCATGGAATCCGGACACTGCTTGCTGCACTGGCCTTGGCGCGCCGTCGTTTTTTGTGCGAGGCTGGCCCCGAATCGGCGACCAGTGCAAGCCCAGCGCAGGATAAAGGTAGGCCCACGTCGGCAGGCTTCCCATTGGCCCCGAGTGCCGCGACGAGCACCACGGCCGGCCAACAGGCGCCGCGGCACACCTCCAACAGCCATGCTTGCGCTTCCACGTCTAGAGCCATGGCTGGGTGCACACAATGTCCCGCAGATGGACCTCTGTCGTTTGGCCATTGCGAAGTGCAATCTTCGAACTCGAGATTAACCCCAGTAGGAGTCTGCCTTGCGAAGCGTTCCCGAAATAGAGCTCGACTAGTCCGATGGGGCAAACAACCTCTAGTGCCGCGCTAACTGGTGGGCTTGACCTGTCTAGTCACACTTTTACTTCAACACCACCTGCCCATTGTTTCCACATACCCGGTTGCTTTCGTGTCGCATAGCGCCGTTGCTCGGTGGGCCGACGACACAGGCTATGAGAATGGAGCCTGGTGCTGCCTTGACATGAACTTCGCTTAGACACGCCGCCCTTTCCAAAGATAACGCGCGTGGCTATGTACCATGCTAAATTTCCATGTCCATTTCCGACCATCTTGGCACAAATCTATTGCGGAATGGCTTCGAGCGCGTGACAGAATATGTTGACGAGCTTGCTAGTGTCCTCCAATCCAACACTGACCCGCACCAAATCCGCTTCGACCCCATACGACGCGCACTGTCGACGTCAGTCAATTCACAAGTAGCAATTGAGACTGCTTACCCAATCCAACTCATTGTAGTGCGCGAGTATGACGTATGGCGAGCTACTCTTGGTCAGCCCGGAAATGGCTTACGAAATCTGTAGACTGTCGATTTGGGACGCACCTCAGCGTGAAATTCGTCCCCAAACTAGGGCCTTTGACAGTGTCGAGGTTATCGAAAAAAGCCACCGCATCTTGCTTGGAGTAGAACGTGGCAGAGAGCAAGCCACCATATCCTCCGCCCGGGTTACGACACTTGTCATAGAATGGACGTGTCGGACTGTACTTTGGATAGTTCACTTGCTTCACTGTGGAAACGGTCACCTGTCATGTTCGCACATTGTATGGCAGGGGTGGCTTACCACGTGGATGCTCGCGCAAGACATCGCAGATTGCTTCGGCGTTCGCATTGATGCGATCGATTCTTGAAACGAAGTCGCGACTGTTTCGCTCGAGAAAGATGGTGTCCTCAGCCCAGTGATGGTCCACGTAATCGTCTTCCCATATCTTTTTGAGCGAACTGTAGCATCTTCCCTTGGGATTGAGGATGGCACTATGAAACGTGAGCACTTGCACCTTTTTTTCATGCGCTTCGATCGTACCTTCCTCCCATGACGTTGCTGTCACCACTAAAAACCTTTGTGAGACTGCTGACGGCAACATCTGCATAAGGGAGCACGTTGACATTGAGAAAGTTTCCGACGGTCTCGTCCACGACAACGCAGAAGTCGTACTTATCGGCCAAAGCGCGGATACGCTCGAGATCTGGCGATTTCAGAAGTGGGTTACCGGGGAACTCTGTAAAGAGCGACATGAATCGTTCTCCATTCTTCAGGCGCTGCTCCAGGTCGTCCAGCTCCTCGGATGAGCCAAAACCGTAAAACTGGCACCCGCAACCAAACTTTTCCGCAATCTTCAAAGTGTCGATATATGGGAATCTGCCTCTATCAGCTCGTTGACTTCTCCAGATGCTTGCTCGACTGACCCGTATACTATGCTCTTTAGTCCTGGTTTCCTCGAGGACATGTATCGATAGGTGTTGTATATGGCATTCATACCACAAGAATACAGATACACATCATCTTCAGAGAAGCCTGCGACTTTCCTTGTCCTCTCCGTATCGTTTTCCAAGGCTAGAGCGTCTTGAAGGTCAACATTTGCGGTCAATGACCCAGCTATCCGCCGGCGGACGGCGCATTTCACGTTCTTGGTCATCGAAATGTCAAGGTTTCTACCAAATCTCTCCTCAACGAATTGGTGGGTAGGATCCGAGGTTTCAGCGACACAGCTCGCGCTACCGTTTGCACCACCATTTAGTTCCACCGAGGTCGCTCTTCGATATCTTCGTGGGCCTTTAATTACTAGGGACGAATCTTTCGAGGAAGCCACATTGGTATCGACTAAAACACCGTTTTGGAAAAGCCCATGACAATATTCAGCTCTTCGGCTAGAGATGCCGTCCCCAGTATGCTGCCAGAAGCTCTTTGCAATAGGGAATGTGTTCTGCGGGAAGAAAACGGCAGACACCTTTGGGGAAATGATGTCAAATTCTTCCTGGCGCGCTTGTGGGGAATTGGGAACAAGGTCCAAGATTCGCAACTGAGTTGGGTCCATTTCCGGTGCTTGCCGTTTGAAGAATTCTACACACCGTACAGCGATCGCATGTGAAGGGAAGAGCATAGTCTCCTCGCCGTGGTGCCCATGTTTTGACACAATGGAGGCCTGAAATGCTTGAATTGACTTATGAACGAAGAATCTGCATGCATTAGTCGAGACACGACTGTAATTGGTGGTGCCGACCTGGGATATCCAGTCTTCATCTTGCTTAAGACCCATTCCTCGCCCTCTTCGTAGCCGACATTGGCCTTCCATGTAGGCAAAGAGACACTGACGGCCTTTTTTGGTCAGTACTTCAGTGGATGGCATCTTACTGAGTGACTCACATGTACGGTTGATGGGGGGATGGACTCGCCGACTTCAAGGCTGTTTACGGATGTCACTGCTGCAGTAGCCATTGTGAAGAAACTTGAAATGAAAGTGAGGAAAGTTTTCCAGAGGACAGTAAAAAGTTGTTGTCGTCTGCGTGCGCAGTGAGAGAGCCACAACTGCCGGGCTGCAATTCACGGATTGCAGACCAATGACGCTACACAAGCTCCGATTGTCGGCTCCGGAAAATTTAAGGTTATCGATAAGGATCCAAGCCACATGCACGGATTATCTCCAGCCACACTTCGATCCTGAACTCCAAAAAAAATTGTGCACAAAGATTCTAGCTGGACACCTCGACAATGTCAGCGCACGCCACGAAGAGGAGGAAGCTACGGCACAGCTCCAAAGTCCAGTTGAGTGATGTTGATAGCCACGGCGAAACCCATAATCACAACGGTCGCGCAACGACGAGCAACGGAGCTGCACACGATACCGGCCACCATGATGGCGATTCCCTTCTGGATGACGAATATCGCTCCACCGATGGAAGTGACAGCGAAGCTGAAGAAGAATTGGGCAAGGATATTCCTTATCCAATGACAAAAACAGACACACCGAAGACACCGGTTGATGCATCACACCGAACGAAAAAGCCCTCAGCGACCGCTGTGGAAGATGGTGTTTATACAGCAGAGGTGTACAAATCGAATATGTTCAAGCTCCAACTTGATGAACTTTTGGAACAAGTTAAATTGAAGTACGGGAAAAAAGAAGCCCCGGCAGAAAACGCTATGCGCACGCTCAAAGCTCTGATCGAGCAGCTACCGAGTCGAACAGCTCTATCTGTACGTTCATATTGCATAATTTGCCTAGCGTCATTGTTGACCAATATCAGATTCCCGAAGCAAAAAAGACCCTCAAATCCGAAGGTGTAACCATTCCGTTTCCTGAGCCACAGCCTCCGCAAGACGCAAAGTACCAATTGCAGTATGAGCGACCCTCGAACATCAATGCGAGTGGTAGCTATCCCTTGAAGACAACCACGCGGTCTGAAGACGGGTTTTCCATTGACCTGGTTGTGACTATGCCGAGGGGCTTGTTCCAGGAGAAGGATTACCTCAACCACCGATATTTTTACAAACGCGCGTTCTATTTGGCTTGCATAGCGGCCGGTATCAAAGCATCAACCTTGCATGCATTCAATATCTCGTTCGATAACCTGGGTGGAAACCAATTACAACCTATTCTGGTCGTGCGCCCGAGTCAGCGCGGTGGAGCGGACGACTTTTCGAGTTCGAATTGTCGAATCCATGTCCTCCTTGCGCTTCCGGAGAACGCTTTTGCCATGAAGAAGTTGCTGCCTACTTCCAACTGCATCCGTCCAAACGCAGCAGATGACGAGGGAGGCACCAGGCAACTCCCTTCCACACCCTTCTATAATAGTTCCATACAATCGGACGCTTCGATCACATCCTACCTCCAGGTTCTTCACTCTGCATCAACCAGATGCGACGCTTATAAAGATGCCTGTATTCTTGGGCGCATCTGGCTGAAGCAGCGTGGATTTGGGAGCCACCGAAGTAAAGGGGGCTTCGGTAACTTCGAATGGGCAGCAGTGACCGCGCTACTGTTACTACCGAATCAAGGATATGGAACGTCAACTCTTTCTCCAGGATACAGTAGCTATCAGATGTTCAAGGCCACGCTTCAGTTCTTGGCCAGCCACAATCTGTCAAGATTAGCATACAAGTTTCAGGCCCAAGATATATCCCTTCCGAAGGACGATACCACGCCTGTTTTCTTTGACGGCCCGCGTAATTTGAATATCCTATACGAAATGACGTCGTGGTCATACGCCAGGTTGCAATTCGAGGCAAAGACAACGACTGAAGCCTTGACCGAATCGAGGTTTGATCAATTCGAATCGACTTTCATCTTGAAGGTAGACTCTCCGAAGGTTCACTACGATTCTACAGTCTCCATCCCACTCTCTTCCTTAGTGCCAGACGCCGGTGCCGAATATTCCACGCGCCTGTATGAGCAAATCGGCAAGATATACCTCACGCTTCTACGGGCCCTCACGGATCGAGTCAAGAACATTAGCTTTACGATTCCCACCGAGGGTGAGTGGCCAATTGCCGACACCGCACGTTCGATAAGCAAGCGGCGTTGTATACTGGTGAATATGATCACGAATCCTGCTGCTGCGCATCGAACGGTCGACCATGGTCCCTCAGCTGAGAGCAAGAAGGAAGCTGCTAGTTTTCGACAGTTTTGGGGTGAGAAGGCTGAACTTAGACGATTCAAAGATGGCAGCATCCTCGAAAGCGTTGTGTGGGCGACAAAAGATGCATCCGCACCTGTTATAGAACAGATCGTTTCGTTCATCCTAGGGAAGCATCTCGGAGTTGACGTCGCTTCGACAGCAAGGTTCTCCACTGACTCATTTTCCCATTTCATTCCTTCTGGAAGAATCCAGGGTCAATCTGGAGTTACTCCATTCACGCAATTGATGAGTTGTCTGGCGACCCTGGAGCAGGACATTCGAAACTTGGAAGGCCTACCGCTCCAGATCCGCCACATAAGCGCTGCGGATGCTCAGTTGCGCTACACGAGCACTGGGTGTCCGAGTATGACAGACCCATCACAGATTCCAGCATCAATTGTTGTACAGTTCGAAGGCTCTGCTCGTTGGCCCGATGACCTCTGCGCTATTCAACGAACAAAGATCGCCTTTCTCCTGAAGATGTCCGAGTTATTGTCTGGGAGCAAAGAAATTTATACCACTCGAGTTGGACTGGAGAATACATCACAACCCTCCCAGAATCAAGCATTTCTCGACGTTACCATAGCACATGGCTTCTCTTTCCGTCTTCGAATACATCACGATCGTGAGGCAACCCTACTTGAGCGCCAGCTCAAAGACAAGTCTCTGAATGGCCAATCCCGCGAGACTGCTGCTTTGGCGCTTGGAGTCTACAAACGGGACTATCTTCGCATCACGGCTCACACCCGAGCAATACAGACCTTGTGCACACGTTTCCCATCTCTCTCGCCGGCGATACGCTTGACAAAGCGCTGGTTCTCGTCGCACTTCCTCTCTTCTCACTTCTCGACCGAACTCATCGAGCTCATGGTGGCTCGGACCTTTTTACAACCTTACCCATGGCCGGTGCCTTCCTGTGCAACCGTCGGTTTCCTGCGGACGTTGGCATGGATTAGTCGATGGGATTGGCGCAATGCCGCTCTCATTGTTGACTTCTCTTCCTACATTGCAGATGTTGTACCAGAGATGGTAGGAACGGGCTCCCAAGTTTTGAAGACAGAGGACATTGGGAAGATCCAGACACGATTCGAGGCATGGCGACAGATCGACCCAGCTATGAATCGGCTGGTCATTTTTGCTGCCACGAACTTGGACACAGAGGGTTCAACTTGGACGGACAACGCCAAGCCGCCTAAGGTGGTGGCTGCCAGAATGACCGCCCTTGCAAAAGCTGCTATGGCTTCCATTCGACAGGAAGATGAACGACTTCTCTCGATTGTCAATAACGGACCCAAAGTTGACGACGACCTGGACAAATTTTCTACAGCGAATCTCTTTACTCCCACTGTACACGATTTCGACATTGTGTTCTCCATATCTTCCAAATATTCCAAGAGTGGAAGGAAGGTGTCCGAACAGAACTTTAAGAACCTACAGATCCAGGGGCCAGCGGACACCCAAAGCAAAGGGTACGAGCCTTTTCAACCATTCGTAGAGGAGCTACAAGCAATCTATGGAGATAGTATACTCTGGTTTTGGGATCCTGAAGCTTGCAACATGGTAGCTGGACTCTGGAATCCAGCAATCACGGCACAGAGGCCCTGGAAAGTTAAGGCTGGGTGGAGTAGCGTTCCGCTCTCCACTGGACAAGGAAAGCAAAGTGACAACGTCGACAAGGCAGTTAAAATACAGCTGAACAAAGGCTCTATCTGTAACGACATCCTAAGACTGGGTGGAGATATGATCGATAGGATCGAGATGTGGACCTAAGAGTAGTTCATCAAGCTCGAGCGAGAATACAAGGGCGCTCGAATTGAAAAACTCGCATGCGATCACATCGCTGAGCTCAAACAAATTCCATTCACTTTCACACTCTTGTTTGGATCCCTATCCCAGTTTTTGTCACGAAGTCCAAAAATGCACTCTGACACTTTTCCGGTTCAGTAACATAGATCTCATGTCCAACCCCATGCACAACTTCCAACCTCGCACCTCTAATCTCCTCTGTTAGTCTCTGCTGATCTTCTAACCTTGCCGCAGCGCTCTGGCTCGGCGCCAAAATCAATGTCGGCACCTCAATCTTCCCCAAGTACGGTCTAGCATCCAACGTGGAAAGGAAATCAGCATAGCCCGCCAAGCCTTCGCCATCAGAGATGCTGATTTGGTCAAGATACCAAGGGAGGTATGCTTCGTCTTGGACGGGAATGGTGCCAGGGATCTTGCTGAGAGCTTCGGCCCAGCCGCGGGATCCGAGTTCACGGCAGGCGGTTGGCCAGGATGCTTTGTCGAAGGCGAAGAGTTTCAGAGCCGGTTCGGGGAGGTGTGTTGGCGTTGAGCACACGGTTAAAGAGTGAAGTCTTTCCGGATATCTTGTGAACTTCAGAATGTGGATCGCTTCGATGGCAAGGTGCAGAGCTCACTTCGCTGCCAAAATCTCTCCCAGCATTCCTCCTGTGCTTTCGCCGAGGAAGTGAACTTTGTCCACGCCCAGCTGGTCTATCGTATCTATGATTTCGTTCAAAATCGTGTCCAGACTGTAGCCGTATTTCTCGCCCGGCTTAGGATAGCTGCTGTAGCCATGACCTCGCAGGTCGCGTCTTATCACTCGGTATTTGCGCGACAGAACGGGAATCCAATGGTACCAAAAAGCTGCATGGCGTCCGAATCCATGCTGGATAAGAATCGTCTCACTTGGTTTCCACGGGTCGACAAAGGAATCGAGAATGTAGTGCGATTTCTGTCCGTTGGCATGAACAACAAATGTTCGCCCAGATGAGTCTCTTTCCAAAGGCATTGCGATGATATATTTATTGTCGAACTTGGTGAATCAAGCCCCCAAGTCGCTAATCGCGTTGTTATGAATAGAATTGTTCTGTTACCCCGCATCCGTGCTTGCCCCACAATGATGGGGTGAAGCTTCCGCCACAATCAGCAAAAGCTACCCCTGACGTCTCCCCGACCTCGGACTCGCCCCAAGCACGACCACTTCACCGACTTACGTTCGTTTCAGAGCATGAGGTTTCAAACACAGCGTTTCTACGTCCAGTCCTCGTTTCCTGCGATAAGGATACGGGGCGTACTGCCCCGTGGACGCGTCAGTTCGGCCGAGCTAATTCTGATACCTTTACCTTTTAGGTGCGGAGGATTCAGCATAAACAAACTTGTGAAGGGACCTGATCTCTGTATAAGTTTGATTGTGCACAAAATGATACGATGGCTTTGGGATCCTTTGCTCGAATGGGCTGGGCGACGCGCGACAGCGAGGCGCAGCATTGCAGTTAGCGAAACCATCAATTTCCAGAGTGTAGTCCCGTGGTATAAAACTTGGACAGGAAAGCCATCAATTCAAGCATATCAACAAGTGCCTGACTTGATAGTCTATCTCGAGAAGAAAAGAATTCCGCGGCTCCGAAGATGACAACGACGCTCAAAACTGCCATTGGCGATTTCAGAGGGCAGATACATGATGGCGTCGTGCAGTATCGCGGCATCAAGTTTGCGAAGTTGAAGGACCAACTTGCTGCTCCAGAGATGATTTCGGATTACGGCAAGAATATCGTCGACGCTACGCAGTTCGGGTGAGTTGAGACTTGGCCTATGATTTTGGGGGGAGTCCCAAAAAAACATATGCTAACAATGCAGGCCTCGTTGCATCAGTGCCGAAGCATGCGCATACGAACAGGATGTTCTCATCCAACAAAGCTTGGATATGCCTCCGACTCCGCCAATGTCTGGTCTCGACTGCTTGAATCTGAATATCGTCTGTCCAGACCGTGTTCATAAGAAGCCGCTCCCAGTCATGGTGTTTGTGCACGGCGGCGGCTGGATTATTGGAGCCAATTGGTGGCCTCAGTACGATCCTGCGCGTCTTGTGCAGCTATCAGCCCAGATGGACACACCTGTCATCGTGGTGAACATCAAGTGAGTGCGACTACGGCTCCTCTAGTATTCTCCGTTAAGACAAGTAGCTACCGTCTTGCTGCGTTAGGAAATTTGACTTCTCAGGAGCTCCGTACGGCAGGTTATCCCGGTAACAATAGTCTTCGCGACCAGAAGTGCGCGCTTCAATGGGTTCAGTCCCATATTGAATTATTTGGTGGCGATCCCCAGCAGATTTGCGCGTTTGGGGAGTCTGCTGGAGCCGGTACGTTTCGCTTCGAAACTTTTTTCAAAGCATTTCATGACTTCCACAGTCTCTGTTCTCATGCAGCTCTCGTCCAAACAGCCACTTTTTGCACGAGCTATCTCGATGTCTGGAACGCCGATTGCGTTCCAACCACTCGAACTTCCGAGGACCGAGGTGGCGTACAACATGATCATCAAGAATCTCGGCCTCGAGAATGCGTCAACGAAAGAAAGAATTGAACGTATCACGACTGCTAGTCCCGACGATATTGTCAATGCAACACCGATGATGGCCCCTCTGAAGCCATACCTAGATGGAAATATCCTTTCTTCCAAATCGACTTTCAAAAGCCTTGCTGAGGGTGAGGATAGTATTGAGAATGGGACACCTGGATCTTCCTGGTGTAAGGAGCTAATGGTTGGAGATTGCAAAGACGATGTACGTGTGCCGAGTGATCCTGACACGCTAAACTGACTTTGACAAGGGAAACATATTCTTGAACTTCATGTCACTGGGTTTAGAGACTCATAAATCTGGAATCGCTGCACGATTCTGTGCCTCAATAGCCACGGCCGCCCGCAAGGCTGGGGCCGCAGAGGCTCTTCTCGAAGTCTACAAGTTATCTTCATCCACCCCAGACGACGAAGCGATGAATGTAATACTCCAATATGTCAGTGATATAGCATACATATATCCTGCGCTCGCATTCGTCAAATCTTGGCCCGGAAAGTCGTACTACTACAACTTTGACTACCCAAATCCTTTCGAAGGACGCTTCAAGGGACAGAGCACGCACCTTCTCGATGCGGCTTTCCTCTTCCAGAACTACAACGAGAAGCTTGAGCCGAGTGGGGTTGCTGCTGCTCGTGCTCTGGCACAAGACTTCATCAAGTTCGCGAATGGCGCAGCACCCTGGCAAGAGTATGATAGGAAGAAAGGGTACACCAGGGTCTACAACGAGCATGGTACACATGTTGTGGAATCAAACGGCTGGCATGAACAGAGGAGAGATTGGCTTGCCCGTCTGGCGGAAGAGGGTGAGGTGGATCTCGATGAGCTGTCCCGTGCTTGGAACAAGTTTCTTATCGGGCAGTAGTTGTATGTGTCTTGATAATACTGTAATGCTGACATGTGGTGTTGTCAAGCAGGAGATAATGATTTGGAGGATATCGTTTCTATAATTTTGACTTAATTTTCTTGCTCTTCTGTTCCTCTTTGTACTCGTCAATGACTTTCTCTGCAACTCTGAATCCCTCAATGGCTATGGATACATCAGCTTCCATCCACCGTCGACAAGTCACAACTCACCAGCAGGCAGCCCACAGTAACCACCTACCTGCAGCAACGCCTCTCTGATTTCCACCTCGCTCAGTCCGTTTCTCAACGCTCCTCTCACATGGACACCCAGCTCGGTAGATCGGTTCAACGCACAGAGCATGCCCAGATTAAGCAAGCTCCGCTGTTTTCGGGTCAGTCCGGGTCGGGTCCATAACCAGCCCCAGCCCACTTCTGTTACGATGTCTTGGAGTGGACGGGAAAAGTCTGAGGAAAACTTTTTGAGAGCAGCATCTACGCTGCGAAGAGTTAATATACACGGGCGTCGTGGGCGTTCATGTGGGACGCGTACTATTTGTCTCCTGCGACTTCTCGCCGGACTTTGAGGCCCTCGTGGAAGAGAGTTCGGTGAGCTTCCTCGATTTTGCTTGACTTTGCCATTGTTTCGTTCTGGAGTGAGCGTTTTCGTCGCGATAGGGTGAAGTACGGTACTTAGATATGATGTCGGTTGCTCCGGTAATTTCGGAACTTATGATCTATGCTTAGGTACCCCGCACAACAGTTGCCATCACGGACGAGCATCCGAAGATAGCTGCCGCCTGAACCATTCTCATTGCGCGCTTAGAGCACCGACATTTCCGAGAAGAGATTCTAGCTTGTATGGCACAAGCTTTTTGACCCGCGAAAAACTTTTGGGAAGGCAGCCCAACAGCATTTCGTATATGCTTAAACCGTTGTGGCAGGTAAGAATTGGAAATATGTAGTCTATCACGACACAATGTATATCGCTCCTTCGCATTCGGATCTAATTGAATGATAAGTCATTCAAGGCGACAAATGAGTTTAGTCCACTGATGGCAGTGGCACCGCCATGACCCTCCTTGGAACCTCTACTCGCTTCACCTGTCGTCTTCTTGATAAGAAAAAGCCCAAGCCCCCCAAAGTGATCATGAGACCAGAAATGCCAAGGTTTATTCCAAGCTTCACGCGATTGGGTGTACGACTTGGGGTGAGCTTCCAGATAGCAAGTGTAATTCCTACGCCTACAGCCGCCCAGAAACCGAACCAAAAGCTGTAAAGAAAGCCTTTGACAAGACCGAGAATTTTTCGGCGATTAGCGTTGCGCACAAGACCTGGAATGGTCACGATGAAACGCCCTATGGTATGTGCATAAAACACCGCATATACCAACAAGGTTGCCGTGGCTGATGAGATCAACCAGTGTGAGATTCGTAATTTGTCGTCAAATTCCTAGGATGAACTGTTAGCATATATTGCAGAGGCGTTCGGGCGAGAGAAATGGGAGACTTGCGATGAGGTTCATGCCATAAAGAGACGATACGAAGGTTAATGGAATGAAGAAGAATGCGAGGTGAGTCAACTTCGTCACAGCTTCTGCCTCGTGAATTGCTCGCTCACTCTCCAGAATGCTCATTGTTGACATCATGAGCTGAAAGGTCCCTTCGATCCGGCGTAAGAGATTCGTCCCAACTGCAGACACCGTGTCCAGTTGCCCAAGAAGTGCCATTGAACGGGCACTAGCGTCGCTTGCTTCATTTTGAGGTTGAATAGAAATAGCTAGGATAGCTAATTGTTCATGCTGGTTGAGTAAACGGGTCCTCATAAGGCCTAGAGTACCTCTCCACTGCTGGAGACCTCCTCGGAGTACCTCATTCGAGGCCATGGACGTTTCAATATCATCCAAAACGAGCTCAAGATGATGGTGCCATTCCAACTGGTCCTCAAGCACAATCTCGATGATTCTTTTTTTGATTTCGAGTTGCAAATGGCCGGCGTTAAGATGTACAAGACGCATTCCCTCGATTATTTCCCTTAATCTTGTCCAACAGTTGCTTGATTCCAGCATGTTCAAGGCTGTTTCTCTCTCCCGTCTTCTAGTACCTATGATGTTGAACTTCACATGCTTCACGTTCACCAATCTTGGTTGGTCAAGCATCAAGTAAACTGAGACATTTCTTGTTATCAGCGATAGCCTGGGTGGATACATTGGAGCGTAGACTTATCTATGGATTCATTGGCAGAGTGTGAGAAGCAACTCGATGAAATGGCTTCGCTGGTGCTGTGGAAGACTCGTTCCGATCTTACTTGGAGGAAATCATAGGCTCGATACGGATTGCTTGCTTTGGTATATCGTGTATGGCTTATCCTCTGATATTCAGGATCTTTGCTAGAGTAGCCATCAACTACGTATGGTCGGCAGCTTCTAATTCGCTGCTCGATATGACAGGCTTCGCATCGCTGACTCCCTAAAGCAGTCCACTTCGCGTGGAAAGTAGATGCTGTCTCATGTTGTATTACATCCAGAGGGCTAGAGTTCATAAGATGTCCCTCAAACGAGGATCGCACTGTCTTTTCGTGATCGTTCGGAAAGGTGATGTCGGGCGTGGTAGAGAGATCCACGGTCATTAGAACGACAATGGCCACGCGGTCGACGACCTTAGGAGAGGATAGTGAGGGAGGCTCGAATGTTGTACGCATTTTCCGAACAATATTCTTCGAGCTCGCCAGCCTTGTTTAGAGAGAAATATCGGATCGGCAGGTGGCGTTCGTCCATAGCAATCACTGCCTCGCCATCATCCGAGTCAAGCCCAGTAGGCGCATCAACAATAGTGGCCATCCCGGATTCACGAGCGTCGGCAGTGTGTAGAAAGGTCACAGAGTTACAAGCCAGGCGGGTGGAATACTTATGCTCTTCTTCTACCAGCCTTGTCCAGCCAGGCTGAAATGTGACTGCGAGGACGCATGATAGGGATCTTGGTTTTACGATTTCTCTGGCTGATGCGTCGCCCATACATTACGGCTGAGAGACGCCACATTCTTGTGACTTCAGCTTGGACGGGCGAGGGTTGGTTGGAAAGGAGTGGCTTATGTAATCAGCTATTCGATCGACGTGCCATCCGGATCGACCTGAGCTCCATTCACAGCAACAGTTGCCTCGCCCACTCATTCCTATTCATCTCCTCCCACGATGCTCTTTTTACGACGTCGACCTCCAACAGCCTCCGCATCATCGCACGACCGCTCTTTGGAAGCTCATTAAACAGGGCCTCGGGATTTTGCACGAACGCGCGATAGCCTTCATCTTCCACTACCGCCTCTTCCCACGGGAATCTTGCCAGCGTGAGGACAGTATAAAGAATGCCGAGCGCCCAGATGTCCGCTGCGTCGGCGAAATTCAGGCGGAGAGGCTGAGCGTAAAGCTCCGGAGCCAGGTATGGAGGTGTGCCTTCAACGTCTGGAGTCTGATAAGCTCTGGCTCATGGAGTAAGGCATACTGCTGTACCTTTTGTGACTACAGGTTTTCCACGTCTATCTCGAAAGCGTACCGCACTACCAAGATCGGCCAGTTTGGGCGCTGTCCCAGCACAGATCATGACGTTCTCAACCTTGATATCGCGGTGTGCAACGCCTCTCTACCATGCGACAATTAGCCTACGCCTCGATTTAACATGCTGCAAGTCGAGATACGAACCGAATGCATGAACCGCACCGCCTCAACTATAGAACCCCATATGGTGTCCACAAGCCCCTGTTCCGGCTCTATGTTGCCCATGAAGCTCATCAACGACTGCGTACATAACTCCAACACACCGAAGAACCGGCCTCCGCTCTCGATCAGCTCATAAGTTTGCACAATATTTGGATGGGATAATTGCTGCATGAAATCGAACTCGTCTCTGATATTCTGCGCATATCTTCTATTGGGCACGTCGCTTGGCGGTCGGTCAAATATTTTGATGGCGACGGAGCGTGGAGCCTTTTGGGTGTCCGAGATCGTGTACCACGATGCGTCCGCGGGTTGGCATTGCATGAAGCGCTGGTGAGGTGGGGTCCAAGCTGCTTTTACGACCGAACTTGCTGCTCCAGTCCCGATATGGTTGAGATACCAGTATTCACGTCCCGGTGTGCTCGTCGCGCACATGTGGTATGAGAGCGAAGCCACGCGATTTGGGACCGGGCTGTACAAAGAACAGTCGATCAGTGGAGACGGGCTTGATATCAATTGAGCAAGAGAAAGTCGGGGTATAACAAGACAGTAACAAAACATAAGAGACCCGAGAAGTTTGGTCATCATCCCGGCAGAGAATGGGAGTTTAGCTTAGGAAGATTGAACTTCGGGACAAACTTCTGAATATATACTGCAGCCCTTGCTCAGTTGCAGGTCCGAGCAGGAATCCTTGGCCAGTTCAGCCGTAACCTATGGGGTCCAAATCTCCCCCCCTCTACTACTCCTCTTCCATTGATCTTACGCTCTAATCGACTGTGCTGTCCCGGCTGAACTAGTCCTTACTTCACTCTGCCATATGCATTTGGCCCAGCAGCAAAATTTATACTAAATCTCTATCTTCCACATACATAAACTAGCACGAGTACTCAAAGCCATTAGGGATGATACCATCGACTCCCCTGCACACGCTCCCCACCACTCCCGTCCGGTCTTGTTAGATTCTCCGGAAAATCGACCAAATCTACTGCACCTTCATGGCGCCTCAAATCTTCCCAATTTACTAGCTTCACCCGATCCTTTGCCCATTCGTACGCAGCGTCAAAATTGCGGCACTTGTGCGCCGTATTGAAATCGACATGCCGATGATCCCGCCCCTCGACCCAATAGTTGAGTACCAGGCCCTGGTCTGCATTGCACATGATGTGCTGGCGGAGCATGTCGACGCAGTGATCGAGGTGGTTTATTGTTTCGGAGATGGGATTCAAGAAGAGGGGTTCGGCGGCGTCTTTGTAGTAGGGGTAGCGCAGGTATTTACGGAGCATGTTCTAAGCCTCCTTGTTAGTGTTTGTGGACGGCAAAGGCGGGTGGTATAAGTACCAAGCAGTGCAGCTGATGCGTCCACTCGACAGAGCCTATGATTTCGCCGCCCCTTTCCTCAGGATATCGCACTAATGCATTCAGGTCCAGCGTGATGCCTGAGCGTACTACATCTTCTTTCGTGACAGGAAATGTCGTGACTGTATTGAGCGTGAGTGAGTCACAAACGAAGAGATGGGATCAGAATACACACTTCGCTCGGTCACGCTTTCCCATGCTTCTTCAAGTCGTGGACTCGGCTCTCCTCGCCATTCGGAATCAAAATCTCTCAGACCTGAGAATCGGATGTTTTGATACTCCGTGTCGACAGATTTCAGTCCAGGTGCTTGGAGAATCTTAGTGCACTGCGATTGAGAGATGTCTAGATAACTCACACCACCACGAGTCTTTATATACACAGCTTTGAGAAGTGTATGAAAAATTCAACGTAAATGGTAGAAGGAGAAAGTTCAAAGTGAGCAGGAGACCATGGTAGACCCAGTGCAGTCTTTGAGAGCCACGACAAGAGTACACATGACTCTCAATTTCTGCTTCGTTTGTCTCGAATGTTGAGATTGTTTGGGACTCCGTATCGGATGCTGCGATGTGGTTGTAGCCTTCACGGTTCCACATGATTGAAGCAGTTGGATCTTCACTGCAAAAGGAAAAATTGAATGAAAAAGTACGATGGGCAACAACAAAGTGAGTGAAGGCTAGATTGAGTTCGCATTGACTACGACTTCTCACAATGTTCATTTGCGTCCCGAGTCTCATCTTAGCACCGCATTCCATCGACGGCCCGTATTGATCACTGCTCCGCCCATCGCATGCGCTGAAGATGCAATTTTTGGTTTCTAGAGTCGAATGAAACCCGAAATCTCGCGCAATGTTTCCTTGAATGGCTCTAACTGAATTCGCGATACCAGTAAGAGCTGAGGCTGATTCCCAAAACGGAAACTGTTCGGGGGGAGCACGCGACACCCCTGCTACCGTCGATTGCTCAGCCTCACAACAAGTCGTCTCAACGTCCAACAATATCTCTCAATATAAGGGGAGACAGTAAAGAAGGAGAGATGATGCGAGCATCACGGAGCTGAGACTTGCACTTGCTTCGGGCACTGTGAGGCTGAAGGCCAAGAAGCGGAAATTTCATTTCATGATTTTGGGGGCTGCGATGCGGAGTATCTTGATGTTTAGCTCGATGAAGAAAGTGTAAGATGGGTTCATGAAGGTGTGTGGGAATATATAATCCTATGTCAATGGGTGTGAGTGCAGCAGCATCGACTTCCATAGCTCTCCAATCTTCTAGTCCTTTCGCTTTTCCCGAGATCACACTCTTTCATATCAATAACATTTCAAACTTCAACCTTGCGAACATGAAGCTTGCACTCATTCCCGTCATTCTTTCCTTTGGAATCTTTACTTCCACCATCGCCGCTCCAATGGCTCAAACTGCTGAGGTGGCAGATGCAAAGACTGTCAAGGTAAGGCTTACGCCACGAGTCGTAGAAGACTGTATTAACGTAAACAGGACCGCAACGTAGTGAACCCTTTCTGGACGGGCGTTGGCCGCTACACTGTCAAGCGAGACGCTGAAGCTGCTAACGAGAAGGCCCGTACAGTTGTCAACCCGTTCTGGACGGGTGTTGGTCGCTACACCGTCAAACGAGACGCTGAAGCTGCCAACGAGAAGGCTCGCACGGTTGTCAACCCGTTCTGGACGGGTGTCGGGCGATACACTGTCAAACGTAGTGCAGCAGCCGAGCCGCTTAACGAGAATGTAAGGCAGAGCGAACATGTGGGTATGACTCTAGTTTGACCATGTTATAGGAGACTAAAGCTTCCTTGGAAGGACCAGTTGTTGATAATAAAGGAGCTGGAGAAATCGACGTCTGAGGTGACTCTTAAAATGCCTGTTGCTCCCTGCGTTTCATCCTGGTAGCAGATCATATCTTTTTCTTTCTTTCCCTAGTGGCGCGATATTATAGATGATATTATTGTGTTATTGTCAGACAACCTTCTTGTCGTGAAGTAGACGATAGACGGTGCCTCGGAGATATGTGCTGAAGTAGGTAAGAGTACGATGTGGATGATCGTCCCTGGGTTACTTGTACGTGCGAAGTTAAAGGTCAAAGGAAAATATTTATCATCAATACCCCTTTTGGTTATAACTGCGCTGCACGGATTCTGATTACCTTATGCACAAAATATCAGATTGAAGACCGCACCGAAGTGATCTTCCCCGCACAGCTCGAGTTGGTTAGGGAGGGGCAAGCGGCATGTTTGCGCGCCGTCCCCCGAGCTACGAAGTGGTGCATGTGGGGGCCATTCCATCCCCACCAACACCGGCACCAACACCGGACAGGATCGCGGATTCGGGTCCGAACTACTTCGCAATGCCACCGAGAAGTAGGACCGGAGTTTTGAGCTTTAAAAGACACTGTGTTGGACAAGAGTCGACCCGCCTGCTACCCTGACACTTCAATTCTACCATCATATACTTCAAAATGACTTCCACATCCTCGAAACCTGTCGGCATCGTCACTGGTGCTGGCTCAGGCATCGGCCTTGCCGTCGCGACGCACCTTGTATCCAAAGGCTACCGCGTCGTCATCGCCGACATGAACCCCAAGACCGGCACCGCCACTGCAGAATCGCTCGGCGCCGATGCGAAGTTCATTCAATGCGACGTCTCATCCTACCGCGCTCAAGCCCAGCTCTTCAAGCAGGCTTATGAGTGGGGTGGAAACAGATTGGACTTTTGCCACGCGAATGCGGGCGTTGATGACAGAGAGAATTTGTATCATATGAAGGAGGAGGTTGACGAAGAAGGCTTGGTGAAGCCTTTGAACACAAAGTGCATGGAAGTCAATATGGAGGGAGTGATTCAAGGATTGCATTTGTTCAAGTACTATGTTAGGCGGAGTAAAGACCACAACGGTGGGAAAGGGAAGTTTGTGGCGACCAGCAGCGCTGCTGGCTTTTAGTAAGCCAACCTTCTTGAACAGGTCTTAAGACTGGGACGCTGACATTCTACAGCGCTATGACGACCAATCCGCAATATACGGCCTCGAAGTATGGCGTCATTGGCCTCACTCGCGCTGCCGGCCCTGAGCTCGTCAAGGAGGGAATCACTGTCAATTGCATCTGCCCAGGCTTCGTTCCAACGAATCTCTGCCCACCTGGGATCCTCGAGGTGTGGCCAAAGGAGCATATTACGCCCCTCACGACGGTGACGAAGGCCATCGACGCTTTCCTGGGTGATGATACAATGACGGGACAGGCAGTGGAGCTGAGCCAGGGGAACCTATACCCCAGGCCAATGCACGACTATCCCAATGCTAGCCAGCGTTGGATTGCAGAGGAGGCTGTGCATATCTGGGCGAAATTCTATGCGAAAGTGCCAGAGAAGGCTGGATATTAGAGTGGAACTCAATTCGATTGTGTTTGTAAAGTCAAAATAGCTAGTCCCGTAGATCTCCGCTCAATCTTCGAGTTCATTTGCATTGATATCAAGTTAGAAGTCAAAGCCCTCCTTTTGCGCCTTCACAAACTCGTCCGTCATAATCACGGAATGTTTCTCTGACCTTGATGTAATATCGCAACTGAACTCCTCTGGAACGCTCATGAAGCCTCTAACCATCGCTTGGGTGGGTTCCAAGAACTCTCCATCTTGTCCTTTTGTCTTCGAGATGTCGAAGCCCCACAGCACTCTAGCTATGTTTATGTACAGCGACCGTTCCGCCACATGCACACCTGGACAGACTCTTCTGCCTGCTCCATAGGTAAAATGGTCTCGAGCATATGGATTCGAGATGTTAATGTAGTCGGCTGCGGGTAATGTGTGGTTGATGTAGCGAGAAGGATCGAAAGCGTTCGGGTTGGCCCAATTTTCAGGGTCACGGTGGATGGCCCTGTCCATTAGTGAGAACGCAAAGTCAAGGGAATGGAGGATACTCGCTTACCACCAATTCAATACAGCGACAGATCCTTTTGGGATGAAGTACCCATCGTACCAATCATCGTCGCTTGTTGCATGTGTCATTCCAAACTTGTTGACGGGTCGCCATCTTAGAACCTCTTTGATCAAACTTCTTACGTAGGGCAGGTCTTTTTCGTCGTCCCAATCAGGCAGCCTGTTTCCACCAACAACTCTATCCAACTCTTCCTGTGCATTCTTTTGGGCGTCTGGAAAGAGTGCCATGCACAAGACAAAGTTGTTCAGCGTCGTGCCAGTCGTTTCTGACCCTGCCTCAATCATTCCTCCACATGTGTACGCAGCGCTCAGATCATCAATTCCACTTTTTGCGGGATCGTTCAAATAGAAAGTCTTGGTAAAGCAATCTCTTGCAATGCCTTGATCTGTCTCTCTCTTTAGCTTCTCCCATAGCTCGATATAGATCTTGCTATCGTGCTCGAAGACTCGTTTTCCAAAGGATCTCCAGTTGCCCATCATCCATTCTGGTAAAATGGCAAGACTCGGAAAAGAATCGATCGCATGAGCACCAGGAGCAGTCATCTCGGTAAAATTGTCGATGATATCGTAGATCTTCGTGATCAGCGGATCGTCAAATGATGGGATGCGGTATCCGTAGGTGATGAGCATGATTACCGATGCCGAGTAGCGGCGGTTGTGGAGATAAAAGTTCTTTGGGTCATTCAAAAAATCGAATAGGAGTTGCTTGGACTCAAAGTCTTGCACTGGCTGATATTTGACGCTGGTATTAAGATTCAGCAACGTGTGGCTATGCTTGCGAATGCTCCTCCATTGTGGTCCGTAGGGCATGAACAACTGTCTCCTTCCCGCGGAAGCAACATCCTGTGCAAGTGGTACAGGACTTCGCGAAGAGTAAATGCCTGATTTCTTGTCCATCAAATCCTTCACCACCTTGGGTGAAGAGAGCCAGACAAAGTCAGTTCCACCAATCTTGGTGTAGAATATGTCGCCAAATTGCTTGTGCCATTCAATGACTTTGTCCCGCACAGCCTCTGTATCGGCCAAGTCGAACATGTTTCCCACGAAAGGTAAGCCCTTAGGGCCGGGTGGCAACTTGCGCCTTCGCGAATCCTGGTGGTGTTAATCGGGGTATTGAGTTGATTGTACGTCCGACAAACCTTGAGGGCATTTGGAACGAGGAAGAAGTAGACAGTAAGAACCAATAGAAAGGGCGTTGATAATATGAGAATTGCTTTCAACAACAATGGTAACAACGGCAGCTGCTGTAGATCATCCAGCAGCGCCATTATGGAGATAACAGACTTAATAGAGCTTTGATTGGCGCAAAGAGAATGTCAACGATGAAATGGAGAACACTAATAGAAGTCCAGCTCCACACAGCCGTGCCGCATTTTGTATGTCATAGCATTGACAACGAAGACGTCCGGCCAAGATTTGGAGAGCTGTAGCTTCTCCAGCTCGCCCCTCACCCCACAATGAAATGAAGCATGTGCCCCACATGGCAGCCACCTCTGTTCCTCGTCCTCAATAAACCCGCGGATGGATCTGAGATGCATACCCGTCTATTGTAGTAAGAACCACATACGAGCTTGTGAATTTCGCGATGAGAAAACAACTGCGATGCGATCAAACATGTGCGCATTGGTTAGTGCGAGAGGATGCCTGGCCACAGGCGGTGAAGTGCGAGTACCATAAGTTTGCATTTCATAAGCAGTCTGCTGAATTCAATAGAGAGCTCTACGAGCTTCTAATATCGAGAGACGGTCCTGTAATCGATGATCAGATATAGTCACCTGTTCCGATTGTTTTGGTTGCCAAAGTGGCGTGTTCTACGGAAATCGCCGCTTCCCCTGTGATTGAGAGCGGCCGAGCGCTCGATTTCAGGCGGTGAAGCTAGGAGACGCCGAACTTGTGGCTATGTCATATCGTGAAGTGTTGGCTGGGGATGCAAAGATGGGTTGGGGATGGATTTTGTTGGGGGAGAGCCATGATTGGCTGGACTTCAATCCGCTCTTGGACTACGACGAAAACAGGACTTCGTTGAATCTTTCAATATACATATGATGATTTGATATGGCTATAATCGCCAGCAGACATGTGTTTTCTGTTGTTGGCATTGTGGTGAAGTTGATGGCGCGGGTTGTCCCTGCCGCAAAAGTGGTCGGAGGGTGGCGCCACCAATGTCACAGCCGGTAAAGCAGTGGTAGCGACAACGTGATCTTCCACTACCACACCAAGCTGACACGAACGCTCACGCCGATACCTCGCCACGAGATCACCGTTTTCTTTTCAATGCAATCTCATGTTGCTCTGCTCCGCGTATATAGGTTCATTCTGGCTGCGAGGTACTCAATTACCACCAAACAGCAATACCTCCAATCCATTTTAAACATCACACAACGCTTAGGTACCAAGTACCATCATCAACAACAACAATACCATACGATCAACTCCACTATTCAATCAAATGAGCAAGAACGTCACGCAACACCAAACGACACCAGTGGGCCACTGCCGCGCCCAACGGTTTGCCTTGGACTACCACTTCGACGACCAATACGAGAAGGAGAAGGCTGCAATCAAATCATACGAGGAGGGCTGGGACGACTGGGACGGGCCCATCTGGCCCTGGCGACAGACCAACCATCCCGATTGCGATGACGAAAGATTCGAGGAGACATATGATGGCTGCTGCAGTTCGCCGCTCCAAGACGAGGAGTTGATCTGTAAGTCCGAAACGTGATTTGTTGTCGAATAAGCTGGACTAACGCATATAGCACGTGTGAGCTCCACGAAGAATGAAGAGCTGCCGGTGAGCTTTTCGCCGCCAAGGACGCCTAAGGGATCGCAGACCATGTGTCCAGGACTGTGGAATAGGTGTTGTTCAAAGTGTGGGCACGCGGGTTCGATATCGCATCTCTAGCCGGAGTTTTCAGGAGAATTCTTTGCACGCGATTGTACGAATGATTTGACATCATGATATGTCTTTCTTGGAGCCGAATCTGGTGCATTTCACTGGCGTTCGAGGACTGTATTCTAAGTCTAGCTGATAGATATTGTGGGTCTTTCCAGTAAAGCTTTTCCAAAGATATGAGTGCTATGTCGAATGTTCCAATCTCAATTTGGAGAGTAAATTGCTGATGAAACTTGAGAGCATTCGACAAGACATTTATCTTGCCATTCTTGTCTCGCAACAACACACACTTTCTTACAATCGTTGTTCTATGTGGACTATCATTCTGTCCTCACCCTAACTCGGCAGTTTACGTTCTCTTGCCGAACGAACCAGATATTTTCCGATTCCAATTCAGCTTCCGGATTAGCGAGCTCAAAATCAAACTTGCGCACTAATTCAGGCACTAGGAGCGAGATTTCAAGCAGGCTTATGTTTTTGCCAATGCATGTGCGAGAGCCGGACCCGAACTGCGCAGGGTCAGCACAAGAACTCCAGAAGTGGGGGTCTCGACAACGCCTGGGGCATCAAACGTACAGGCAGCCACATACGATCCATTCGCTTTGTTCGCTCTTCACTCTCCAGCCATCTCTCGGGGTTGAACATCGCTGCATCCTCTCCAAAGATGGCAGTATCGTAGTGTGCAACCCAGGTATTCACACCCACCACGCACTAAAATGAACGCTTAGCAGCAGTCACTGTTTCTGTGTCGGGTTGTGCTTACCCCTTCGGAAAGATACTTCCCAGCAATCATTGCCCCACCCTTTGGAACAACACGGCCTAATGGCAGGCCTGTGGCAGGATGCATTCTGAGCGCTTCCTTGATTACCGCTTGCAGGTACGGCATCTCTAGCGCAATCTGGTAAGTGATGGTCTTCTTTACACCATCGACTTCGGCTCGCAGCTGCAATGATGTCAGCATGTACTGATTTTGCGCGTCATTTGCTCACCCTTTCAAATGTCTTTGGAGACTTCAACATGTACCAGAAGATTGCGCTGAGACTGATACTCGTAGTATCGCTCCCAGCTCCAATATTTGTCAGACACGTCATGAATATGCGCTCTTTAGTGAAGCCCTCGGGGTCCTCATAGTGCTTCTGGAACATCTTTGCCAGGAAATCGTCCGCGATCCCTGGCTTTTGCTCCACATCAGCCAGAGCTTCTTGGCGCTTTTGGATCTGCTCCGTCGCAAAACTAGCCAAATGGCCTCGGCCGCGCGCGAAAATGCTGTTGAGGCGCCACAGCAAGGGGTGGATCTCGGAGTAGACCCCAATGTCGGCGCAATACGTCAGATACGACTTCAATGAAGGGAACAGTCCGTGCGGATCGGTGCCCTCATCTAGGAAGCCAAAACGTTTGGCGACAGTGATAAGTCCAATGACGTCGAATGCATAGCACTGGAGCCAGTGCTGCAAGTTGAACACGTTTTGGCTTTTAGCAAGCTCGCGCAAGCGATCCTCGAGAATGGCCGTGCATTCACGAACACACGGCTCCATGTGCATTAGAGTGGTCATGCTGTAAAGCGAAGCGACCTTGCGGCGTTTGGTTGCATGGATCTTGGAGTCTTGTTCTGTGAAGAGGTCACGGTTGTGAGGATGGCCGGCGGCATAATACCATGGTGACTGAATGGAGAGATTAGCGATGCACTTGGGATACGAGATGTCAATACGTGTGGCCGTACTTTGTTGAACTGTGTGCCGTGTCCATAAATCGTTTTGATCGCTTCTACATCTTGTACGCTAAATTCGTTCGGTGCGATACGTACGATCGGTCCTACGAGTCGTCAACTGACTGTCTATGGACTCCAAAAAATCACATCTTACCGTATCGCTTATGAAGCTCGATATTTGTCTGTTGGAAGTTGCGTTTGCGAACCTGACGCAAGTACCATAACCTAGAGAAACTGGCAAGGAAAGGGCCCGGGATATCTTGCTTCCTAGAAATGTAGGCTCGGTGCAAGATGCGAAGACAAAAGATAAAGACTGGAGTGACGAGTATGAGACTGAAAGGAGAAAGGAGATTGTGAGGCTGCATGTAAGACAACATGGTTTCGTTTGGAGGTCCCAATATCTCATCGATGGTCGTGTGGGGTGGAAAACGACTTGACGCCCGAAGGTTCAAGCGGGAGTTTGTGGGGCAGAGAGATAGTGTGCTCCGCGTCAGTACCTACATGTGACTACGAGGAGTCATGGGCGCTCCAAGAACTAATGTAGCTAGACCCTAGCGTAATACGGCATTTGAAGAGAGCTCCATACGCACAATAGCTCCCCGGAATCTCTCGAAAACTTGCTCTCCATGTGCGTAAGCACCGACGTACGTAGCTATGTAAAGTTGAATTCAGTTGCGTGACTTCAATACCTCGGTTACACGAATATGGAAGCTTCGAAGATCGCGGACTATTGTTAAATTCGGAAAAGCTCACCCAGATGTCCAGATCGGAGCATAAGTATATTACACAAGTCGATTGAGATGCGCCAGTGCCAAATGGAAAAGTAGTGAAAAACAAAGAGCGAAGAAACGCCCTCAAATGCGAAAAAATGGACTAAGTCATCTGAGAAACCTTGCACACCTGTCGTAACAGTTCTACTCAAACCTAATATATTTGCCAACACCATGTAACGCCACCATATTCAAAGATGATCATGAAGAGAATTCGACGACAAGATGGATCTGTTTATCATCCACGCATTTGGATTAGGCAACCCACAATGGCTGCGAGTGCTGCTGGAAGGCCTATCCCTATACCACAGCCGAGGGCAATCTTATCGGATTGGCTTAGGCCCTTCTTCTCGGGCTCTTGAGTAGTCACCGGTTCTGCTACAGCCGATCCAGTTGACGTAGTTTCCCCACTGACTGTGCTTGTAGGCGTGTAACTGTAATCGGAAGTCGTTGAAGATGGTTCGCTGTTGATCGATGAGGACGATTTCGCTTCGTTGTCGCTAGGATCAAGATTGTCTTGACTGCACGTTGAGCCCACACATTCGCAGGTCAAATATCCAGTAGATGTACTGCATGCGTAACCACTGGGGCAATATTGTCCGTTCGCGCAGCAGTCACCATCAGAGGGCATGCAGGAGAGGTAATATCCGTCGGCACTGAAGCAACAAACTGATGCCACGCAGTACTGTACATCTGTGGTTGTGAGTTAGCTATGGCTAAGTACTGCTTGAGCTTCTGCGACTAACAGTTACACCAGACTATCGACTGGCGAGAAGAGAGCCTCCGTGGCGCTGGTGACTTGTCTATCGGCTTACTGGACCTGGGCTCAACGCGCGCGGGCCTTGAATGACTTCCATCTGCAGCGACAGGTACAGAATAGATAGAGAGGATAAATATCAAGATGCTAAGAAGTTGAGTGATAGCCATGAGGGATGTGAGTGTCGTGTATGTTCCAGATAGTCTTGCCCATTCTTACCCATCGCGGCGAAGCTCATTCTTAAGCTAGACAAGGCGTCCGGATTCTTGGAGCTGACAGCTGTTGCGCCTCGTGCGATAATCTGGTTACGAGGCAGCAGTCGTCAACAAAAAGAAAAGGCTGAAGGCAATACAAACTATTGGAGGTCCATTAGAGGCGCAAAGAAGGTGGCTGTCTGGGTCTCAGGCTGCGCACAACCTCTGCGAAAAATGGTGCTTGTAAGCAGCCATGAAATCAGTATCTGGTTAGGATCGTCCAGGGCCGGTACACATTGCCACTCTCGTCCAGCAAGCTGAAATAGAGCGGGATCTCCCCTACGTCCAATTACATCATTCTTCAGCCTTGCTGGGGTTTCACATGACCTTGGCGCAGAGCCTCTTTGGGGGTGCAACAGTTGGTGAAGATTGAAAACATATGTCTGAATCGAACGTAGAAGTCGTACTGGCTGTAATACCCGCGATGGGAGTCAAGCTGAGATCTGAGAAGAATGAGCTCGAAGGCTTCATGTGCTGTTGAGGCGAAGACGTGCCGTTGGAAGCGTACCTTAGAATTATCGTAGAACCACAATAGACAATGAGTTCCTTTGCAGCTTTCGTATGCTCAATGCTAAAAGTCTGCGTAATGCCTAGTCTTTTTTTTTTCCCCTCGAAATCAGTGTTGTCAGTGTTCGTCAGCAGTTGTTAGCGAAACTTTGCGAGCCTCTCTCTCAGGAATCTAATCATTCTGTTCAAAACACATGATTCTTATAATATCTTCGTGCCAATTGGCTACGGAAAGAACCTGCAGGGGCCCTCACCACAATTGTTCTTGAACTGATCACGAGCCTGGATATGAAAAATAATCGCAGATCCGTAGCTCACATGACCTCACTTTCCGCGACGGAGGCAAATTGTGATTGCTAATGTTGGTGGCTGGTTGCACTGCCGCGGGCCGATCGAGAAGACGTGGGCATCACCCATCAGATGGATGACCCCAATAGTCCAAACCCCCAAAATTCATATGCTATGCAAGAGATCAAACATTCGAGTGAAAGTGTGTTCGTCGATAGTTCTTTTGGATATTCGGGTCGTTGTGAAGACGCTCTCGCTCATCGTTCGCAAAGTCTGTCCTAACTACAATCTGCGGGGCCTTGGCTGCGGACACGAATGTGGATGGTGAGCTTAACCCCGGTGTGGATTTCTGAATTTCGCACCTAGTATCCGTTAGAGTATGCTGACTTGAAATCGAAGTATGCACGCAGCAGGAAAGTTGAATTGATTGCAGGCTTCCGTTGCTGCCGTGTTATGCTTCGTGGCAGTGACGAGGTGATACGTAATGGTCGCTGCCTTGGTAGGCGCGCGAGGAATGAGCTCAGAAACTTGCGCGACTGAGTCTTTCCTTATAATTTGTGACAAGACGCTTCGGCGCTCGGGATGTTGATTTCGTATTCCACTCAAGAGAAAGTTACTTGAGCTGTTTTGCGATAGCCATTTGACCATTACGATGAAGCTTTAGTATTCAGGGAAACTTGCCTGAAGAGTGAGTACTTGACGTACAGCTTGGTTCATAAGTGATGAGGTTCGCTTGGGCATTTGCACAAATGGAACCTACAGACTAATTCTTGAGAAGATTGCTTTCGAGAGTGCCCGTTCTCACAAATTGCACATCGTGGCTTACGATACACCCGCCTCGGCAAATGAGGATAAGGTCCTTATCTCTGGCGGAGGGAGCAGGGACTGGATGACTGTCTTGGGGTGCCGGAGAAAGTGTTCGTGAATCACTCACCTAATTACGGTCATCTAAGTACTGTGCGAGCTAACATGTTTCTGAAAAGGTTGCGAAGTAAGAATCATCGAGAGGTCCAAGATTAGTAGCATCCATGGTCAGCAAAATAGACTCGATACTCATTAACATTATCGCAGGCGATGGCTATATCATTAGTCCCAGCGCCATCAATGGCGTCTGCCGCTGGCCCGAAATGAAGAAGGATATTGAGGAATCGCATACGACGCGCTCTTTACAATGAACAACATTAAACTCGAGACTGTGATGGGACCGATGAAGGTCAAAGGTGTCGTTCAGGAAGGAGGCAAAGTGGACGCATCAGCTGGTATATGCGATTATGGATTATAGATGACCTCGCCGAGGTGCTGGAGAAGGGTGAGTCGTCGATCCTTGACGGAGACTGTATTTAGAAACGTCGCATTACGATGGCCGGGGTTGAGAAACACAAGACAAGAAGCTTGCGACGTTTCTCAACGCTCCAGGAGACTGTATGAGAACGCTGCTTTTCCGTCATTTTCTAAGACGCATGCCCTTTACACAACCTGAGTCTACCTGGTAAAAGGCCAGACTAGTAATATCTTGAGATGATTGGCGCAAAAGTTTCAGGAGCGTGGTGCATTGCAGTGTCGTCTACATTCGTTCATGTCCAAATCGTACGATGGCAGTGAACGTTTGTCTCGGTATAAGGCCAGCACTCATGCGGACGTGTGTCAGTGCTGGAGAACATGTTTGAGCTTTGGCGACAAGGCCGAGCTGAGACCGCGACGAAACTTCCAATGCGACCCCGCTCGCGTGTCCTCCACGTGACCAGGCCCTCGGTTGGCCCACACCAAACCAGCGGTGCTCTCGGAAAACTGCAAGCGCCGGCCTTGGCTTCAGCTCTACCGCCCTTCATGTCTCTGCGTTTCCTCGACATTTCGTACCTTCTCAATGGTCATGAGGATGTCGTAATTTTCTTGGATTAATCTCTCTCCCTGTTTCCTTTTACTCTGTATTTCTCGGCGGGCGGTCGTTTAATCTGCATGCATTGCTCTTCTCTCGCACCGGAATTTCATCATGGCCAAAAATGGTGGGAAAACGCTTTCCACTCTATCTCAGGGGAGCGAAGATTTCTCGACAGAGCGCCAGAGCATGCTCCTTCGCCAGCTCGAGCTTTTACTGGACATTTCACCCCGTGCCCTGGGCTCGGACCTGCTGGCACTTCCAAGGGAAATTCGTGACATCATCCTTGAGTATGTGCTGCCAGACTTTCCAGAAAACGGACGACCTGAACTGCATACGAATCTCTGGGGTGCCGATATGGATGCCCAAACACCGTGGAGACACGACATCTTTGGATATGGCCTAGGAGTTTCAAAGGAAATCAGATTGCATCCGCGCCTGCTCCTCATCAACAAACAACTTCATGACGAGATGCTTGATAATTATTTTCGGAAGAGCAAGCTGATACTCCATGCCGAGCTTCGAAATTCAAAAGACAACAACTGGCACTTTGAATACTCGCCGCATCTACTTCGGCTGGGGATGCTCAAACATGTCACTCACGTACACTTCTATGTCGAATGGAACTACATCATCACCAGGAGCGATCGGATCAGGGACCAGGTCCGTATGACCGACGATCTTAGGCAAGCCATGGACAAACTTCTCCAGCCGCTTCAGGCCATTGAAACTATCCAGCTCTCGGTCCTCTTCTGGTGGCGTTTTCGGTCGGGAAAGTATTACGGCATGTCGATGCAAGACCTCTTCGACCTCGAAGACGTCTTCAAGCGCCATGCTGAGCAGCGCTGGCTGCAAATTCTTAGGACCAACAGGCACACTGTCCAGTCGCCGAACCCTTCGGCAGGAGTTGGGTACAAACTGGGCTCCGAGAACAAGGGCAAGAGCATGAGCGGGGAAATGGACATCTTTGTGAGCCAGAATCTCGAGGAGGCGATGATTCCGCGGCGCCAGAGCACGGTCGACTTTTACGGGAACTATGGCATTTCAGATCCCCTGCCTCAGCCTTCGTATCGGCACGGCGCAATGATATAGAGCGATGTTGAAAAGTTTTGTCTCAGACCCCTCGGGTTGCTTCCCATACTTTTGTGTTTGGCCATGCGGGGCGTTCTCATATCTCCAACGGCATGCCGTGTATGTGCTGTCGTCATCCAGGCGAGTGATATCGTGTAGCCGTGGCTTGACGCACGATATCATGATGCTGACGGCAAAGGAAGAGACATTAGGATTGAGCGTGGACCATCCTGGGCGATGACGGAGAGTCGTAAAAGACCACAGTTCATCCTCAAGATATGTCCGGCCCTCTGGGTCCCGGTCGTGGGAACAAGCTGCGTCAGCATAACCAGGTAAGTGCGGCACGACGTCCAACACAGTCAGACTGGACTGGCCACCGGTTCAGGCGAGATATTAAGGAAGAAGCTTTTCACTCTTCCACTTCGCAGCTGGGCGGCCGCCTGCTCTTCGGACTGGTGGATCGGCGCAAGGATATCTAGAGTAGGCGTATGAGCCGGGACGGAACAGGGTGCACGTTGCAACTCCTCGGCCGAGGCTACGCCCAGCGCCATAACGATATGTCAGACTCGATTCCGGGTGCGAGGTTTTCGGGTGAAGATGGACGCGAGATTGCGCTGCGGCGCGCAGGATAGGAGGCTCTGCAGAAGCGAACACTCAAAGGGTCGTACAGCATCTACTCGCTTTTTTGTGAGACGTGGTTTGGGGATTAACAAGAGAAGAGCCGGTGTGCGAAGCAGGCTCAAGGTGCTTGCAGGAGCGGGGAAGCTGGGGGCGCACGCATCAGCCAGTGGAGAGGTGGTGCAGCGACACCTAGTACCAAAGTGGCTCGACCATGTATCCAGAGGAGGAATTGAGAAGCCATAACGGCAGAGGGGCGGTGACTGAATGGCTGGATGCACGATCCTTTGGATGCGGGCTTAATCGGATTTACGACGGATCCACTCTGGCACTGTCCGCGGAAGGCGCCATCCCCATCATAGCGGACGGCAATCGGCATCCTCCTGGGGACTTTCGACTGGGGACCGGGGGCTCTGCGTGCGTTCCCTCTTTATTAATTATGACTCCAAAATCCCATTCACCTCGCTCTCTGCTGTCTGTCCATCCGTCCAAATCACCATCGCATGCACCTTCCGCCCATGTCTCGATTCCCATAGAAGGAAGGACACGTCCGATCCCTCTTCGACTGAATCTAAACTTCTCTCGTGACTACCAACCCCCGCAATCATGCCCTCCGATATCTACAGGCATCCTTCGCGCAGTGAAATCGTAGAGCTCGCGGCACAAGAGGGCCATGACGCGGATATACCAACCAACCTGGGCTCCCTTCGCGACGCGCAACCAACCACGACTGCCGCACCTTTAAAAAGAGACGGGGCATCAGAGCTTGTCCTCGACAAAGACATTGAAAAAGGCACCCTCGATAAAGATGTCGAGAAAGGCATTCGAGCAGAATCGCTATCCACTGAAGATGAAGACGAAGCAAGGTCCGAGGACAATGATCCCAACATTGTCTGGTGGGATGGACCCGACGATCCCCAAAATCCCATGAACTGGTCGCGCAACAAAAAATGGGGAACTGTCATACTGATTTCTGCCATCACCTTCTTGGTGCCCTTGGCATCGTCAATGTTCGCCCCGGGTGTGCCCAAAGTCATGGAGACGTTCAACTCGACCTCGCAAATGCTCGAGGGTGAGTTACTTCAATACATCGTGTTGATTGTGAACAAATTCAGAAAGCTAGAGCCCGGCAACGATGGCTCAATGAACTACTTCACTACTCGTCCTACAACATGAAACTTGCATTTGGAGCACGCTGACTGGGTATACCAGGCTTCATGGTGTCCGTCTACGTATTAGGCTTTGCATTCGGTCCACTAAGTACGTGCTGATCTTTCATCTCCAATTCACCCAGCCATGCTGACCTACCCAGTCATCGCCCCACTTTCCGAGATGTATGGCCGGTTACCGCTGTACCACGGCTGCAACTGCCTATTCGTAATCTTCTCTATCGCCGCTGCTGTATCGTCCAACATGACAATGTTTATCCTCTTCCGATTCTTCATGGGCACCTTTGGAGGAGCACCGCTTGTTCTGGGTGGTGGCACCATTGCCGACTTGATATCGACAGAGCAGAGAGGAACGGCCATGGTGGTCTGGATGATGGGTCCAAGTACTTTTATCTTTCCTATGATAACTACAAAATGGTCACTGACACGTGTCGACAGCCTTGGGACCATGCGTGGGTCCAATCATCGGCGGCTTTCTTACCCAAGCAAAGGGCTGGCGCTGGAACTTCTATTTCGTCGCTATCCTTGTGAGTCCATCGAAGCTTTTGCACCCACTTTTCTGACTCGACTAGGCCGGAGCGTGCACGATCCTCTCAGTAAGCGTCATGAGCGAGACTTCCGCAATCGTCATCCTAGAGCGCAAGACACAGCGCCTGCGCAAAGAAACCGGCAACGAGAAGCTCAAATCCAAACTCGACAGTGGCCTATCACCCTACGACCTCTTTAAGTTCTCCATTGTACGTCCCACTAAGATGCTCTTCCGCTCGACTATCTGCTTCTCCATCTGTCTCTATCTCGGCATCACATATGCGTACCTCTATGTCCTCTTCACAACCTTCACCCCCGTCTTCGCAGACACGTACGGTTGGCACGGCGGCATCCTCGGGCTCTCTTTCATCGGTCTCGGAACCGGGTCTTTGATTGGCCAGTTCACCTTCACCCATTTCGGTAACAACGCAGCGCGGAAGCACATTCGCCAAGGCACCTTTAAGCCAGAGATTCGCCTGCACATGATGGCCATAGGCGGCTTCTTCATGCCCATCGGACTCTTCTGGTACGGCTGGGCCACTCAGGCCAAAACCCACTGGATTGTGCCGATACTGGGGACTTCCGTCATCGGATTTGGTTTGTTGATGACGTTCATGTGAGTGGCTTCCGATTTCGCAGCATTCCACGTCCTAGCTTTCGCGCTGACGCAGACCAATCTAGGCCAGCGAGCACTTACTTGGTCGATGTCTTCACAGTCCACGCAGGTACGTATACGCACATCATGATACTGCGGAAATCCAATCCGCTGACTGTGCCCCGAAACAGCATCAGCAATGGCCGCCTCCACGGTGCTGCGATCGCTCATGGCTGCGCTGCTCCCCCTGAGCAGTCAAAAAATGTACGCAAAACTGGGGTATGGGTGGGGGAACTCATTGCTGGGATTTATTGCGCTGCTGCTCGTTCCGATTCCCTTTTGCTTTATAAAATGGGGCGAACGCATACGAGCGAGAAGCACCGTCAAGCTCTGATTTCTAGCAAAAAATAGCACATGTCGTTTTCAGCGTATACGGGCACTTGAATGCAAATATAATGCGTTCAAACATCATGATGCGATCTTTGACTTCCCGTGCGCAATTATCCTTTGACCTGTTTCTGTTGTGTCTTCGCAAACCGTCGTGTTGACTACCATAGCGTTAGGATGCCGGCCTCGGGCAGTGAAAGACATGTCAGCGTATGCAGAGTGAACGGATCCGGGGACGAGATCATTGAGGATATAAACTATAAGCCATTCAGAAACAGGGAGGTATCTTATCACACACAAAGCTGAGAAAAAAAAAGGGGGAATCGAACGAGCAAAAGATGCGCTTGCATCATCAGAGAAAAGAACACATCGTGCTTGAAATCTGGAATCAGATAGAAATCCACCCACGCTGAACGAGCGAGAAGAATAGGAATGTCGAGGGAATCGATGAAACAGGTCCACGATAGCACCCAATCCAGATATTTCCATCACAGCGCCCGTCATTCCCTCCTATCCAGCCCAAACATTTCCGTGAGAAGAAGAAAAACCTGGTACCAATTGTGACCTTAGATAGCAGCAGGAGTGGGGGGGTATTCTCCGGGAACGTGCAGGTCCGAGACAGATATGTCCGTATTCTGTCGTACGACTCTCGAGAAGACATTGTCAGCGGTGTATTTGGCCGGCCCGCCATGTGTTGCTGTCGAGGCAGTGGCGGGAACAGCTGCCTCAGCGTTGCCTAAAAAAGGCGTGTCGGCGACTGAAGTCGCAGGCGTGGTTGCCAAACTATCTGGTTCAGAAGGTAGTGGCAAGGCAGTCATCGGAATCGGATTGGCCTGGTCGTGAGCGTTGGTGGTGGGTTGCTCTTGCTGTGTCTGTTGGTGGTGTTCGTAGGCTGTAGCACCAAGCGCCCCGACTGCAGCGCCGCCAGCTGCCGGTGCCATCCAATCTCCGTAGCTACTGTCTGGTCTTCCCATGGTCTGTGGGTTCGGAGCATATGACTGCTCAACGGGCATGGCTTGCGCAGGAAAGGGAGCGGGTGCGGTCGGTTGGTAAGGTTGATAGTTCGAAGGAGGATTCGCGTACTGAGGTTGTTGAGCCTGTTGTGCTACAGGTGGCTGTTGGTACGCTGTGTCGGTATTTTGGTCGTAGGCGTTCATATTCTGCAAGGTGTAGGGATTCTGCATAGCCTGCACCGGGTATTGCTGGGTGTGTGGGATCTGAGCTGGGCCGTTTTGCGTGGTGTGTGGATATTGATCGGTCTGATGCTGGAAGCCTCCGGCTGCGGTGGTTATATCATGACCGACTTCTGAGCTTGCGCTGGAAGGCGAAAGCGGATCATGTAAGTGACGTTCAACTTGTAGGTCTGAGGGGAAGCGCCCACCAGGACTTGGCCTTTGTGGGGGATCCTCCCTCAAGGGCGCGTTCGTGATCGATTGATTTGCAGAGTATGGAACTTGGTCTGCCTCGTCCTCTTCCAGTCCGCCGTCGGAACTGACGGATCGAGCGCTGCCGGCACTAACGCTGCGAGCATGTCGTCTGACAAAGGCGTTCCGTTCCTCGCCGCTGACTTCTGTCAAGTTCTTGATATCCTCGTACCAGGCAAGCATGGTGTCATAAGTCTCTGCCCGGAAAACCCAGGTGTGGCCACGGTGCATGGATCCAGCTTGGCGCCCCTTGAGAACGAATTTGTGGGACGAGCTACCAGGTTGAGAATGCGTGCCAAGCTTCTGGTCCGGGAGATACAAGGACATGACCGGCGGCTGCGTATAGATCTTGTCGGCAGACTTGAATTCGTGGATGTGCGTCGGTGACAGGACGTACCTATGATAATCAGCATACTATTCGAAATACAAAAACGATGCTTCGATATAATTAGAGCATGATGCACTCACCATCCTGGAGTATAGCTCTTCAGATACTTGCTCTTGCGCTCCAGCATCCCCGCTCTGACTTCTGCCGTCGCAGGGTGATGTTTGCCAGGATACTCAATGTCCTCGAGTCTCCTCAACGAGATGTTCGGGTTCACAAAATGTGGGTCGCTGACCACGAATTGGTTCCACTCGAGGTCACGTGGCATTCCCAAGGGCCCATTGCGAAGCTTGTCGATTGTGTTGTATGATTCATCAGCTTCTCGCTTCATGATGCTCGCGAGGACATTGTATGCTTTCTGGATCTCGCCAATAACGATTGACTCCAGCTCCCTTCCCGAGTTCTCGATGTTGAGATATGCCTGCACATTGTTAGCGGCAAGGTTCGTGGCAAGCCGGACAAACGCACCCTGTGAAGATAGTTCTCTTCGTCGATCTGTCTCTCAACTTGCCTGTCAACGCCCAGGCGAACGATATAAGGGTCCCCCTTTCCAGCGATTGCACTAGGATCTGAATCAATAGATGCAAGCGCATCCTCCAGCACAGCTACGCATTTGCGGGTGGATTCTTTCTCCTTCTCCACGTTATTTTTGAAATCGCCAGAAAGCGATTTGATCTCTTTAATCTTCTGACCCAGATCTGCGCGAAGGCCGCTCAATTGGCTTATTACATCGTTCTCAAGATCCTTGGCCTTGGACGATTCCTGCAAAGCCTGTTTATGATAGTCTCGAAGGATACGGTTTGCATCGTTGAGGCCTTCTTCAGTCATGAAGACAGAAGGAGCGTTGGTGTTGTTGATGACGTTGGAGACTTTGAGTAGAGCCTTGCCTCGGTGTTCGTAGGATTGGGCCACTTCGCGAAAGTACGTGATGAGATCTTTGAGCAACTTGCGCCATGCTGTAGGCTGTCAGCTCATGGGTAATAGTGAGTGGTGACGCGACCGTACCCTGGAAGCGATTTGCGAGGATCTCAGTCGGAGATCCAGACGTGGGGACTGGCGTATAGAAGACGCTGCTCTCCCTCGGGGCCCCTCGATTCTCGTCTTCGACACTCACGCCACGGATGCTGCCAGCATAGCTACGCCTGCTTCCACTGCGCTTCAAGCTACCGCTCCGCTTCACCGAGGCCTTTTTCTTGAGCGTGCCACTCCGTGAGGGTGTTGCGCCCTGATTCAAAGTCGAGGCTCGAGAGGCTGAGCGCTGGGGAACATCTCCGTCCATGAGTACTGATGAACCGCGGGTGCGCGCGTCGAAGTTCTCTTCGAACCTGCCGAGTCGCTGGCTCTGCGGGTTTGAAAGGGACTGCGAGAGCGGAGACGGTTCGTGAGGGTTTGCGGGCGTGGCACCAAATTCGTTCGCATCGGCTTGCAGGTGTGACGAGGGACCGTATCCGCGACTTAGATGGGTCGGGTCAGTCGGGGTGGGCACCGCGTTGAACTGATTCGAGGGCGTGTGCGGGCGCTGCGTCGCCATGCTGCGAGTTCGAGAGGCGGCCAGGGAATGGCAGTCTGTTCGACGGAAGCTTCACAGATCGGAAGTGGTTCTGTGGCTGTAGCTGTCTTGCCGAACAGGCCAGGACCCAGATCGGCAGGTGGCTGAGTCGCGGGGGGCCGACAGAGCCGCGTCCTGGTGACGTGCGTGGTTGCGTGGATCGACGGCGTCAATGGGAGACAACTAGACTGGGCACTGGGGAAACAACTCTGCGAGAATGAAGCAGCAGCGACGCTGAAGAGGCCGTGACTGCGGATTTTGTTGGCTGACTTCGCAGCGTTGGGGGCGCGTACGGGGCAGGTGCGGGTGATGTCATTGTTTCCTTGTGAAGGGAGTCGGTCCGGTGGTCTTGGCGTCGCTCATCGTCACCGTGCAGCCATTCAAGTCCCCTTTCCATCCCTTCTAGCCCTGTGTAGCCGGCCTGCCACTGAACGCCTGCCACTCCCAGCCTATTGACGTCGCATCCGGCCTGCCCAGTGGCCCATCGCAATTATACACGTCTCCTCTTCCTTGTTTTGGTACCACGCGAGAAGCAACCCAGTGGCCAGAGTCGATGCATGGGAAGCACCGCACTATTGGGGAGCGAGCTTACATCGACTTTAGCAGACCCAGCACTCAAGCATCCACCGCTTACTGAACCTCGTCTCAGATCGACGCACTTGCATACACGTGCCGAGTTGTGCTGCAAGATCGGTCGTTCGCCCGCTAGTTCACCAGGCCAGTTGACTACAGTGATTCGAGTCCACCGTTTGTAAAGGAAGCCCTGGTTAGGGAGAACCACGAACCGAGCGAACTTGGCCTGCTTTTCACTCTTCGTTCGTCATCTCATTTCCAATCGTTCGAGTTTCGCCTTCAGCTGAATCGTGTCCTCCGTGCTATTGCCCCATGGCGAAAGTTCCTGCTGTTCAGAGCGTGTGACTGTACCACCCAACGACATGCTGGAAATTGTCTCCCTCCGTTCTGTGAATGTATCTTCAAGTGCGCGTTACAGCAGGGCGAAGGCAACCAAGCAGTGGGAAAGACCTTCGAAGAGAATGGCTTCTAGCGTTTAGCCACGGCAACTGTTAACCCCACAAGGTCAACGGTGGGCATGCAGTTGAGTCGATGCCGGCTGCAAGTGCCCAGCGATCCAAGAATTCGCTCCGCATCGTGTACCAAAAAACGCGTCCTCTATCACTGCCGACATCCGTCATCCGTCATCCGGGAATTATCACGTTCCCCGCAAAGCTCTTGTCACATTGACAAGTGCTCCTGAAACGATCAAAGATTCTGGTCCGTCTCTTTAACGGGGTGCACAGCGAAAAATCCCGTGTCCTACGTAATGCAACACTGTGCAGAGCTACCAGTCTGGAGATCACCGCTTGCATCCGTCACACATTGCGTACGGTTTGTATACAGCCTCTCCACTTTCAATGTCTTTTTGGTGTATCCACTGTAAAACAAGTTCTCGCGAGACTACTTTTGGACTCGCGACCGCTAGTCCATGCTCTTGCATCTATTACTAACTCCTTGGGTCTCGACAGAGCCGCCAGTCCTTCATATTGACACAAGAACTTCAGGCACGAGACATAGAACAATCCACCACAAACATCGCGTCTCAAGACTAAACGCCCGGGTTTCGATATCACCCAGCCCAGGTCATATTTCGCTGAACACGGACGCGCGGGCCGGCAGTTTATATTGCGCGTCATATAACCTCTACCCCACATGCTACACAAACAAAACGGATTTCATATTACTGCCCAATCGTACTCTTCGCTTGAAACAATGCCGGCTGTCGACTCGAGATTGCATCGGGCTCTGAAGCGATATCAGTGGCTGCTGAAGCGATCGACAGATACGGGCATGGAGCGCCTTTTGCATGGCATAAATGTGGGGAACGTCCGAACCACATCTGACCACGGCATGTTTATTACAACTCCAAGACTCTGCACGAATGCGCGGCCTAGGATAGAGTGGGAGGTGTCATCCTGTCTATACTGCTGATGCCGCGTCCCGGGCATGCAGAATGCGGTTCGCGGAGAGAAGACATATATAAACTCTTTACCATTTTGGGTACATGGACTCTCCCCCACCGGCATCCGAGTCGCACAGTCAGTCATTTGAAGGAGAAAACAGTCTCTGCAGCCCACCATGAAGTTCATCATCGCCGCCGCACTCTCGCTCCTCCCAGCCTTGGGCGCTGCCCACTGCACCGCGCAGAACGTCCGCATCAACGGCCAAGATCAAGGCCAGGCAGTCGGCATCCGCGTCGCCTCCTCCAACAACCCGATCCAGAACGTAAACGACGCAAACTTTGCCTGCAACACGGGCTTCCGCTCCCCTGTCTCGTCCAAAGTCCTCGATGTCAAGGGCGGCGACAAGATCGGCGTGAAATGGGGCCACGTGCTCGGCGGCCCTCAGATGCCCAATGACCCAGACAACCCGATCGCAAAGTCGCACAAGGGCCCGGCCATCTTCTACATGTACGCTGCACATCTGTCCATGCTGTCGTCCTAGAGTGGGAGAGGACTCTAGCATCGCGCAGAACTGACAAAATACCCCAGGGCTAAAGTCGACAACGCCGCCTCCGCCTCGGGCCAAAACCAAAAATGGTTCAAAGTCTACGAAGACGGCCTCGACTCGTCCGGACAATGGGGTGTCGACCGCATGGTCTCCACCGGCGGCTGGCAAGACTTTACGCTGCCCTCGTGCATCGCCCCGGGCCAGTACCTCCTGCGCGCCGAGCTCATCGCACTACACTCGGCCAAGAACCAGGGCCAGGCGCAGTTCTACATGGGCTGTGCCCAGGTCAATGTAGTGAGCGGAGGTAGCAAGACGGGAGACCAGACGGTCAGCTTCCCTGGCGCGTACAAGGCGAATGATGCGGGTATCCTGATCAACATCTACGATACCAAGGGCCAGCCGAATGGAGGCGGGAAGCCGTATGCGATTCCGGGGCCGTCGGCGTTGAAGTGCTGAAGTGGAGGTTGAAAGGATGGAGGAGATGGGCATTCGTAATTGATGCTGGTGGTCGGGCTCGTGAGATATCGGTCGACGCTCGTTTGGGCAGACTGTAAAGGGTAGCATATCTAGGGAACATGATACATTGCATTCTTACTAAAAGACTCTGTACACATCTTATATGCGCACGCAGTGACATCAAGACTCATCAACTTTCAACTCGACGCACGAGTGCAAGAATGTAGACATGTTTTGACAGAGAAAGGCAGGGGTATCTACTCGAGATCTACAAGGACCGCAGAGCCGTACACGTCCCCTCTTATCCACCACCTAATGCACACACACACACACCACGCAACCCGAGACGGACGGTTGCCTCATTGAATATTAACACACGAAACCTTGGGGTATGCCTAGCGCTCAAGTGTACTCTAAATGCCCAAGTTCCCCCATCGCTGATGCCATTATGCAAAGACCGGTAAAGGGAATGTTTTCCGCTGGCCATGCAGTTGCATTTAAAAACCCCCCTCCTCTCTCTCCCCCTTCCCCCTCTCGCCTTTTGCCACCATGTTGACGGACCGTTGCCTCAAAATCGACGTGTCCTCACGTTACCAACGGATTGGCTCGAGCGATTCCGGGTCGATATCGAGAGTCGGAGGATCACCGTTACGGACATTGACCGACGGCTTTGGAAGAAGTGGACGCATTGATAGCCTGCTCTTGATGTAGCGAGTTGGGCCGACACCTCTGGCAACACTAATTATCCCCACCAGCATTAGCTTGATTCTACTCCGTTGAGTATCTGCACATCTTCATACTGGTCATGGTCATTACTCTCATCCCTCATTTCCACATCTGCCCTAGGGGACGGGTCCCTTCGGACAGCCTCGGTGTGCTCGTCGACCAAGTCCTCGCGGACATAGACGACGCCGGATGCAGTCGCAGGCGTTTTGTCCTCTGGCTTTTTGAAAACCTCATCCAGATTGACGACCTTGTCCACGTGGCCGTCGTTGTATTTCCGCCAGAACTTCCGCTGGTGGTCGAAAATATAGATCCAGTAATGTCCACCTCCAGTGTTTCCCCTATGAATGAAGATGGCGTGGAGGCGATAGGGGTGATCCGTGCAAGCTTTGAACAGTGAATTGATCTCCTCATCGAGATCTGCCATCTGCGCCGCAACGTCCTCAATTTCTCGGCGAAGATGGTATCCCCTGTCTTTCAACTCTTCAGCCACGTCTCTTAGAGATGAGGTATCGTCCTCAGCATCGACTAGCTGGTCCGAACGCGCTTGTACGATGTTACTGATCAGTTCAGCACACTCTTCCACGGCATTTGGAAGGGGGATCTTGAGGTCGTTCTCTGCAAGCCGGGCTTTGTCAGCCTCGAGCTTATGGACTTGATTGCGGAGCTCCCACTGCTTCTTACGCAATGATTGCATGACTTCTTCTGAACGCGAGGATGTTTGCCTGAGGTATCGGTCTAAATACAAGACTTCGTCCAGAGCAATGTGGGATTCGTCTTTGGTGATGCCCTCTACCTTGTTGAATACGGCTCGTTTGATATTGATAATCTGAACTGGAGCAGCGGTTTCGAGAATCTCATATTTGGTTTTTCCAGAATTCTCGATCTCATTCTTGCTGAAACCGTTGTCAAGCGCGGCATAGAGCGACATGTCGCGGCCAGCATACACTCCATAAGCATCCGTGAGTTCCTTTTTCTCCTCAGAGAGTTTGTCTTTCTGCTCGGTGATATGTGTGACGTTCATGAAGAACAATTGCTTGATGAGGTCGTTTTGCTCGCCATCTGGCAGGACATTGTTCACATCGCCTTTGATTGCGCAGCCGAGTAAGTCGAAGATATTGTTTAATATCTCTGCCGCATCTTGTTGCCGTGCCGAGGCTTCAATTGCTGCCATGAGGTCCTGTTCCGGTTGAGCTCCAGTCCGGGCTTCAGCGCGAGGTGGTACAGGTGGAGGTCGAGACGGATGCTCCGGCTTGGGCACTTTAGCTTCATCCTGACCCGCACTGTTGTCCATGGTCCCGTTTACTGTTTCATCCACGTCGCGCATGGGAGAGTCGGTACCAGACTCTTCGTGAGGGATATCAGGGTTTAGCACTGGTCCATAGACGGGAGCCCCGTCTATTGTTTTGAGGTGTGACTTGCTTGGAGCAGTGTCCGCTTGCTGTGACCCGGTCGCTTGTCTGCTCAGAGCCAGGGCCGCAAGCCGTCGATTGGGCTTCACGGACTCGTCGTCTGAGTGAACCATAAGGTCAAACAATTGCTTGAGTTCCACAACGAACTGTTGTGCCCTTTGGACCTCGTCCTGGCCGACTATCCTGCGACCGACCACTTTCTTGGGTGACAAGGTATCCAAATCCCTGTCTTCGAAGTAATTCTCGCAATGGAGAACCATTTCGCGCAATGGCTTGATTGTGAAGAGAAACTGTAACACGCTGTTGAGGTAACAAGTATTTCCAATGTTCTCGCAACCGACAGGCCACTCCGCAGAAGGATAAATGTTCCTCTTGTGAGGAATTGATCTCCTAGGGTTCTCGGTTTGGTCTTGAACAACGAGGTCGTACGCGCGCCAGTATCGTGACTCTTTCTGTGGTTCTCCCTGGATATAGCTTTCGACCTGGGCTTTCAGGAACTCTAGATCTAATTTTTGGGTTCGATCTGGGACGCCTATAAGCGCATATGCATCACCGATGTCCATGTCGTTATCTAGTTTTCCACTGCTCAAGAATCGCCTTAGCGTAACGCTATTGCGCTCCTCTGCAATCTTTAGAACTGCTTTGCGGGCAGTAGGCCTGCTGTTGGCATTGTCGCTTATCTTGACGCCAAACATGGTCACCACAAAATCATCAGGCTGGCTCGAATCCAGGCCAAGCCATGATAACGCCTGTTCGTACGTTTCGATGGCGTCTGATGCTTCTTGTAGCATGAGTTGGCTGTGGCGGGCGTGACCGATGATTCGCAATTTTTCTCGAGCCTCTTGCGCCATGCTCGAGCTGATGTCCTGCAAGCGTGACCTGAACTGGCTGACAATGAAATCGTCCGACAGAAGTTCAATGTGGTCTAGACTTAGGCCAAAGTACTTGTATGCGGCATGCACGTCTTTTCTGTCCGTCAAGCCTTGCGATGCCAGCACCGCAACTTGGCTATTGAGATCGTAGCTGTCTCTGCCCCTACCAATGCTTTGAAGGCATTCGAAATAGTAGGTCGAGTTTTTGGGGTCTGCAGCGGATTGAAGGGCGAAGGAAATCAGTAAAAGCGCGTCTGAGAAATCCCCAACAGCTCCAAGACCCGCATAATATGGGTGATCCTCGTGATTTGCGAGAGCCTCTGTTCGTGACATCGGCTTCTTGGAGTAGTCGGAGCATCCTAGTGCTCTCTCAATGGTCCCGAGAGCAGGCTGAGGTTGGGTTGGAGGATGCCGGACATTTGTCCTGTCCCGCTCGGGCATGCCCATGATCAAGACATTTAGCTCGTGTAGGGCATCGTCGATGATAGTCCAGTCGTTGGCCTCGTCTAGGGGGTTCTGGGCTTCAGACGGTTTGGGTAAGTGCCACACATCCACCTGGCCGCCTTCATCATCGATTTCCTGCAATGGCGCTCCGTTACACAGTGTCGCTGAGCGAAGGTGCGGATACGTACAATTGCAGGTGTAAACCCTAATCTATTCAATATATCATCGCAATCCCTTCCAAACGTCTTCAGGAACTTTCGATTCAAGACGGGTATACGGCCCTTGCCCTTCTGTGGATTGAGAGAATCGGTCAAATATGTGATCAAATAGTCCAGAGCGTCAACGGGTCGAGCCATCTGTCCATCGGCGCGGTCTCCGGCAATTGTCTTCGCAGTGTCCAGGCGCTTCCTGAGCGCGAGGGTATTTGTTAATAGAGAGTAATCCTGATCGCTGAAGCGTGGCGGGTGCAAACGAATTGTGAGTTCAACAGGACATTTATCAGCGGAGCACCGGAACCGGTAGCTTCGAGGGATGTTTGGGATTCCGAAAAGGTCTTGATCTTGATTGCCATCGCTCACGTATCGGAAGTGGTGAATGCCCACGTCGGTACCCTGGCCACATGGCGTATTCTGCGATCCGTTGTCGCGAAGGTCAACCACGACGTCCAAATGCCAGCGACAACGCTCGCAAAAGGCCGCAACCTTGTATATGGTGTCGTGACTAGGTTCTTGGCCCGCTTCCGGTGGCATACTCTGGCCAGGCTTGATCATGAAGGCGTGCCTGCAATTCCGGGTGGGAACCTGTCGGGCAGGTTGCGAGTCGGGGTCATGGTGCGGCGGTGCAGATGTGAGGAGGTTGCGTCCCGCTCGCTCCTCATAGCGGGGGTCATATGTAAGGAGATCTTGCAGCAGCCGTGGCGCTGTCTTTCCTGCGCTGAGTTTAGCAGGCCTTCTTTGTGCCATGTCAGGATGGGGGATTTTGAAGGTACCTGGCTTGGACTCGTTCATGGTGGATTATCCACGTGGAGCGGCCGTGGCAGCGATTATACAGCTTCAGAAGACTTGAGCCCTTTCGAGCGAGGTAATGGTAGTGGTGGAGTAGTGTGGGGCCACGGTGTGTTTATGGAGCATAGCAAGGCGGCGGTAGGGCAGGTGAGCACGCGGCGGCAACCCGGCAAACACGCGCCACGCAAGCGCGCGTGGGCCGCTGTGCTGCGTATTTGGTAGGGCGGCGGCTGTTGAGCGATGGCTGACGAAGAATGAGAAAGCGATGGGGCAAACAATGTGGAGCTCGTGGGACTTCCAGAAAGTAATTAGCATCACAGTATGATGCACATGGGGGAGGGCCTGAAGGCGGTGGCAGAATCCTTGCCCGGTTACGCCTAGCGGCTTCCGCCAATGGCACTGCACTGCACTGCACCTGCATCGACCTCACCCAGCTTCGAGCCTCCCAATCCCCATCCCGCCGCCTCCGCCGCCTCCGCCGCCACCATGCCTGACGACCACGCGACCTACCACCCGGTGGATACACTGGCCAGCACGGCGAGCACGACCATGCAGACGGCCCTCTGCGGAGCCATGATTGCCGGTGTGCAGAACACGCTGAGGAAGCAGAATGTCGGGGCAATGGGCATCTTCACCAAGTCAGGAGGAGTGATTGCATTATACGGTGCGCCCCTGGCACTGCAATGTAACGCGAGCCTGTTCAGAGCTAATTGAAGCCCAGCCGGCGTCGGTGCCGTGTACCAGTTCTCTCGCGACTCGGCAGCCAACCTACGAGGGAAAGACGACGCGTACAACGAAGCAATCGGCGGCTTCCTGGGAGGCATCGGCGTGGGCCTGGCCAGTATGCTTACCATCCTCGTGCCTAAGCTCCACTGACGTATCAAAGGACGGAGCATACCCTTCATGCTCGGAATGGGCGTCGTTACGGCGACCACCATGTCGGCATGGCGGTACACAAGTGGCATGCGAGGACCCAATCCAACCAAGGCATTTGACGGAGATGAAGTCGAGCGTAAAGAAACTCTGAAAATGCAGCGAAGACAGCCGTATCAGGAGACCATTGATCAGCTGGGCGAGGGTCGAGGTGAGCCATCTACTATGCCATCGTGCAATGGGCAAGGCTCCCAATACTGACTACTCTAGGAATTTACGGCCCTGGATATGCGGAACGCAGGCGCGAGAGACTGCTGCAGAAGTACGGAGTTGACGTGAGCCAGGCATAGGCATCCAAGCATCTGTAGACACTTACACGTTTCCATATCCCAATCATCTGTTCACGTCAACTTTGAAGCGATTACACTCACCAACTGGACTTGTATATATTATTATTTTAAGAGTGCACGCTCTCTCGGCCATTTGTTCCTCAGTTCTCCTTCAGCGGTGATACGGTGAACAAATGTCCTACTCATTTTGCTCCGCGTGCAACGGACGCCGCCATAAGGCTTCAGTTCAGATAGTATGGTGCCAGAATGCATTACTATGCTGCATAGGTGACAGACACTCTAGATGTGGATGCAGCCGTTAGCGCCCCTGAGCTGAGCAATGCGGGGTAGCTCCCGGCTCGATCTCTGCCTGGTGAACGATGATCTGACCTGCATAGCAATCGACGATTATTGGCTAGGTGCTGCTCCCTCATGGGCGGCTCTTGATGCCAGTCACGCTCTCGTTCCCTTCATGCGCGATGATGCGTTTTCCGCGCACCATGTCACGTCCCATATCTCTCCACCCCCACCAGCCGAGTACCACAAACCCGAACAGCATTCGGTAATACACGCACCTCTCATCCAGCGACGCGTAAAGCTAGTCGGCAGACTGTCGCAAGGAGCCCACGTAGTACCCATCGTGTCCTCGAAGCCTTTCGCGCGATGGCCACCCTCCCGTCACATCAAGGCGCGGTCGGATCCAAGGAGCGTTTTTTCAAGTACTTTCAGCATGAAGTCACGGGTGAGTGTTCCTCCGCCTTGCACAGAGTCAGGCTGATGGGATCAGCCCTGCAGGAGCAGATGGACCGTCTAAATACAACCTCTTATAGCGGAGGAGAGCGGAACGATGCCGCAGACCATTGCCTCGCAGGGATTGACCGGCTGTCTCATGAAGTCAAAGATGCCTCGAGTTACATTCCGACTTACGACCAGCGCACTTACGGAGAAGTACGTACACGACCATGATCATTCATATTGGGCACTGACACACCCCAGGCTGTCAAGGCATTATCAGAGAAGCTCCAGAACATTCGCAGTTCGTTTGATCCGCCCAAAAAATTTCAGTTCAAAACGCGCAAGAATCCCTCTGCCATATCCTTGTCCGACGCGGCCGAACTGGCCCAGCAGAGCAAGCTGCGAGTCCCGGGCTACAATTCCGATACCTCAAACGCAACCTCGTCCTTTGCCCCAACACCACTAGATAAGCTATCACCAACGGAAGAGAAGTCCGAACAAGAGATGCTTGCAAACAAGGCATTGCAGAACGTCCAACATGCCGATACGGAAGCAGCTTCTGCAGTCCGGAAGCCGTCCTTCTCCAATGCGAAAAGCGTCGCTATCTCCAATCACAGCGGCGTTCACATTATCCTTCCTACTTCGGCGTCACATGCGACCAGCTCAGGTACTGTGTCAAATTTGAGGCACTCCGTGGTGGATCTATCACCGCCGACTACGAATGGTGGACCATTTGCAGGCCTCATTTTGAAAAACATCAAAGAGTCTCTGGTAGTTTGTGGTCAGGTAGCCGGCCCAGCGCATATAACTGGCGTGGAGAACAGTGTCATTGTAGCAGCATGTCGCCAATTCCGGATGCATGGATCGCGAAATGTAGACGTGTACTTGCATTGCTCTAGTCGTCCTATCATCGAAGATTGCGAGCAAGTCCGATTTGCGCCGCTGCCGGAGACTTATGTGAGTGGACATGAGCTTGTCCCGAGTGGTAAATTGACATTTGTAGATCACGTCTGAGACATCCTCTTCCCAGAATCAGTGGGATCAAATCGACGACTTCAAATGGCTCAAGTCGGAACCTAACCCACATTTTAAATTAATCTCGCCACAGGATGTCATCGAAGAGGAGGTTTGGAAAAACACAGTACCTGGTGGCCATAGCATCAGCTTGGATCAAATCCTAAAAGCGGTTGCAGTGCTTCATTAGTTGCTACTATGGCCAGTAGCAGGTGGAGATGATCTTCTCAATGAATTACTATGTTCGCAAAGCGATGGTAGCTTCTCTTGCGCCTGGAAGCTGGTTCTTGTTTGAATGAGTCTCTTATGTTTGCAGGCATACCAGCAGAATTAATTAGGTTTCCTTCGCTTTCACTTATAGATGAGGTATACGTGAGAGAGAAGCAATCCTAGGCTAGCTTAGAAGGTGGCTTGACTAATTACGAATATGACCTCATTCTTCTAGACCCTCGAGTTCTTCACTGCGGACTCCACTGCTTGAGCCGGTGGGAAGGAGGGGGAAGATCAGGTCGGAACTAGTAAATTAACCGAGGCGCGGCGCGGCGCTTCATTGTCGCTCACAAGTGCTGGCGCGACCTTCTTCTTTCCTGCCTTCGCACCACCGCGACGAGTCGAGAATGTCTTTCGCACGGGGAGAGCGAGTCTACTTCGACCCCGATCCAAATCAAGATTTTGGCGCACATCCATCCTCAGAGGAGCATCCTGCTCCATCCTTGACAACCGCCTTTGTCGGCGAAATTGTCGAACGCAGTTCCTCTACAGCTAATCCTCCCTCAGTTCCAGCACCCAAATCTACTACTAAAGGCTTCCCTGCGCTTAAAAAACGCACACCCAAAGTATCTGCCTTCAAGCAGCAACGTGCGGGCCATGTCGCAGCGTCAGAGAAGCCAGCGCTCGCAGATGCGCCACCTAGAACTGCGCCTGGCGCAGGCTCAGTAGCAGGCGAGAAACAGGGCATCGACGAAGAGAATAAAGAGCGGCTGTCTCGTATGTCTGCGGAAGAGATACAGCAAGAGCGACAAGAATTATTGTCGGCCCTGAGCCCTAGTCTCATACAGAGGCTCTTGGGACGATCTAACATTGACGACGGGAGCAACGAACAAGATCTAGGCCTCGAATCCCCCGCCCCGCCAACTAACCCAGCCAAAATGGAGGAGGTGTCTTCTAGCAAGCGGAAAGTTACCTTCAACGTCCCGCAAGACCCTCAAGAACCAGCACACAGCCTCGAAAAAGGCCCTTCAAACTCCGCCGTCCAAGATACAGTCTCTGTAGACATCGATGAGCCACCCGGTTCTGCTCAATCTTCTGCTGCCGTGCACTTCCCAGAGCCTCCGCCAGTCGCCGATCTTGATCCAAACTCCGATACATTCTTAACAGATCTCCATGAGAAATACTTTCCAAACCTTTCTTATGACCCGGCGAGCGTGTCATGGATGAAACCGATCGATCCTACAGATACAAAATCGCCGTACCACCCCTCCCAAACCGCGCTCGAGCCCGCAGAACTGCGTTTCAACTTCAAAGGTGCGCTATTAGCGCCGAGTGCCGCTCGCGAAATACCAGTCACGGATGGTTTACACCATCACGCGGAAGCACCCGAAGCAGCAGGGTATACGATTCCCGAACTTGCGAGGCTTTCTAGAAGCGCGGTACCAACACAGAGATGCATAGCTTATCAAACACTGGGAAGGATTTTACACCGCTTAGGCAAAGGGGAGTTTGGAGTGGAGGAGCCAAAGATGAGGGTCGAGGGCCCGGTTGGCATAGCCAAGGATCCTGCTTATGCCGACCCAGACGACGACTGGGAGGAGGAGAGTGTTGGCAGCGCAATGGCGCGAGGCTTGTGGGACTGTATGGATGAAGGCAGGGTCATTGAGACTTTGACTAAGGAGGCGAACGAAGAAAAAGGCCACCTAACGGCTAAGACTTACGCGCGGGAAGCGCTGTGGAGCTGGCGGAGCGGTGGAGGACGGAAAAAGCCAGCAGTGTGAAACTGAGTCACTCTTCACTTACGGTTGAAGTTGGAACACCTACGACTCTTTCGGTGGGTTTCCACTGGAACCTCTGAACGTCAATCTATCATGAAACCTCGTCCCCGCACGAATCATGTGAGAAGGCATCCGTATCAGTGAAGCTGACCTGTGACGTAACGGCGGTCAAGGCACACGCAAGAATTTGGGATCTGAAGGTATTGGCTATTGAGCTATGGGCTGCAACACCTGCCGCATGCACCTACGAGCGCCAGACGCTGGCTAGGTTATTTGCTCCGGCATCATTTCGTTGTCATTACATCGTGAATTCAGTCTCGCCTTGCTTCCAAGCTTGAAGCCAGATTACTCATTCGCATGGCTTTGGTGACCGCCGCGGGCACCAAGCTCACTTGCAAGGGCTGAACCCTCCTTGAAGGTGCCGTCGGGGTTACGCTGCTCAGCTTGATCAGTAACAGGTGATGAAGGGGAGCAAGGCTTCATACACCGTCTTTTTCGATTTGGTGCTCATGGGCTACTTGGCCGCCAATAGAGCCGAGTTGTTTTGGGAGATCTGTGCCCTTGACGAACGTGCCGTCTGGGTTGCGTTCCTGTTGAGTCTGAGCCAGTCAGTTAGTATGCTCTACGAGTTATGGGCGGAGAGATGACAGACCTCGTTGGAAGAAGCGCCATGAGAAGCATGTCCCCCTTTGGCGGCGATATCACGAAGCTCCTCCTTGGGCAAGTTGGCGAAGTTCCTTGGGTTAGAGTCGGCCATGTCGAAGTAAGGGAGCAAGATTTGGGTTCTTGGTTGGAGGAATAAAGAGTCAGAGTGTTTGAGAGCGTGGATTTTAGAAGCTTCAGCGATGCAACTTTATATGTGGCATGCTCCCTCCGGCGTCCAGCTGTGACGCCATTTGCCCAGCGTGCCAGCACAATCATCACGAGCAAAGTTGCGCCTGCTAGGCAAAACATCTCGAAGCGGAAATCGGTATGCATATCAAACGGCCTTAACGATGATCATTTGCTCTCCTTTGCAGGAATTTATGCAAGCAGGCATCCTGTGGTGAGACTGGCGTGTGACGTAATGGCCCCCAATGCGCGCGAGTCCCGAAGGCGACGCGAGTTCACGTGCGCGTGGCGGACGCTACCCGCTCAAGCCAATTGACGACCGTAGCTCCCATGGCTAGCTCAATTTCACGCGTCTGCTGCCTGCTGGGCGCGTTTACTCCTCTTCAACAATCTGCATCCCTCACTTCTTCGTTTGTTCCAATCTCGATCAATTGACCGCCTGAACGATTGCCACCATGTCTCTCAAGCGCAAGGCAGCAGAGGTGGCCACCGACGCGAAGAAGGTGAAGCCCAACGCCTCCATCACGTCCTTCTTTGGTGCGCCCAAGCCCAAGCCTGGAGCTCCTGCTGCTGCAACGAGCACGGCAGCAGCAAACTTTGACAAGGACGTTTGGATCTCCAAGTTGAGTGAAGAGCAAAAGGACCTCTTGAAGCTGGAGATTGAGACACTCGACGATAGCTGGCTGCCGCATCTGAAGGACGTCCTCGTCTCCGACCGCTTCCTGGAACTCAAGAGGTTCCTGAAGAAAGAGTTGGCTAGTGGGCAGACGGTGTATCCGCCTATGAAAGACGTCTACTCATGGTGGGTTGTAGCATTCGGCGCTTGTGGAGTTGCTCGCTGATTAGTATGCAGGTCTCGTCACACTCCCCTCAATACCGTCAAAGCAGTCGTCCTTGGTCAGGACCCTTACCATGGCCCCAATCAAGCTCACGGTCTGTGCTTCTCTGTCCGACCTCCCACGCCTGCTCCACCGTCGCTCAAGAACATCTACACTGCCATCAAGAAAGACTACCCTGAGTTCGAGTCACCTCCCAAGAACGGAGGCTTGCTCACTCCATGGGCTGATCGCGGAGTCCTCTTGCTGAATACCTGCCTTACCGTTCGCCGTGGGGACGCCAACTCGCATCAGGGCAAAGGCTGGGAGCAGCTCACACAGAAGGTCATTGACACGGTCGCAAAGACTCGCACTGGAGGTGTTGTGTTCTTGGCCTGGGGCAAGCCAGCACAGGATAGGATCAAGGCCGTGAATGGGGAGAGGCACCATATCCTGAAGAGCGTACATCCGAGCCCATTGTCTGCTAGTCGTGGCTGGGTGAGTCTAGCGTGCCATGGCTGACCGAAATTTTGACACTAACCAACTCCCAGTTCGACTGTCACCACTTTAAGAAATGCAACGATTGGCTCGTCCAGCGGTATGGAGCAGGATCTGAGATCGACTGGAACCTAAATGTCGATCCCGAGGAAGCTGGGGTTTAGCGACAGTGACTACACTACGAGGAGCAAGCAGTTCCCGCGAACTGTGGGATGCTCTGATTTCACGTAGCAATTGGCGTCTGCGGACTCTGGTGTAATTTTCGAAAGGGAATGGCGTTGGGTTTGGCGCAATGGTTCGAGATCTGGGGAGAAAAGTAAAACAGCTGCGAGTGGAACACTTGCCCTTGACATGCAAACAGCTTATGTGCATCTAACGGTGACAAGTGCGCTAGATTAATCATGTCGTGAATATGTAAAGTGAAGCACGTGCGGGCCTGATGGGATAAAGAAAGAACGATCCACTACCAACTCCTCAACATCTCGCGCCGTCCACACAGACTCATTTATTTCAAAAAAGCCCCTCGAGCACGCGAGGATCCACACGACCACATTTCTCAATAAATTGTGATTTTCGCGAGGAGAGCCGGTGGCCCCAGCTCCCCTTTTTTTTTTGGCGCCGGCAGTGAGAAGTGGACAAAGCGGAGACTCGACAAGTTCCAACCTGGTTGCTTCTTCGAGCACTGAGACCCGCCTTGAGACGCCAGTCGCAAGGGAAGATGCTTGGACGACAGCAATTTCGGATATGGATGCGTCGTTCCGGCCCGAGGTCGGGCACTGCAAGCAGAGGTTGACATTTGAATCAATCAGTCCATCGCTGTTATTCTCCATGTCTTCATACACGCCTTGAGCACTCCCGCGGCCTGGCCCATGGTCTCTGGAAATAGCTGCATGTGGCCGGAACCCATCCAGTGCCGTCGTCCCATCCGATCCAACACCAAGGACCCTAGACATGCAGAGCGGATGCAAGATTCAAGACCGTCGACGCGTAAGAGCCGTCGTGGACACGTATGGAGCGCCACTGTGATGGAGGGCCACTCTTCTCGAGGGAAGCATCCAATCGCTTTTCCCAGCAGGCTGGTCAGCAGCCACTGCGGCGGGATGAGACACCTCTGGGCGAGGAGGACTGCGGCACGAGTCACGAGCATGAACAAGTGCCGCGCGAGACAGCTCGTCCGAATCACGTTCCGGTGCTCCCCAGAGGCGGTGAAACAGCGCTGAAGCGTCGTTCAGGTGTTTGCCCATGCTGCTGCTGGTTGGACAAAATTTGCTTTAGCGAGAAAGACAAGTCCAAGTGGAGAGGAGTCGCTAGGACGGATTGGAAAAGGAACCCAGGAGCCAAGAAGCCGGGATCCACACACTGAGACGATACCCTTCAGCTGGGATTCAGCTTTCTCCAGGTCGACGAACACAGGCTTCCCCGTCATATCGATTGTCCCGGACAGCATGTCTCTGAGCATCCCCGTGCCGCCGCGCGACACCAGCCCTCCGTCGTCCGTCGAGGCTCTCAGCCCACGCTCGATAATCGAAGCCGACGTACGTGAGGCGACCACCACCTCCGCCTGCACCAGCCTTGGACAGTCTTCAGCTAACCTGACATCTTCCTGCAGTCCGACCCTTCGGATGGCCTCGAAAGCTGTGGCACGTTGGTCTCCCTCACGCACCGACATCTCAATTGATCCCGCTCACCCTTCTGCAGGAGCACCAAGTCCGTCAATCAGAGCATCTTCGACTTCGTGCGCGAGAATGGCCGCACCTATCATAGATACAATGCTGGGTGTAAGTTGAAGCCGGGCACGTTATCATATGGACCTCACGAGTGCTAACACTGCTCTAGCCTACATGTTCCCCAACGACCAGGTACCTCCGCCCAGCCGTCTTTACCCTGAGACCTCCGCGCCCTCGATCCCTGCGTTCAATACCAGTGACTGATAGACTGCTAGTATGAAAATGAACGGCTCGACTTGCAATACGAGATCCTCAAGGTGTTGTTCAGGGGCAGGAACCATTTTGCACCCTTGAGAGATCCGGAGAAGATACTTGACATTGGTACCGGAACTGGCAAATGGGCGATAGAGATGGGTATGTGACGGCTTCGAATCGGTTACCAGATGATTGCTGACATCACATAGGAAACCAGTACCCGCGTGCTGAAGTATGTGGCCTGAAATGCCGGTGTGACATTTCTGACGTCTGGATAGGTAATAGGCACCGATCTGTCGCCGATACAACCAGAATGGTATGTTCCTGGATTGGTAGTTGTCCCAATGGACATTGACTGAAGGAGGTTTAGGGTGCCCAATAACGTGAAATTCGTGATTGATGACGCCAACGAAGAGGATTGGATGCTCGATCCTCTGGACTTTGTCCACACCCGTGTTCTTCTTGGCTCATTCGAAGACTTCCGCGTCATAATTAAGAAATCATTCGCCAACCTCAAACCAGGAGGGTGGATGGAGTCGCAGGAATGGATGCCCACAGTGTACTGCGATGACGGAACCATGGGCCCAGATTATGGGTTCGCTGAATGGACTCAAACACAAGACAAAGCAGCAATGAATGTTGGTCGTCCCCTCCGGATCGCCAATAAATTGAAACGGTGGTACGAGCAGGCGGGCTTCGTCGATGTGCACGAAGAGATGTTCAAGCTACCCATCAACTCCTGGCCGAAGGATCCACAGTTCAAGATGCTTGGTCGATTCAACGAGACAAACTTGCTGGATGGGCTGCAAGCGTTTAGCCTGCAGTTATTCCAGAAAGGGCTAGGATGGACCAAAGACGAAATTGAGGTTTATCTCGTCCATGTCAGGAAGGCACTCTCAGATCGCAACGTTCATGCTTACCACAAAATGTACGCCTCTGCTTTGAGGTTCCCATATCACAGCTAACTCCTCCAGCTATGTTGTCTGGGGGCGCAAACCAGAAGAAAATGAGCTCGGTGCTCCTAGCCCGCCATCACAGCCTCTTGTATAGGATCGACGTAGCGCTTCAGGCGCTCTACACGGGTTACGACTTCCTTTACTTTCGTTCGGCATTTAAACGGCGTTTAAAAGGGCCATCGGCGGGCGACTGCGGAGTTCATCCATCCTTTCCTCCAGCATTGTAATCTTGACGTGCGACTAGCATGGGCGGAGCTAGGCGTAGGCTTCTCGATGCTCTTTCACAGATATCCATGTTTGGGTTCCGGCAGGAGTTGGGTGCCCTTTGAAAAACTATTGCGGGGATTGGCATAGTATTGTTGTCTGCTGTACACACGAGATTGGATGCTACAACCCGCGCGATTGATGGCGCGAGCAGCCGCAACGCGAGACGAAGATGTTCGGAAATGACCAATTCAATTTCTTTTCGAGGATTTCAGTGTTTCACGCGCCACTTAAATATACTTTCGTCGACTGTTCCACTACAGATACCCAGCTTCAGCCTCCAACCGGACTCAGGTGGGATCCGTTTTCTTTTTTTCACTGCTCCCTTCAACATCCTTCGGGACCTAGCCCTACATGGCATTCTCAGGTAACTAACTATAATGCTATCCAACTAGGACTCGACCCAAGTTTGCCTAACCTGGCTTGGGAGATGTTCGCTCCAGCCTCAACCGACATCGGACATTTTGACACGTGATGTTGACTCGAGGTAAGTTCGTGTTCATAATTCCTCGGAGTAAATGGTGTAGCTGTTCTGATTGGCGCTGGTGTCCAGCAGATAAGGCGACGGAAAATCATCCCACGCGCAGACCGAAGCTAATGCCGAGCCCGACAACAACGTTCAACACGAAGAACTTCCCCAGGACCAAGCCGGCCAAGAAAAGAGGCACGCTCGAGCGAAAAATCGCAAAGCTTCTGCTCTTGTTACTAATGTTGGTCTACATGTGACCAAATGCTCCGTCGTCTGGTTACAGGCATCCTGCTGTGACGCGCAAGTTAGCCGGGCATTGAGGGGGCGTAGATAAGAGGGCAACGCTCGACGAATGAGGCACGGGATAGGCGACAGGCCCAAAAAGTCAAGCTGCTAGGAAGCCATGATGTTGACAGATTCGCGAAATCGATGAAAATTAGCACCGCGGAGAAGGCGATTTCGACTTTTTATATGTACTCCAACGCACCCAGAGACGAATCCGCTGATAAGACCCACAGAAACCCACAATGGCAACGGCCATGCGCTGGACAAAGTTTCGAGATAAGGGGATCAACCTTCACTTGGCATAGAGCATGCCCAATGATCTCGTCTTTCATTGCTTTCCCGAGAACTTGAGATGTGCGCAGACTGAAGGATTCGCGAGAGGTTTAGATGCGATGCTTTCTCCTAGATGGCAACTCATATTGCATCTCCAATAAACCGTTCTCAAGCATGCGTCTCGGCCTCAGCCACCTTGTATCTAGACACCATTCGGGAGCCCAACGGCCATTGATGTATCCTCCCACCCGCTTGTGGCTCTTTTAGGTGCAGCCTAGGTGGACCTCGATCCCAGACCCTAGCCAATGTAGGGATCAAAGTATGGGGACGATCTCACCCGCGGATTTGCGTGTCTGAACTTGGCATCTCCAACGGAGATGACCCATTCTATCGACAGACGTCAGTGGTATTCCAGGGTATTAATATCGTGGCAAGCCGCACAAGCTCGAATAGTCGGACACATCATCAGCGCGTCAAACTTCCAACCAGCGGAGTCACTATACTCCTATACAAAGACTCTTGGCTCTTCCCTCCATTGCACTGGCACAGTAGTCACTCAGGATGGCCCGATTCTCGATGCTCTGGCAAGCTCCGGAGATCAACCCTATCAACAAGAAAGCGAGGAGCATTCCCTTCTTGAACCCAGTGTCCAATGTCTACGGGCGAGTCTTCTTCTTCTCGTGGTTTGGTTTTATGATCGCTTTCTGGTCGTGGTACGGTGAGTGAACACCCAGGACAGCTGATGACATCGACGCGCATGCGAGCTTATCTCCCCGGATCGCGACCACCCCAGATCGACCATCGCTGACTTGCATGCAGCCTTCCCGCCACTCCTAGCCGATGTTATCGCTGGCGATATCCATATGAAACAGTATCAGGTCGCCAACTCAAACATTATTGCATTGACTGCCACGTTAGTCGTCCACACTCTGTTTCTTGCTTGGCTTACACGTTGCAGCCTTATTGTTCGTCTCATCGCCGGTCCCTGCTGTGATCGATTCGGGCCCCGCGTTACCTTTGCCGGCTGTCTTCTTGCTGGAGCCGTCCCGACCTTCTTGGCCGGCGCTGTCTTCAACGCAAGCGGTCTCTACGCCCTTCGCTTCTTCATCGGTATCCTCGGTGGCTCTTTTGTCCCCTGCCAAGTATGGACGACCGGCTTCTTCGACAAGAACGTGGTTGGCACGGCCAACGCTCTCACGGGTGGCCTGGGAAATCTCGGCGGAGGCATCACGTACTTCGTCATGCCTGCCGTCTATAATTCCCTTCTCTCTAATGGTCTGTCAAAGTCCAAGGCCTGGCGCGTGTCGTTCATCGTCCCTGGAATCTTGATTGTGTTTGTCGCTCTCTGTTTGCTGTTCCTGTGCCCCGACACACCGACTGGCAGCTGGGGTGAGCGCTTTGCTACTACCGAGGATAACTTGCGACGTCACTCTGTTCAGGGCGTTGTTACGGTGCCAGGTCAGATTGGGGATGCCCCCGCCGCTCCGACAGAGAAGAGGAGCGTATCCGAGGACGACGAGAAGCCTCACGGCTGGAAAGATAACGAGGTTCAGGCCACTGACCAAGAAATGCTGGACACTGCTCGCGGCGAAGTCATCCAGAAGCCGTCTTTCAAAGAAGTTGTGCGCGTCATGTTCAGTCCCCAGACACTTGTCACCGGTGGCTGCTACTTCTGCACTTTCGGCGCCGAACTAGCCATCAACAGCATCCTGGGCAACTACTACTCCAAGAACTTCAAGAACCTAAACCTCCAACAGAGCGGCAACTGGGCTGCCATGTTCGGCCTGCTCAACGGCGTGACACGCCCACTGGGTGGCTACATATCCGATCTCGCATACCGCCACACCCACTCCGTCTGGGCTAAGAAGGCCGTCCTCCACTCGTACGGCATCATCACCGGCGCCTTTCTCATCGCCATCGGAGTCCTCGATTCGCACAATCAGTCCACCATGTTCGGCCTCGTCGCTGGTCTCGCTTTCTTCCTAGAAGGAGGCAACGGCGCTGACTTTGGGCTCGTCCCGCACGTGCATCCCTACGCCAACGGTATCGTCTCGGGGTTTACAGGCGCGTCGGGCAACTTTGGCGGTATCATCTTCGCCATCATCTTCAGGTATAATGGCAAGGACTACGGCAAGGTGTTCTGGATCATCGGGGTCATTACGATTGCTATCAACTTGGCTATTAGCTGGATCAAGCCGATTCCGAAAGGCCAGATTGGTGGACGATAAGGATTGACTTCTGAAAGTAAATACCTTGTACTCAGATGCCTTGCCACCGTTATTGTTCTTTTGTTGGTGGAGTTGCGGAGCAGTGGGGCGTGCCGGAAGCCACGATTTGAGATATCCATAGCTACTACATATATTTAGGTATTGTCAATGCGGCTGGTCCGGACTGATGGGTGGTGCAACCGCGACATTGGATCCACATGACAACAAGTGAAACGACTGATGTTGTGCTTCGTGGACGACTCAAGGAGACCCCAGTGGCGAGACCGACGCACAAACTATCGGAGTGAGCCGGAAATTTCAGGTGCCAGGCGGTTAGAATGGTCGAGTACCTATAATGCATCAACCCACAATCCATCTCATAATTTTACCCTAACATTATCCATGACTCCTTCAAAGCAATCCCTACGTTGACAGACCCATGTTAGCACACAGACAGTCACGATTGGACTGTGCCCGTTCATCACACCTTGCGATGCCGACTTGGATCCGTGGCTAACTTAAACAGGCATAGTGACGCAGATTGCGCGTTCGCTTGCAGTACAAGCGTCCACGTATGAGCACTGCCATCAAACACTCCACTTGACCCGAACAACTATTTCTCTCAGCATTCCTTCGTTTCTCGGCACTCACCCATACTTGGGGTCCGCTCGCACGATCAACTTGTTATGGGCTAGGGAAAGGGATCGTTGTAACGCCAACTGACCACGCCCAACAGCAGGCCAAGGGAAATCAACCAGCACCGACGTGTCGCCTTTTAAAATACCGGTAAGCTCGGCTATATAGTTTCCGGCAGCATAGGGTTTCCGGCAGCCCCAACACACACGCGTCGCCATCGAATTCTCGCGATTGCTGCCACACCACCTATCAACAATGGATCCTAGAGAACATGCTATACTATCAGCTATTCAAGATTACAATGCGCGTATTTATACTAGCCAGAGCGCTGCTGCTAAAGCCTACGGTATCCCACGAAGCACGCTACAGGGCCGACTAAAGGGCGCGACGGACAGCGCCACCAGCCACCAGCACCAGCAGCGACTGAGCCCTGAACAAGAACAATTCCTTGTTGAATGGATCCTTGAAGAAGAC
>ML996111.1:170296-347720 GCA_010093805.1 Polyplosphaeria fusca | reverse complement strand
TAGACGCTTGGCTAAGTAAGGGCTCTGGGTGAGCCAGGCCGTATTCGCATAGCAGTCGAACTGCCTCGTTATAGCTTAATTCATCCTCGGTAAGCTTCTGTATAGACTTATCATCCGCGTTGTATGCATGTCGAAGAAGCCCAAACCACACGTCTTGCTTGTCGAAGTAGGCCCACAGCTTGAGTAACCGGGCTGATGCCGTATTTTGTCCTTGAATCCGATCGAACGTGACCTGCCATGTCGTGTATAGTGACCGGTCTTCGTATGAGCTCAACGTTGGACTTGTCCTCTGGAGCTTTAACCAGGATGCCTCGTGTAGCCGAAGATACTCCGCAAAGCTGATGGTCACGTGCTCGAGGTAAGCCCCCGCCGTGGAGAGAGCGAGAGGCAGGCCATCGAGCTCAGAGACGAGCGCTTCGGCGTCAGGATCTGCTTTGTTAGCTGTATCTACATCGTCTGATATTTGCGTGACACACCATTTTCAATTTTCTCCCGTTTAGACGTATTTGCCAAGATCTTGAGCCCGTCTTCCAGCCCTGCCAGCTTCTGGACATGGAGACGCCGACCTTGAGTGACTCTCGCTGAGCGTGTCGTGATGATGATCGATCCCTGGTCGCTTTCTGGTAGATATTGACGTATATCTACAGTTGAACGGTCGGTATCATTGGCAATTCGAGGGTTGTCGTAATTGTCGTAGACCATCAGCCAGCGTGCGTTTCCTGGGAGATCGAGCCAAGTCTTGACCGCGCTGACCACTCGATCGAGGTCTCCTTCTAGGTCTAGGCTGCTGAGCACTCTGGTCGAGGGGTGGGAATGCAGGACTTGCTGCGCGATGCCGCGATAGCTGAGCCGCAGAGAGTCTTCGTCGTTCGCGTTCAGCCAGAAGATCGCCGTGTGCTTCTCCTTGTGCCGCTTGACGTACTCGACTGCTAGCTGAGTTTTCCCAATCCCTCCCAGCCCGTGTAGGACGACTGCCGCTCGGCTGCTGTGACCGTGAAGCACCTCGTGCATTTTCGACAGCTCCTGCTCTCTAGCCACAAACTGTGCAGCTTCAGGGAATGACCTCAGGTTGAGTCTGACGGCATATTGTTCGAAGTCCGCACCTGTGCTGGTCAGCGCCGTCGCCTCTCTCTATATCTATCTACGCAGGAGCCTACCTTTGTACAAGGTGTGTATTTTCTTCTCTAGCCGCCCAAATGCGTGTTCTCTCCCCTCTCCGTAGTTGAGCACCATTGCGATGCCGCAGATGCCGATTAAACAGTACGCCCCGTCCTCTTCGATCGTGGTGTTGCGACGCTCGGCCCAGGACTTCCGCTCTCTGATGCTGAAACTCGACAGCGCATCGCCTCGGAGGGCTTTCTCTGGGATGCTAGTAACCTCGTGTACCTCGGCCACGAGCGACAACTTGCTCCCAAGTCGCCGCCTCTCTGCGCTGAAGAATTCGACCTCCCTTGGTGCGATCAGCTCTTGAAGCGTCCAGCCTCGTGTAAACCACCGACTCGTCCTGAAAGCCTCCTCCCAAGCCCTTTCACCGCCCGCTCCATTGTCCGATTTCGACACATCCGAAAGGTAGACGTAGCAGCGCGCCGCGTTCTGATACCACCGAAACATGGAGTTAATCGCTGCGCCGAGCTCGACCGCATTCTTCTTATCGATACAGCACGTATCTACCCAGACGTATTGTAGCCCATCCACTGCAGCCTGCTCCGCGCAGAACTGGATCTTCGCCCACCCAGCCTTGCTAATAGACTCGCATTTGCCCCCATTGGCTTCTATATCCTGGAAAGAGACCTCCTCCTCTCCCCAAGTATGAGAGAGGATTGCGTACGCAGGTACAGGGCCGCTGGTGGGTTCGCGAAAGACGATGGCGCCGTCCGGTTTGCGCTGCAAGAGGCGTATCTGGGCCATGGCTGAGGCGCGATATCACAGCTCCTACAGCATGTCGGCGCGGGGGGTTCAACGGTCGATAGTATGGAAGCAGACGTCAGAGGACCGATCATGAGGTGGTGGTGTCGTCGTCGTAGGCGCTGCCCGCGAGGCTGCATCGTGGCGCAGGCGGGCCGGTGAAGGGACGCTCATGTCGTCTGGATGTTATTGGAAGCCTTGCACGGCACGCCAAACCCTGACGCAGATCGCTCTTGAGTCCTTCACAGCTATCATCAAGCGACGGGAGAGCAATCCTGCTATAAGTGAAGCGGCTGCGCATATTGAACAAGGGAGACAACAGAAGTGCGAGATCCTCCACCTACTGATGCGTTCTCGCTACCGGGCAGGGAGCTACGCCACACAGTCACTAGCCACGGTCTTGGCCCACTCACCACTAAGGCTTATGTTACACTGTAATGATTATGTGAGCGTGCAGGTCGCGGCTCGGCAAGACTGGGGCCTGATCGCTTGGGCTGAGAGGTACCAATCGCCGTGGCGATCCTGCATGAATCATCCTCATATTGCCGCTACACGGCTAGCGGTGACTGGCTAGTATACTTGCACGGCTCTAAGGCTAGAACACTATTGAATTATGACCATTAAAAGCTCCCAACGTCTCGCGCTGAAGCCGCAGCAGGGGTGCCCTAGAGTATCGCGAAATCAAGCTTCGTTCTACGCGCGACGTCGATGACAAGGCTGGTAATTTTTATAGGCGAGGCCGCTGTAAGGCAGAGGAACACTAGCAGCATCTCGCGCACGCATTATTATATAGAAAAAATCGATGTGAGGATACTGTGTTCTGTTTTGAAGTCGAGGTACCTGTGAATTTTCTCGCTACGGTGTGGTTCTCGCTACGCAGTGGGGGATGTTATATTTGTTTTGCTTGTCTGTGTGTATCTAATTTGGTCTTTGTGCTTGGCTCGTGTATGTATTCACCCATGTTCGACAGGACTAGTATTAATTTCCTCCTAATTCTGTATATAGCAGCTTTGCTTGTAGACGTTGCATACACGTGGAATCCGGAATAGAGTAACATGTTCAACACGCATTTTGTCTAGGGCTGTCAAAGCAAATTATACTATTGTCACGCTAGCCAGTGCTTAATGATATTGCCAATCGCTTTGGGCATGTGGCGTTGAAGCTCATCACATTTAGTCGATCAGGTCACGGCCTATGGTGCTAGAATCTTCACATTGCAAGGCGAAGGAAAGTGTGAACTTGTCACGTATTCGATTCATGTATCGAATCTGGTATTCGAAATCCACTCCTGCTCCCAAATTCTCCATGCCATTGCTCAGACGATGAAACTAGCTCCCTTCAGCAGGAGCAAAGTTCAGCGTCGACCGATCTGAAGAGACCTTCACCGAGATAACGCCAGAAGTGCAGCAACCAAAGCTGCCTTGATACCCGATATGAAAAGCAAGTTAAGAGAAGCGGGAAGCATACGCATACGCTATGCACCCAGCCATGCAAGAATGGAGCTGTCCGACCAACGCCTGTAAAATGCGCTCGAAGGGATTTAGTATGAAGTTCGAAAAATAGATGCCGATATTACAAACAATTTGATAGATCAGACCCGCTCATTTGTTAGTTCATTTGTGGCTGGCCAACATGGAGTACTGGCCACCAGCGCCAGCCCAGACAAGGTGAGTATCCTTGACAGCGGTGTTGGCGATCTGAGTCGGAAGGGAGACGTCATCGTCGGTGCCGAGACCGGTCTGGTAGTTGGAAGAGAAACCCCAAGCAAAAGCCTTGCCGTCCTTGTCAATCGCAAGGGTGTGGTCGGGGCCAGTTCCAGCGGCGACGATGTGCTGGAGACCGGGAATGGCAGTAGGCTGTAGCAGTATCTTGGGCTTCCCATCCATCTTGAGCACCTCTGTCTCATCGTTCATGACCTCGAGTTTCGCAAATGGAATGCCGGTCTGCGAGCCGTCACATCGTCCCCAAACCAAACACTCCCCGTCTGAGGTGAGAGCAACGTTGTGGTGCGATCCACCCTCGATGGCAATGACTTTGCGGCTCTCGAGACGCTGGACAACTTGCGGCCTCTCGATGCTCGCGTTGTCCTGTCCGGCATTCTCCGGGTGTCCTGCCTCGCAGTAGTTGTTGGCACCCCACGACCAGATGTGGCCGTCCTTGGCGATGGCGAAAGCATGGTAATCTCCGCACGAGATGCTGACAATCTCCTTGCTGGGACGTGTAACAGAGCCATCCATGAAACCAAGTCGAGTAGGAACGAGCGACGTGATCAGGTTGCGCTCGGTCAAGCGGCGACCCAGCTGATTTTGTTGGCCGTTGCCCCAGGCGAAGACTTGGCCGGAGTGGTCGAGGGCGAGGGCGTGGTTTGTGCCGCACTGAATATGGGTGATCTTCCTCAGCTCCTCGATGAACATGGGCATGCGAGAAATCTCGACATTTCGTGCGAAGCCAAGGATTCCTTCGTTCTTCTGTAAGATTGTTAGTGCTGTCAGTTGTGGGGCGATGAATGGCGACTTACGCGAAAGGTACCCCAGCCATAGACGGCGCCTTCTGTGGTAAGGGCGAATGAGCAGCTGTCACCAGCGGCAACGTCAACAAACTCGGTGTCGTCGGGGAACCAGTCAGAAGACACTGGGCCTGGTGTAGATTCGGCGGGGTTCAAGCCAGAGTCGGAGTCGTCATCAGAGTCGGCGTCGGAATCGTCAGCCTCGCCGATATCCTTCATCTTGACATCGACCTGGGATGTGTCGCGGCCGAGAGCACCGTTGTCGTTGACGCCCCATGTGAGAATCTTGTTGTCCTGGGTCAGGGCAATGACGTGCATTCCGCCACAAGCAATCTTGACGACGTTCATGTCGGAGAGCAGCTCGTTGTAACGCGGGCGCTTCACGTCGATGGCGCGCTTGTCTGCGCCGAGACCGAGTTCGCCGGCAGAGCCTTCACCGAAGACGAAGACCTTGAGTGGTGTAGTATAGCGCAGCTCATTGATGATGGTCTTGACGCCGCGGCGGCGCATGGGGCCCTTTGGCTTGAACTTGGCGGGCTCTGCCTCCTTCACCTTCCTCTTCTTGACCTGCTTGGGCTCCTCGTCAGACTCGAGGCTCATTGCGCGCTTGGCCATGACGTTGGATTCAGCGGCGGGCGTGTCAGCTTTCTTTGCGCGGCCGCGTCCTGTATACAAGTCAGTTGTGTTGCGGAGGGATCGCGACGCGCTCAGCTCACCAGTCGCGGGCTTCACGGCCTCGTTGGCATCAGTGGCAGCCGGAGTGGCGGCTTTCTTGGCGCGAGCTTGTCCAGCACCTGCCAGTGATGATGAGCAGTCGAATTGTGTTGAGGTGCGCGGTTGCTTACCTTTGAGTTCGCCGTTGGCGAGGTGCGCCTTCTTGTCGATGGTGGCAGCTTCGGTGGGTTTGGTTGCGCGAACAGCGCGAGCGGGACGCTTTGGAGGCATATCCGCGTTGCAGATGGAAGGATTTGGTAGCAGTGTAGATGAAGTTGGGGTGTGGGCAGGCGAAGTTGTTGTGGTTTCGGTGTTCAGGAAAAGTCGCCCAGGAATGATAGAAATGGTCGCGGCGGAGGCGCTAGCCGGGATCACGGGGGCCGCGCCCTGCCAAGCCTTATTGTGCCTCTCTCACCTTCTCTCACCTCGCTCACCTCTCTCACCTCTCTCACCTTTACCTCTGATTTTCACCGCCACGATTCCTCATCTCAAGTACTGGAATCATTTGCCCCTTACTCCTTCGCCTCGTGCTTGAATAGCTGTAGCTGTCAACTTCTGCTTGTTGCTTTGAAGCTGCCTAGCGGCATTATTGCCACCTCGAGCTCTAGCTCGCTAATGCAAATATGATTGAGCTACTATTCATCGTTTCAATCTTTCTAGAGCCGGCGTTGTGTTCCCAGCCGTCAGCGCCGTCTCCAATCGCTGCTCCACTACGCGAGCTCCCCTGGTCAAAGCAGCTCAATTTCCTGCATACCACTGATATACATGGGTGGTGGGGCGGGCACCTTCAAGAGTGAGCATTCCATTTCTTGCCACACTAGGAAAAATAGCCCCTTTGATTCGCCACTTAGCTTCCCAATTTAGGGTGCGAAGCGGTGTTTTACGAGAACCAGTTTGCTAGTGTATGAGATTCTGACACTGACGCAAGATGCAAGACCTTCATTCTCAGCAGACTGGGGTGATTACATATCTTTCGCGAAGCATTTGCATGACAGAGCAGATGCGGACGGTTCAGATCTGCTTCTTATCGACACAGGCGATCGTGTTGAAGGCAACGGGATCTATGACGGGTCGCATCCAAAGGGAAAGTTCACCTATGACATTGCCAAGGAGCAGAGTATCGACTTGATTTGCTCGGGAAACCATGAATTGTACAAGCAAAACTCGTCAGAGGGCGAATTCTACCACACTGTTCCCAACTTCAAGGGCAACTACATTGCCTCAAACTTGGACATCTACAGCCCAAAGACGGGGAAACTGGAGCCGCTTGCGCAACGATACAAGGTATTCACCACGAAGAATCAGGGCATCAGAATCTTGGCTTTTGGCTTCATCTTTGACTTCACTGGAAATGCAAACAACACTGTTGTCCACACTGTCAGTGATACTGTAAAAGAGGACTGGTTCAAAGAGGCGATAAAGAACAAGGATATCGACCTTATTATAGTGTTTGGCCACGTTGACATTAGATCTCATGAGTACGCGACACTTTTCTCTACAATCAGAGCAGCGCAATGGGATACCCCGATCCAATTATTCGGGGGTCATACGCACATTCGCGATTACAAGCTGTATGACAAGCAGTCTGTGGCACTCGAAAGCGGACGTTACATGGAGACGATCGGATTCATGTCGATCGAGGGGCTGAAAACAGGAGGTACAAAGGAGCGAGAAGCCGCTCCGCAAAAGCCCAAAATCATCTTCCAGCGACTGTACCTCGACAACAACCTTTACTCCCTACATCATCACAGCGGGAAAGACGACAAGACGTTCCCCACCGAACTAGGCCTCAACGTCTCACGCCACATCGGCGACGCGCGCAAGTCCCTCGGGCTCGGGGAACGCTATGGATGTGCACCACACGATCTCTGGGTGAACCGAAGACCGTATCCACACGAAGAAAGCATCTTCTCCTGGCTCGAGAAAGAGGTCCTGCCCGACCAAATCTTCCAGTCGGAGCGCATACAAAAGGAAGACAAAAAGGCCCTCGTCATAACCAACACAGGCGGCATCCGCTTCGACATATTCCAAGGTCCCTTTACCAAGGACACTACCTTCCTAGTCTCGCCCTTCACCTCCGGCCTCCGCTACCTCCCAGACGTGCCCTGGAAATCCGCAAGCCGCGTCCTCAAACTCCTCAACAACGAAGGCCCGATAGCAGAGCTCCTCGCCGAACAAGCCGTCTCCCTGCAACCGCCCGAGAACGTCGCCGCGCAGTCCCGTCCTGCGATGCTCTCGCCCGCCAACAACTACATCCCCAACCAACCCCTCCCCAACCAAGCCATCCTGGCCTCAGAACCCCACGACCTCACCCCAGGCTACACAACCAAAGACGACGCCGGCACCTCCGGCGACGACACCCTACACTCCCCGATCCCCTTCTACTCCGTCCCCAACTGCGTGCAAGCGCCCGTAAACTTCGATCCCGAGGACGAAGACAAGATCCCCGAGACCGTGGACGTCGTGTACAACGAGTTCATTGAGAAGTGGGTGATCCTGGCGCTCGAGTATCTGGGCGACAAGTACGAAGCCGGGGATTCGGAGGCGTATGAGGGGGGAATCAGTTTCACGGACATTATTACCGAGTGGGTGAAGGAGCATTGGGGTGTTGAGGGCGAGGAGAAGTGTCCTAGTTGAGGAGATTGGTGGTTGTGGAGATGTAGATTAGATGGTGTACATATGAGATGCTAGAGTATGTGTGTTAGCATAGAAATAACCTGTTGCTTTCCGTTTTCGCCGTGGTGCTGGCTCTCGTGCACATCAAATGGCATGACCACTGGGCAGAAATGCGCAGGAAAGTGTAGAAGAAACCTCATTCATCCATTCATCAGCCTCATCAATCTATCTACACTCTGACGTGCCACCGAATCTACAGAAAATACACGGCAATCGCCAATGAAGTCTCGAGAAAATATCGACAAAAAACCGCCATGCTATGAAACGTCTTCACTTCCGGCCTAGATGCACGGCAGTCAAGGACAGGGTTGGATATCAACACAAAGATGCCTAGAAGCATCTTGCAGGGGGTAGTCTTTGAACAAAGAAGCAGAACCAACGCCTACTATATGCACTACATGCACCGCTGAGAAACTCCGCTAAAAGGAAAGGAGTCAGTCTGTATCGTGATGGAAGGAAGGTAATTTTTGGGAGCAGTGATCTGGTAGTCAAACTATTGCGAAGGGACCGCTCAGAAGTGGTCACCATGTGCTACAGGACCGTGTTCAGGGTCGAGTGAGGATGGTAAACGGGGCCCTAGGTTTCGGTCAAGTAAGCCAAGGCAATCCCGAACACAGCGACCACGAAAGATAGTCAAAGAATGTTACACGCGCTTCCAGAAGGCCTGAGTAAGAGTCAGCGAGATCTGGCATGATTTCAGAGGCAGAATTGAGACACTATACGAACCTTGAGAACAGCCAGCCGAGGTATGTCGACCAGCACCGCACCTGAAGCCAACGGTCTGTGTTACAGCAGTAACGTCGATCAATTGTACTTGCAAAGGATTCCAGGACTGACGTACGTGCCAAGGCTGACTGTTTCCAAGGGGGACCATGAGGAAAGGAACGTGGACTTACCATGGCTGGCCCTCGATCCTCCGGATCCAATTGTCCACCAACTTCAGCCGCTCGCGTACGCTCGTTGTTCGAAGCAAAATGTACTTTTCTTCCTCGGCGATAGGGAGAACTGCGGCGAACCAGTACGGGAACAAAGCTGGATCATTTGGCGGTCCTCCATACACGGACACGATGCGAGTGCTAAGCCATGATGCGCTGTGAGATCGCATGCGTTCAACGAAGCTCGTGCAACGTGTTAAAAGCTCGTGCGTCGACTTCAGATTCAAAGCGAGGTTGGGATCCAACGGGGTGTTTGGGTGTTGACGTTGAAATCCTTCAGCTGAAGCTTGCGCGTCCTTTGTCTCTTCCGCTTCCATCCTCTCTTCTTCAGTGAGTGAGACATCTTCAACGCGTTCAACACGAGCGATGTTGTACCCATCTAGCATGCCGTGCTCACGAATTCGAAACCGACCAACGCCTCGGGTTTCTATGAAGCTGCGTCCATCGCGAAGAAGTTCGAAGTTTACAATCTCGAGTAAAGTGCCATACTCAAGGAATGGCGTGGTGCCGAGATCGCCTTGCGGATGATTTGCCTGGTTGTACATGACCATTCCAAATTGTCTGTTCCCCTCAAGACATCTCCGCATCATTAGGCGATATCGCGGTTCGAAGATGTGCAGGAAGGTCGGCATGGAGGGAAGCGCTAAGGTGCAGATGAAAATCGGGGTACTGAGATTGCTCTCAGCAGACTGTTCCTCCAGATTCAATGCGTTAACCCGAGCAGCTACGAGGTCGGGACAGAGACCGTTCAAAATAGCGACTAGACGAGCATTGCTGGGCTGATCCTGAAGTGACGGTGGAATGTGGAGTTTCCGACGGCAGATGGGACAATCATTACCGTGGTCCAGCACACGAGCCAGACAACGGCGGCAGAAGGTGTGACCACACGACGTGGTGGTCGGATCCAGCATCAGATTGTAGCACACAAGGCAATCCAGCTCTTTCAATGCCGCCTCTTGGATGCAAGACCTGACATTGGTATCCAGCACCTGTTCCTCTTCCACGGTCATGGAAGTTGATGTGTACAGCACTTCTGATGCATGCCCAAGCTCTCCCATTTCTGCCATTGTAAAAGTCGCGACTAGCCGACCACCGGGAAGTTCTCGAGTTCGCCCCACGTATTGAAAGACTCTGTTCTCAATTGGTGTAGTCTGGGTGCGTGGTGGGACTTCTTCGAGAAGCATGAAATGATTGCCAGCTAGTTGGGTGGCCTTTGAGCCCTCGACCCGGATTTTGTCGATTAGCTTTGTTAGTGTCACGTCCACACTACATTCTCCGGTAGGATGAACGGTCCCGCAGTCTGGAAACGGGCAGGTGTACCCTCGTTGTCGATCTTCGGTATTTGGCCATGAGATGTTGGCTCTGTGTTCAGCAGATCTAAATCAAGGAAAAGTCAGCGCAAGTGCAAAAAGATGAAAGGTGCTTTGGGGCTCACGAACGGTAGACATTCCCTGCAAACTGTATGCCCGCACGGGAGTGTGACGGGCGCAGTGAAGGGCTTCGAACACTGCAGGCATTGTACTAGGCGGACCAGCTGCCTTACGTCGTAGTGGGGGGGCGTCAACACGCGGTCTGTCTGCTCCGAGTTGTGTGTGGCAATATCACTGCCAACCATCAAGGCCGACGTCCTGGTGGCGGGTGGCGGATCAAAGGAGGGCTCGTCACTCTCGGCAATGAGGCACCCTTTGCTGTTGTTCCTGATCAGATTCATCCAGCAACCGTCTGCTATATCGCAGCCTTGAACGCCATGTACAGTCGGCAACGGGTGTGTGTGGTGAGGCGGTGCCGGGCGGCGGACTGGTGTTCAGTCGGTATAGAGATGGCAGCAGAGGATATATTCTTCGGCACCGGCAGTCGCGTTCGAGGTAGTGTCGGCAGGAGAGGGTTTTGCGGCGAACAGATGCAGGTGCGTGGGCTAGAGCGGCAGTCGCAGTATGGGAGTGGTGCGCGCAGAGGGTGGACGAAATACAATTGTTGCTGGCGGGTCGTAGGCAAGAAAAGAGTGGGAAAAGAATGAAGCTGAGCACGCGGAGTGGACATGGACGACGGATGGACGACGGCAAGACATGATGCCGCACGAGCAAGAATGCATGATCCGTAGCCGAGCTAGATCGGCGATGCGATGTTTCTGTGCGCCTGGTCGACGAGGGCAAGAGCACCAGCAGCGATCCGGGTGGCACGTCTATGGGACCCTGGCATCGAGCAAACCGCCCGTCATCGACACTGCCCGCTATACCCTTCTGGTGCGTCCTTCTGTATAATTCTGCCGCACGGCCTCTCAGCCCACAACGCCGTGGATGGCTTGTCGCAACTATTACGCCACTTCCGAGCCGTGGTCCACCACCTGCCGAGACCCTACTTGCTACCTTGTCGTGCTGGCTGTGAGGCGCCTCCAGCGTCGTCGCAACTGCCTCACATCACCGTCCGAGCTGCGCCAAGGCTTCCGGGCATGGCGATTGGATGCTCCCTTGATTGTCTCCGCATGTAACCATCCAACCCATCCATCCATCCATACGAGGGCGGCTAGGCACACGCTGCCTCGGTGAGTGGTGAGGTCTACGCAGTCGTTCATGCAGGTGTGCAAGCGTCATCGATGTCTGGATAACCACCACTTCCGGCAAGCTTCGCCCGCACTTGTCAACCCACTTGCACTGTAGTACGTGCGGCTCTGGGGCACATGAGACCCCGCCTACAAGAGTAACTGTGCAGTCGCATCGAGGCTGTCGTGAATCTCTTTGTTCTTCGTGCAGAGGCAGAGTACGTTGACACGTCTCATGCCTCCCGCCCGTCGCTTAAATAATTCCTGGGCTAGATAGAGCTTTGTCCGCCTTGCCGTGATCCTTCCCAAAGACTCCATATGCAAAATCTGCCAAAGCCACGCTATTGTACAAAAACCACTTTCCTGTTACACAATCCAACGCCTTGGTCAACGCCGAAGAACCCCGTTTTCGCACCTGGTCATCAGCTCAAGCTGCGTTCGGCACGCCATTCGTGTCCGTCTCGTCCATGTCCGAGTCAGAGTCGTTGCTGTCATCATCGTTGTCCTCCTCCTCCTCTTCTAGCACAATTTGCCGAAGAACCCGCTTGTCGAACAGATCGAGTACGAACCGGCATGCCGGGAGCCGGAAGTGATGTGCTTCCAGCACCTGCATGACTTTGTCAAAAATTGCTGGTTTTGTGAAGCCCGGTGCCTTTTTCATCTTGATACTGTCGCTTGTGGTCAGCGTGCCGCTCTGCTTTCGCCTTGTAGGCAGTACTTACGCTTGAAGGTCACTCGCCGCCTTCTTGGCCAACACTGTGTTGCCCAAGTCGGTCGTGAGCTTCAATATCCGAGCATTCACTGGATCGCTGTCCGTCACAGCGACCTTGATGTCTGCCTTCCGTTTCCAGCTGATATCGCCTGGCTTAATATTCCATGGTGTAATCTGAAAACTGTCAGTGAAACGCCGAGGTGCAGACCAATATGATGAACTGACCGAAAATAGCCTCTTGAAATCCAGGGGAAGGCAGAATCCAAGAGCTTCTCCATACTCATTCACAACTCCATCCCAACCGTACTCGAGTAGGATTTCCTGGCCGTGAAGGCTTCTTGAGATCAGGCCCAGCACATAGAAAGCCGAGGCCCGCAGGGACATGACTTCAGATTGCTCGGCAATTTTCACAATCCATTTCACCACGTCCGATTTTTCGAGGAACGGCGCCCCTAGCTCCATCGAGCCAACATTTCCAACGGCCCAAAGGCAGCCCTTGACCTTGAGAATAGTCTCAGCATCGTCGTTTTCCAGGGCAAAGTCGCGAATAGATGCCACGAACTCGTCAAAATGGCCCTTCTGCGCAAGCAGCTTACACCCCTCTTTCGTACGCGTGAGTTCGCGGTAGAAGTGGGGTGGCACGATCCCGTACTCGATTGGTTCGAGTGTGTCGTCGTACGACTGCTGCGGCTGAGGTTTCTCGGGAATATCGGCTAGTGCTCGAGCCATTGATGCCTCCACCAACGCGACATAGGTGTCATTCCGTCCCAGGAACCAGTCGTCCATTTCTCTCGTGATATAGTCTAGTCCATCCAAGTAGTGGTACCCTACCGATGTTGACAAGAACCGTAGCAAAAGCGGAGCGCCGATTTCGCCTAGATGGTCCAATGCGGGGCGACATTTCACAACGTACTCGAGCGATAGGGTTTGGTTGCAAGCCTCCTCTAGAATCTTGATTGCGACCTCGCAGACTTCAACTTCAGGGTCATAAAGCTGAGTGACCAACAACCGAATAGCCCACTCTGCGATACTGCACTCAGCATTCTGCATAGCCTTGGTCGCATATTTGCGCAGGAGCCTGGTGGAAAAGATTCGAATCTCCTTGGAACATGATGTCATGGCTTTCGAGACGATGATGCGAAGATGCCCGTCTAGAGAATAGTCCATGTTGCTGAGGAGCATCTTGATGAGATCGTCGCGGTCGTTGAGCTCAATAATGTGATAGAACATATTGAGAACCCTCCATCGTTCCAGGATCTGAATGCCCCTTGGGTCCTTGGTAAGGGCGCCAAGCAGTGCAAAATAACCACCAGTCAATGTCTCGTTCATTCGGTCAATTTGAAATATTGGTGACTCAGATGTCAGGCCACTCATACGGTCAAAATGAGCAAGACACTCGGCCAGCTGGCGTATGAACTTGCTGTCGCTAAGATACCGAACGCCTTCCGGGTTCTGTAGCAGGCTGTGTATAAGAGCGCACCCAGCCCGTACGTACCGCTGGTTCGGTTTGGTGTTTCGGATTTCAGAGAAGCGATGTTTAAAAGGTCGGTAAAAGCCCAGCAGTCGATGAATGAATTTCGTTGCCTTCATGGCCTCATCCAAGCGTTTTGCACTCAGGAGTGGGCCCTCTATGATTTGCTGGATCAGGTCCCAACGCCATTTCGAGAAGCTGACAGTGTTAAGAACTTGAGTGTCTACCATCAGCGTTCGAAATGCACCTTCATCTATGCTCATGGCTGCTTGAGCTTTCGAAGGATCTGCTTGTCGGCTCGAAGCGTCGTTGCTGTTGCCATCGGTTACTTTACTGGTGTGGTGCGAAGCTGGACCTGATCGATACAGAGTTCGGTTGACGCTGTCAACTTGGTATATTGTGCCGATAGCGACGAATCTCTCCTCTGCCTGGAAATTGGCGGCGGTCTGCAGAAGCTGCGGCAATACCTGGAGAGATGCACTCCACGATGGCGGCAGAAGTTCGTTAGCCATCTTCAGAACCTCTCCAAGTAACAGCGTTGTTTTCCTCTTTAGAGGCAGGGTCAATGGGTCTTCCTCCGCATCCAGTAGGGCAGGAACCAAACCGGCTTGTAGGAAAACGGCCAAAACAACGGCCACGTAGTGTTCCAAAAGGTTCCACTTGGTCGAGCCGCTTTCTGTGGCTGTCGATGAGCTGTCTTTCGTTGGCTGATTTTTCAAGTTCGTGACTCGTCCATATGTGGTCAATCGGCGGCCAGCGAGAAACGAGGATGACCATGAAGGAGGCTTGATCCTGAGAATGTCGAAGAGCAGCTCTAAGAGGATGTTACGAACGTGGGGTACGGGTATCTTCAACGACAAGAGCAGTGATCGGATCGCCAGGAAATCTTTCATGCAAAGGGCGAGCAGTCCTGGCCAGCTCCTGAGCAACGTTGCAACTACTTTAGCATTCGCTTTCAATTTCTCCTCGTGCAAATGTCCATGAGTCGCTCCTGCGTCTGTAAACATGGCAAAGGGGGCCTCTAATTCATGTCCAGATCTGAGGAACTTTCGTCGTCGAGGCGTGTCCAAAAGATACAAAAACGATGAAGCCACGCTCTCTGCTGCGTGATAGCTGCCCTCTCCAAGTGCATCAGTGAGTGTGCCCATGCCTCCTGCCGAGACCAACAGGGGAGGCTTTCTGACGAGGACCTCTGCCAAAGTGAGAATTGCAATATTTCGAAGGCGATCCTCTGTATGCTCCGCCACAGCCACAATGATGCGGATTACAGAGCGAGATATCTCCAGCACCCCGTCCTTCACGTCAAGGAAGGCTCGTACAAATTTCAAGGCCTGCTCTCGCTCCACGCTTGCTTTGCTTTCTTTCACGAGTGACAAAATGACCAGACAGTCGGTGTGCAAACCGCGGATGATCTGGAGGGACTTGCGATCCGCTATGGCGTACCGCATCACTCGATATGCAGCCGCTACGACCTCTCGACTGTCGCTGAGGAGCATGGTCTGCATCCTCAGCCCAAAAATGGACCAGACAAGATCGTACTTCAACGTGGGATGGCGTTTTAGGAGCTCGACGAGGGAGTTGGCTCGTTCAACGTAGTATTCAGGCTGCATGCCATCCGCTTCCAATGCCTGAAGAAGATCGGAGAGCACCAGCGAAGGGGACTCTGTTTCCTGGTCCTCCTCCTGGTCTTTCTGGGCTATGTGGCGCGAAGGTGAACGGGAGATGTTCCTGCGGAAAAGGTACGACAGCCTGCTCTGTGGATCTGCAGGAGGAGATTGCATCTCTTTTGCCCTCTGCTTCTCCGCCTCCAAGCCCAGTCGCAGCTCTGCGATCTTGCGGTTGGATATGCTCAGCTCCTCCTCCACCTTGTGTCGTTGGTCCTTGACATTCTTCGCGTTCTTGGCGTTCAATGCCTCGAGCATGTTCTCAGAGCCAATTTTTATTTTCGTCTCCTTGTCAAGCCGATCCTGCAGGTCAGCTTGCCTTTGCTCGGTGGTGGAGGATCCGTCGTCGCCCACGGTGAAGGCGTGCATGTCGATATCGGGTCTGAGGCGGCCATCTCGCGACATGACGGGCCGCAGTTCAGAGCTAAAGCTGCCGGGCGGAGCATTGGTGGTCGCGTACGACGCTTGCGAGCGCGAGCCGGCCATGACGCTGGTCGCGGCCGAGGACAAGGAGCGGCCATCTCTACCGCGCGAGGGTGCGAGCAACGAGACTTGGTCAGATGGCGCGTCGCCCTGGTTGTTTACGGAGCGCACCGGTGGCGTCATGAGCGTGCCTTAACCGTATGCCGCCCAACTGCATCGCATGTCGTCTGTAGCACTCGAACAACGTCGACCTCTCGTCTCATGGGCTGTGCCAGGTCAGTGAGGGTTGAAGGGCGGGCAGTGGCTGCGGGTTGAGCGGGGTCGGAGGTGTGGCGGGCGAGGGAGAGTGGGCCTGCGGCGAACTGGAGGCGCAGCAGGGCGGTGGTGAGCGAGTGTAATGGATATGGCGGCCGCGAGAGAGCGTCGTTGGTGATGGCGAGCGTTTTTGCGTGGGTTCGATATCTCGCGGGAGACGACGACGTTGCGAAGGCTCTGGAACGCCAGCAGGCCCGTGCTGCATCGTCGGAGCAGAGAGCTTTGAGCCTGCAGCCGTCGGCAGCAGTAAATTGCCAGCCTCGTGCCTCTCCTGACGATGCCGCGAAGAGCCTGCGCCGGATATCCGTCTGCTCTGCGCTCCTTCCTCCTCGTCGTCGCTGGGCCCCGCGATAGCACCTCGTCGAAGCCCGCGGCTATGATTGGCCCGTCTACATCATCAAACTGTCGGAGGCCGCCGATGGCCAGGCCCACCAATGCCGTCTGCACCCAGCAACTCTGCTCCAGACATCATTCGTGATCCAATCGTGAAAAGCAAAGCTCTGCACCTCGGCCGCCTCCGTTCGCGGACACAAGATAAGGACCCGCCATTGAGAGAGTATATAGCTGTCGTCACTCATCGCCCACCACTTATCTCCACCAGCTCCCTCAATCTGCTCAATTCCAATCTGCACTTGCACTGCCATTGCTGCCCAGCATCACCATCGAATCGCATAGCCTTCAATCCCACCATCCAGCTACCAATCCCTCATCTCTACCATGTCTCAACTTAGCTCCGCCCGCTACGGCAAGGACAATGTCCGCCTGTACAAGGTCGACCGCGACGAGAACGCCGGCACCCAGTCTGTCGTCGAGCAGACGGTCTGCTGCTTGCTCGAGGGAGACATTGACACCTCGTGAGTCCACTCCATAGTCGTACTGAATGTGCAGCTAACCAGTCGCCAGCTTCACCCGGGCAGACAACTCCGTCGTGGTTGCGACCGACACTCAGAAGCAGACCATCTACATCCTCGCAAAGCAGAACCCCATCAGCCCTCCTGAGAAGTTTGCTGCAGTCATTTCCAACCACATGGTCTCCACGTATCCTCACATTCATGCCGCACACGTCAAGATCATCCAGCACAGGTGGACTCGCATGACCATCGATGGAAAGCCACACCCACACTCCTTCTACCGCGATGGCGAAGAGATCCGCGTCGTCGAGTCTGTTGCCAGGGAGAACGAAGGCATCTCCATTCGTTCCAAGATCGAGAAGCTCCTCGTACTCAAGAGTACCGGGTCGGCCTTCTACGGCTTCCACCGCGACGAATACACACAGCTCCCAGAGACCTGGGACCGCATTCTGAGCACCGAAGTCGAAGCTGGCTGGCAGTGGAAGCTTTTCAAGTCCCTGTCCGATCTCAACTCTATTGATTTTGACGGCGCTTGGAAGGCAGCTCGGGACATTACTATGAAGACCTTTGCCACCGACAACAGCGCCAGCGTCCAGAACACCATGTACAAAATGTGCGAGCAGATTCTTGCCGCCGTCCCTGCCGTTGAGGCCGTCGACTACTCCCTCCCCAACAAGCATTATTTCGAGATCGACCTCAGCTGGCACAAGGGCCTCAAGAACACCGGCAAGGACGCCACTGTATATGCCCCGCAATCCAACCCCAATGGTCTTATCCAGTGCACAGTCACTCGCAAGGGACCCAAGGCCAAGTTGTAGGATCTCAGCCTTGCCCTTTCCTAGTTCTCCTTTTCACTCGCTGCATTTGACGGCCTTGAAGATTTGTACCATATGACAACCTTGGGACGTCTGTCTTTTGAAATTTTTGTAGATACTGTTTGCACTATACCAGGGGAAGCAAGATCGAGAGTAGCGAACCATTATACCACAGAACGGCTGGACCGGGGGAAGCCGTCGTACATAGCTTACATCTATCAGGGGAAGAACAAATGAGAGAGTAGCGATTTGATATATATGCAGACCCTTGCACTAGTGCTTGCTATTGGAAAACCCTGTACGATGCTTTCACTGGATGCATTTAGTCCAGTTCTGATTCGGGTTGATGTACAATTAGACTGCACTGTCTTCGACATTAAGATTCTGTAGGACTTGATAGCCTTTTCCGGCCGCTCGACTCGCTTTGTGTCGAATAGTCCAACGTCCTTCTCCAATCATATGTTACAAAATGAACTCTAGGGGCCGCAAGAACTCCCGATGCCATGCAGTATTCCCTCTACAAACACATACTAGCACAAATGTCCACTCCAACGGAATTCTCCCTCGGCACCTCATGATGAAGTGGCCACTTTCTCCTCCCTCATCTCCCCCAGCGTCGCCTTCACAGCCGGATGCTCCGCAATCCCCTGCCCAGCCCCCCTTGCAACCCTCAAAAGGTTGCTCTCATACGGATGCCCCACCCCCTCAAAGGTCTTTAGCCGCGCCAGTCTCTCCTTCCTCAGCCGATTCTTGGGAAGCATGCCGCTCACCGCTTTCCTCAGCACCTCGCCGCCTCCCCACTTAGCCATCATCTTGTCCATCGAGATCTCCTTTAGCGAGCCCGGCCGCGTCGTGTGTGTGCGATAGAGTTTCTGGAAGCGCTTTTTGCCCGTTGTGTGGAGGTGCGTGCAGTTGGTTGCGACGACGTAGTCGCCGCAGTCAGTCGAGGGGTCGAAGATAGGCTTGTGTTTGCCCATGAGGGTGAGCGCGATGGCGGAGGCGACGCGGCCGAGGGTGCGCGGGTCCGTGGAGAGATCGACATGATGCCAGGCGCGGGCATAGGCCAGACGTGTCTACATGGACGGTCAATGAGTGTTGAGGTTGGACAGAGTTGAGGGACGAACTTTTCCTATCGTCTGCGACATGGTGGGTGGGGCCAATGGCCGGGTAGCCGATGGAGACTAGCGATTCGGGGAGGATGCTGCGTCGATTTGCCCTTGAGAGCTGTGAGGAAGCGCAATGGGCGCGATGCCTTCTTTTTCGGAGACTGTGGTGTCGTCGAATCTGAGGTGCTTGGCATCAATCTGGATCCTGGCTCGCGCGGTCGAATCACGATCACGTGGTTGTCCTCGGCTGGACCCGCAGCTGCAACCGGGCCTTCGGTGATTTCAAAGCGAGCCCGAGTGACATGAACGGAGATTCGAAACTGTACAACAAGACGAATCTCATTACCACAGCTATTTCTTTATTTGTCGTGATCAACTACGATGTCGATACCGGCGTTTGAGACCACGTTCGCGGTCCCCATGACCTGCGATGCGTGCATCAAGGATATCAAGGGCTCTTTAGATCAGCTGAACGGTCGGTGTACTTTGTCTCTGCATACCGTACATTTCTGATACAGAAACAGGAATCAACAAGGTCACCGCAAATCTCCAAGAGCAGTTAGTGTCAATTGAAGGCAATGCAGCACCATCGGCCATTGTGGCGGCGATACAGAGCACAGGGCGAGATGCTATCCTCCGAGGCAGTGGCAAATCAAACAGTAAGTCTGTCTGAAAGAGCTTCGGAAGATACTCGACCCACGCTTCACGGATGGATGTTGATGGATTGATCTACAGGCGCTGCCGTGTGTATCCTAGAGACCCACAACACTCACGTGGAGAACAAGGTGCGAGGGCTCGTACGCATGGTTCAGGTAGCGAGCAACCTGACCATCGTCGACCTCAGTATTAGAGGGCTGTCTCCTGGAACTTACCACGCGACAGTCCGCGAGGCCGGAGACATCTCGGCAGGGCCGGAGTCCACGGGTGGCGTATGGGAGGCTCTCCAGGCGAAGCAGAAAGGCCTTCCATGTCGCGGCGTCTTCGGGACGGTGGAGGTGGACAAGGGAGGAATCGGTACCGTCTTCTTGGACAGGCCCATTCAGATCTGGGAGATGATTGGCCGCAGCATTGTGGTAGCGAGACAGCGGGAGGGAGGATTCGATAAGAATGACCCGGATACGCTCGTGGGCGTCATCGCTAGAAGCGCGGGTGTCTGGGATAACGACAAAACGGTGTGCTCCTGTTCGGGCAAGACGGTGTGGGAAGAGAGGACGGAGCAGGTCAGCAAGGGCATGCTGTGAGAAGTGGCCAAGTACCGGCAGCCGTGAGGCTTTCAGCCCCGGACATAGTTTCTTTTGGGTTGCCAGATGGAGACGAATACAATTTGGAGGCGCACGCCTTGACTGAGGCCGAAACTGCTCTTGCTGCAGCGAAGCTGATGGCAGTGGCTTCGCGAACAGTCGGCGTTATGCGTTCATGCCTTGCGACGGTGCCCGTGTGGTGAGTGGCCAGGTATCGGACGTGTCACGTGGCTGTCTCAAGAGCAAGATTGCCATGTAACAGACCTCAAACGCCGTCAGTCAGTCGACGAAAGGGGGCTCGGGGGGGCAAGTCCGATGTGCGGACTGCTGGCAGGAGGCTGCGGGCGACGGCGATGGCGGGCGTGGAGAATGGGTGCCAAAGGAGTCCGCGCTGGCCATTTGCTGCGAGAGCATCGGATGGCGGCGCTGTCGAGGCCAAAATTGGGGCGCGCGGCGGCTGCACGACGAGGTAGTTGGCGCTGTGGATGTCCAGAGCACCGTGCATCTGCCAATCAGCGTCCGGGATGCGCACCTGGCCAAGGCCCGTCCTGCAACGCGCTGGGACTCAGATTTGATCTCCCCACCTGTGCCAGCCTCCAACCGCCCGCCAAAGCCCTCCTCTGCCCTCCCTGTGCCCTCCTCGAAGCCTCCTCTCCCTCACTCCAAGTCCGTCTACTGTCCTTAAGAGTTCCGCGCCTGGTTGTCTCTCTTTACTTCCCCCGGCTGCCCTATGAGCTCACCACCACACACTCTAATCCTCTAGTCATCACACGCACACACACACGCACGCCCGCCCTTGCTTCGCACCACGCCCAATTCGCAGACCGCCACACGCTCCGGAGCTCCACGGCTGCCTCGCAATCTGGGCTGGGACGACAGGGAGGAAGTATTCATTTGGGCGCACTTCATCCGAAACGACGTCGGCCAGCGCCTACTAAAGGCGTCTGGTGAGGGAATTGGGCTCTGAGACTTGACGACACCATACTGCCGGGTATCTTGATCCCTCGAGAATCTCCGTCATGTCTCTGAAGCAGGTATGCGCGCGCCCGCTCCCTTCTAATCGCGTTGCGCGTCCAGCAGCTAAGTGCGGGGCAGGAAATCGAGACCTGGGTGGCAGCCCTTGGCCACTACGACGGCAACGAGTTCGACGAGTCTCTAAAGGTCTTTGAGGGCATTGCCGACACGTCCAAGATCTTGTTCAACTGCGGTGTGATCCATGCGACCCTCGGCGAGCATGAGAAGGCGGTGGGTGCTCGCATGCTCAGGACTTTGCAATGATTGGGGCTGATCAACTGCTAGGTCGACTGCTACCAGCGCGCTGTGCGGCTGGACCAGTATCTCGCCGTCGCCTACTTCCAGCAGGGCGTCTCCAACTTCCTCATGGGCGACTTCGAGGAAGCGCTGGCCAACTTCAACGATACCCTCCTCTACCTGCGCGGCAACAACAACATCGATTACGAGCAATTGGGGCTGAAGTTCAAGCTATACTCGTGTGAGGTGCTGTTCAACCGTGGCTTGTGCTACATCTACCTCCAGCAGAAGGATGCGGGTATCCAAGACCTTACCTTTGCAGCAAAAGAAAAGGTCGTACCGGATCATGAGGTCATTGATGAGGCTATCCGCGAGGAGGCAGAGGTAGGATCCCAGTCGTGCTTTGCCAGACACCCGGCTAACTGGGCCAGGGTTACACTGTGTTCTCGATTCCCGTCGGCATAGTCTACCGCCCGAATGACGCAAAAGTCAAAAACCTCAAGACAAAAGATTACCTCGGCAAGGCCAAGCTCGTTGCTGCATCTGACCGCGCAAACGCCTTCACTGGATTCGCTGGAGCAGAGATCAAGAAGTTGAGCAACGCAGCCAAGGATGAACGTAGCGAGGACAAGCTCTCGTATGCTGCCCAGAACCTGGTGAAGCCCAACCTCCAGAGCAGAGGTCGACAGCAATCTGAGCCGCCTATGAGCCGCAACATGTTCCCGCCCACGCCACCTCCTGAAGCAGACAACAGGAAATCTTCAGAGGAAAAGGGACCCATGTCCCGTGCTCAATCTGTTCGCGGAGGCGGGCCCAAACCGCGCCCACTTGATCTGGGAAAGGCTGCTTTTGATCAGGGAGGAGGTGAACAGCGCCGGGGCCCTCAGAGATCCATGTCAGAACGGCCTCGACCATCGCGTTCCGACACGATGCGCTCTACTCGTGATCAGGGTGGTCGTCGGGATGCACCCCGCCGTCGGATGGGCGATGATGATGAAGTCGACGATTACGCCGATGAACTCTACGACATGTACCAGCCACGTAACAGCAGGAATGCTTATACACGTTCCCGTCAAGGAAAGTCTTCACGGCCTCAGTACATTGACGAAGAAGAGGAGGATGACTATGACGGTAGCGATATGGATGACGCCGAATTCGAGATGGTTTCACGCTCCAAAACGCGAAGACGTTCGCCAGCCCGTTCCAACACTTCCCGTCGCAGCGATCGTGACCGTGATACAGTCAGCAAGATTCGAGTCAAGGTCCACGCCGGCGACACCCGCTACGTTTTCATAAACCAGAACACTGGAATGCGCGATTTCGTTCAACAGATTCGTGACAAGTTCGGCCTCCGCCAAAACTTCAAAGTAGAGATTCGCGACGACGACGATATGATTACCATGGCGGACCAAGATGATCTGGACATGGCCATGCAGTCGGCCAAGAGCATGGCCAGGAAGGAAAATTCAGATATGGCGAAGATGGAGGTATGGCTTGTCCTTCTTGCCCCTTCCAAATCCCCTTCCAAATCCCCCTCCGAAGCCCCCGATGCCAAACTGCCCCCTCCCACCCCTACCATCGCTATATCAGAGTATTAGTACAGAACAGGGGCTAATATCACTGTCTCGTCTAGGTCTGGATAAAGGAAGTGTAGATTTGAGATACCCCACATGCAACAATGCCCCTCTCGCGAGGCAGGCACGCACGCAGCTGCAACGCCGTCATACTATTTTCGATGTTCGATTCTTGTCATGTACGCTTTCGCCAAGTACGACCGCACAGCTCAGTTGGAAACATAGCCGATGTCTGTTTGTGGAAAAGCTCGAAGTACTACTTTATTCCCAGGAAATATTGGTGTAATTAGGATGGTGAGCTAGCGAGCACATATTGATTCATTCCCCATCATGTCACAGCGCAGCATACGAATCTTGAGTTTTGGCGTACGCACCGTCGCATTTTTTGTATTCACAGCCGGACTGTTGAGCGTCCGATTAGACTGGGAGGCACCGAAGTAAGGTGGTTGGATTGGGCAGGGCTGCATATTATTACCCCCAGATACCTAGCCGCGACGTAATCATGTTGAATGTCTAGATTTTCGTTCCGTTGCCCATTCATGACTGTTTATGCCCTTGTGATCACACTGCCTTGCTCCACGCTTTCCACAACAGACCTGTGGACATACAGCAGCTCCACTGTGAGTACCCTCGCACACGCTCCTTATCCCCACTCCCGGGACCAAGTCAAACGTGCTGCAACTCACGCCTGTCACTCGGGTCCCCACTTGGGCTCGGCATGCCAACCTCCGTCAACCCTCCCGCCCAAGCCTCGCCGTGGCCCTCGAGCACATCAAACTAGTGGCCAACGCGTCGTCACTTCTTCCAGAGAAAGCCCTGCAACCGCAACATCACGCGTGCATCAAAACTGGTCCCAGCGTTTCGACCTCGCTGCGGACGACGAGTAGTCCGACTGACTCCTCCCTCAGATAGATGACGTTTCTATTTCGCCATGTTTCTGCGCCGGCGCGGGCGTCTGAGGCTTGGGCATGGGTTGAGCAATGGTTTGGTTTGGAGGCCTCGACACATCGCCTGAGGCGTGCGTGAGGTTTTGGAACCGGCCCGGAGGAAGCGCGGGCTATTGTTGGGCGTCTGATGCGTCTGGAAGACTTGGCTGAAGGGGATTGAGAGGCAGGTCAAGTGCGCGTTTGGGTTGAAGCTTGTAGCGCCGTGGGGGGTCCGAAGCCTGCTTGGCGGGTGGGCAGACGGCTTGAGGGGGCATTGTTAGAGCTTGAAGGGGTTGGATGACTTGGCTGAGGGATGAAATGCTGTACGTAAGTTGAGCCTCAGGGTAAAAGCTTTGGCAGCGTTCAGCGGAGAAGAAACGGCTTGGCAGCCGGGAGGGTGAGGATGGCGTTTCAGAAGGTGGATGGAGGGACTAGGCGAATGGATGACGTCGAAAAGTGAATGTGACAAAAGAGACCAGACTTATTGCATGATTGGACTGGAAGCGTGATGAAGAGTCCATTTATACAGTTGTTGTTACAGTCCGAATGTTGCGCGTTTTGAAGAGTCACCGATGGTGATCCGCCAGAACGCCGTACCCAATGCATGTTTCTCCCTCTTTGAGTGTTGATTACAGGCTTCGGCCCGTATGTAGTATGGCTTTACTACCCGATTTCACGGCGCATGGCTGTTGATCCACATTCGGTAACCCATAGGCCCATCTCGTTCAGTTCCGTCAATTAATCGCAACCTAGGTTCGTCCTTGACCATCTATGCCGGGAGCAGGATCTCACTCCAGCTGCTATGCAAAAAGGCGACGCCGACCTGGTGGACTCTCCGTTAGCACCAGCCATTTTACGCCTCATTTAACCATGTCTGGCAACCCTCTCCGTGCAACTGAGATTTGAGAGCTTACAGCGAAGAGTCCAATGGCCGTAACCACGCCCCTGTTCTCTTTGTCCGTGAACATTGCGAGTGTGTTACTGGCGTAGCTAGGCTCGCGCGCCTGTTGGCGAGACTTTACGGTCTTGGGAGGCATGGTTATGGTAATGCGATGGGGATTGCGAACGAGGCTTGCGGCTGCTAATCGCGTCAGTCACGCACATATCAATACTTTTGATAAATAAACTAACATCAGGTTTCGCTGACAGCGGGTTGGACTTGGGTTGGATGATGGTGGTGGAGCTTGAGAAACTTTTGCAGGGTGTGGAGCGCGGAGCGCAGACCGTCAATGTCGGATTACATAATCGATGTCTATCAGTGACCCAGCCAAAGTTCTTATATTCTATCCGCCCAGGTATCCAAGAGTTGCAGTATTTGAGCGTCTTTATTTTGACAGGCCACAATTCACGAGAGAAAAAGTTTCAAGTTGTAAGAATTTTCCGTTTGATTACAGTGAGCCCTCCATTGCTCTCTGACTAAGTCGAAGAGACTCTACTTCCGAACGCCATGAATATGCCCGACATAACTCCATGCCATCTCGTAAACTTCCTAAGTGGAAGGGTAATAGCCCGGGGTATCATCGTTGACGCTGTAAGTTTCTCTGCTGCTCTCGTTCGGCCGCGTTGTATCTGTGCACAAGTCAGCCCCTGGCCGGGACATAACGTTCACAAGCGTGCAGTTAACGGCCCATTCGGTTTGCGCTTTTATGCCTGTTTGAAGTTCTCCATACGGGCCGCTCGCTTGTCTTCGGTGACGACGTACTTGAGTAATTTCTCGATGAGATCAACGTGGGTGAGAACCATGCGGCGGCAGCAATAACGCTGCAAGCCGACAGCATCGAGTGCCTCGCTATAGTTGGGGAAGTTGTCAGCTCATGTTCAGATAATTCGGCGCATGTAAGGGGACCACTTGATCTCCGTTACAGGGACCGCAACCTGATGCGATTCTGAGAAAATAGAGACATACCCGTCACTCATACCGGTATCGATGAACTTGAGATATCGCTCCCAGAGATCGCCGGTGACCTGAAAGAACTTTAGCAAGATGTTAAGCGCGGTGAAGTTTGTACTTTACCTTGCCGCAGGAGAAGCAGCGGATGGGGATGATCATGTTTGGTGAAAATGAGGCACTTGTCCAGGCGCGAAATCAGACAATCCAGAAGTGTTGACTGTCGCACGGTAGTCAAGGGCGTGGGGTAGTAGAGAATTGGTTGTTCAAGCACTCAAAGAATTAGAGGGCCTGTGTGCCAAGACCGATATTTCTCCGGCGGTAAGGAGCTCGGGCCAACCGACCGTCGAAATTATTTTCCTTGCACTGCGCGTCTACCAAACTGCACATTCACGATTACCCCTCAACAACCGCACGAGGAACAGGGTGGAAAATCAATGGCCACTGACAGCGAGACCCTGAGGTTGAAGAGAAAGAGAGAAGGGGAGGAATTGCAGCGAAAAAAGACGAAGAAATCAAGAAGGAGTAACGCGGGGCCAGCAGAGCAGCCAGAAGACATATCCACAGAGGATATTTCGACTATAGCAGCAGCGAAAGATCATGAAGAGATGACTTCAAAAGTCACAACGGGCTCAGATCGAACGAATGGTTCCCCCACAACCTCGAGGACCAAAGGCACATCAGCCGTAGATCATACTACGATTAGACCTGCCATTTCCACCGAAGAAAATTCCAATCCATCCCGCGCGGACGATCTACAACCCCAAGAAGAGGCCCAAATGACTGAGAGCAAGAGTAAAAGCAAACGTCGAAAGCGCAAAAACGGGGCGAAGAAGGGAAAGGATGCAGAGAATATGCAGGATCAAACGGGCGAGAGCAAATCGAAAAGACATTATGGTGATACTGCAATAGAAGCTGTACCTGCGAAAAAGAGCAAGAGTCAGAGTTCGAAGGCAAAAGGCAAAGCTTCCTGGGCCTTATCACCCCCAGTCGGAGGCTGGTTCCTACCCCAAGATCCTGTCTTCTCCGTCGATGAAAAGTACCTGTTCCAGGCGTTCGATACAAGCGTTTGCATATACGCTACAGAATCGTCCTTGCTGGTCAACTCTATCAGCACAGGCTCTCGGTTTCTCACCGGCATCGCCCTATCTACGTCCACTCACGACCACATATACCTCGCAACCTCGGATGGAATTGTATCGCTGTGGAACTGGAACGATAATACTAGAATCGCTCGTTGGGATATTGGAATCAATATCCATCAGATTGTTGCGAGGACGCAGCCAGGAACTACCCAAGACTTTGTGTACTGCCATGAGATCGGGAAACGCCACGCCATCAGCGTACATGCACTGCGCACGAAAGCGCAAGCGTCTCCAATGGAATCGAAACAAATCTTTAAGACGAATTCAACCGTGATAGGCATTGAAGTTCTGCTGCACGGCAAGGTTGTTATTGCGGCTTGTCGTAGCTCAATTTTCATTGGCAAGCGTCTGCACTCGTACAAGACAGAACTCCAGGACTTCGAATACGTCTGGAGAGAATTCCAAGTGTCTAATCGTATCACCACCTTCAACGCGTACCTGAGGCTTCCACAATCCAGCGCAAGAACAGCAGATCCCCTCTTGGAACAACGAGACAATGTTGACCTTGCTATTGGCGACGACCAGGGCGTGATACATCTCTTTGAAGACTTGCTCTCCTCCCTCGTCCGGATCGAAAAAGCCTCCAAGTCGAAATCTGCGATTGACGCGGCCTCTGACGGACTCAATCCAAAACGACTCCATTGGCATAGAGAGGCAGTGGGCTCCTTGAAGTGGTCTAAAGATGGTAAAGCAGATACCCATTTTTGCGAATTTCGCGACTAATTTTCAAAGGCAACTACCTCATCTCGGGCGGTTTTGAAACTGTCTTGGTAATTTGGCAACTTTCAACTGGGACACAACAAACTCTACCTCATTTGACTGCAGCTGTGGAGAGTATTGTGGTATCTCCTCTCGGCGCCTCGTACGCCGTTACTCTAGCGAACAACTCAATCGTCATTCTCTCGACGACAGAGTTACAAGCAAAGTCCAATATTGTCGGCGTCCAGTCACGCAGGGTGGACCACGAGCAAATGCCAAGGGAATCGAGCTCCAGCGAACAAAGCTTCGACTTCGCTATCTTCGCCCACGTTCCAATGGTCATCGATCCAAAAAAACCGACTCACATGCTCCTCTCTGTACCATCATCTCAGCCTCGACAACGCCGGTACAAACCTTATGCGCCACAGTCGTACCTGCAAACGTTTGACATTGCAACCCAGCAATATGTTTCGCGCCAAGCTTTAACTCGGAATAACGCCACGGACCCCAATACTGGCCCTGAAAGAACTTTGATTCTAGAGCCAAATACCAAATTCATACAAGCAAGTGCAGATGGCGAATGGCTAGCCACTGTTGATGAATGGATACCACCACAGCCGGACATGGGCTTCATTGAAGAAGGAGTGCCTGAATTTAATGAAGAGGAGCGGATATTCCGTCGAGAGGTCTATTTGAAAATCTGGCGGCGGGATGAGAAGAAAGCATCGTGGACGCTGCAGACACGCATAGATGCACCTCACTTGCTCCAGGGCCTGGGCATTAGCACTCAGTTACACGATCTGGTGTCTGATCCCTCTCAAAGTCGATTCGTAAGCATTGGTGAAGATCAGATTGTTCGATTCTGGAAGCCAAAGACGAGGCGAAAGGACGGTGTGATTGTACGAGGCGCGGACAATGGAGAAGGCCTTGTCAACTGGTCTTTGGAACATGCTGCGACGCTTAGCGGAAGACTCGACATCTTAGATGCAGGTCCATTGCCACAAAATGCCTTGGATTCCCGGAAATCCCTTCTAGCCTTTTCCTCGGACGGATCTGTTCTGGCTGTAGCCGTTTCAGGCACTTCCGAGTCAGATACCGGAGTACTTCACATTTTGGATGCCGATACTGGAAGCATACGCCGCTCGGTTAGCGAACTCGACTTGAATAACTTGCAGTGTCTTGCAATCGTCGGTCATCACATCGTTGTTGTGACCGACTGCATTGTTCTCTGGGACATTGTAGTTGACGAACTCGTCTATTGTAACCCTTTGGCTATGCCTGGTGTGGAGCGGCGCGGCGGAAACTCACTCGCTAGGCTGGTCTCGAATGAAAGGGATGGCACCTTCGCAGTGGCCTACCCACAATTCCAGAAGAATATTGAGTCGAAGTCCAGAGGCGCGCGATACTTCAAAAAGGCGTCTACCAAGGTGTCAGTCTACGACCCCAGCAACCCAAAACCACAGTGGACCACCACCATACCAGGTGTTCTATTGTCACTCATTGCTGCGAAAGACAATACAGGCTACCTAGCACTAGATGCATCGGCATCAATCAGACGTCTCAGTCCCAAGACTAGCGGTTCACAGCTAATTACACCTCCACCTGAGCTGGAACCGCCCATCGTCGCCGTCCGGATGAGCAAGGTGGAGGCTGAGGAGACTAGAGACGACAGTGCTGAGGAGACGGCATTGTCAGGAAACGTTCTTCGCGCGTTTGAAGATTTGCTCCGAAATGCAGAGAATGACAAACCAGTTGTCAGGCCTGAGCAGCTACAGCAGATCTTCGAGGCGGGCCCATCGCATGCCCTGCCACCAGTCAAAGAGTTGTTGAGCTCGGTCGTGGAACTTTACGCCAGGAAGCCGAGGGCTGACACTGCTGCTTAACGAGGGTGGCATTTATATAGAACGGACATGTACTGAAGTCGCCAATGGATATCTTCCTGTTTGACATGGAGTGATATGCACATGTACAAGTGAGGCAAGTCTTGCACGGCTTGATCCTTCATCAAGTTAATCCAAGACGACATGAAAAGGGCCTCCTATGAATCCACTTGGCACGGACAATGGTAGCGGTTAATCTAATTCTATGAACAGATCGTCACCAATGAGTCGCAAATGGTCCTAGCGCCACTGCGGCAGTCTGGCACCTTCCTCGTCAAACCATCCTCGTGGCCTCTGGCAACAACCTCACTTGCGGCTTCCAAAAGCGCGCGCATCGCTATGTCCGTGTTTGCCGATTCCGACAAAATGCTGGGCAAGTCGAGAAGTCTCAAACCTCGACATCGTGGTCCAGTAGCCAGCGCGCGCTTCGATCTTCAGGAACGCTTCCGTCTCGAGGCTTGCCTTCCTGCGCCACTCTCGGCGGCGTTAACCCATACGGTTCCTGGACGGCGATTGGCACATCACATGGGACGTCGTCTTGGGGATTCCAGCTTTATTTCGCCTCGCGGAGTCCGGACGCATCACTGGACCGCGTTAATGCACTTGAAACATAGGCACACCCACAGCTTAGCCGGAAAAGGCATGCGACAAAACGTTGGCCCTATCGCCATCCTTTACAGGCAGCTGGCAGGCGACCCCATCTGCCTGACCCTGGAAACAAATCTCTTGGTTGGAGATCCTAAGCAGTTTTCATCAATGCATGAAGCCCACGCGCCCAATTAACTGGCACCGCCGCGCTTGTGCGCAGCGTCGTGGCCGGTTTAGTGTTGCTGAGAGGATTGAGACAGTGTGCCTTTTGGCACGAGCTTCCTTACTATCATGCGCGCCTACTCTGGGCACCGGGCATACACGTATTGGGGTGAAATTCAGGTATATGTACGTCTTGCCCGTTTGCTTCTAATGATGTGTGGCGCACTCGACATTCGCTCGCCCGACTGACCATCCTTTCTTTCATACCAGAGCGAGACTCTGCTGGAATCATCTTTACAAGAGATATTATTATGGGTTACGGTAGGTCTGAAAAGTCATCACAAAAGTCAAAAAGCTCACTGCGTCAGGCGGGTACCTGACCCTTGTCAATGGGTCCCCGAACGATTGGACGCTCGTGAATCAACACAGCTATCAAATGGACACGTGGAGCTGGCCGACTGTAAGCTCTGGAAAGGCCGCCAAAGTGTATGTGGAGTTTGGGACGAAGGGACATGCAGGCGACGATGCAGGCGAAGCGTACTTCCAAGTTGCTGGGACGTCAGACAAATTTTCTCTTCTGGGTCGAAAACCGTCCGAATACCATATCACTGTCAGCCTGGACGGAATGTCTACCAAGACTAGCCCCCAAGGCTCCACTGTCGATCTCGGATTCAGACACGATGCAGCGATCAACTGGATATTATCAGCGGACGAGGCTGGGGCATACTGGTCCAACAGTGGGACTACGACAGACTGGATGCAACAGAGCTTGGGGTCGTTGGGCAACAGAACGTTAAAAGAGATTGCCATGCCTGGATCACACGACGCGGGAATGTCGACTTTTACGCCAGGAACAATTGGCGCGAACTATGCCAACACTCAAGCCCAGTATTTGGATTTCGGCGGGCAACTCTTGGCTGGATCGCGATACTTTGATTTGCGTCCCGTGATTTCGAACGGTCAGTGGGTCTCTGGACACTATTCCGAAGTCGCAGATGTATGGTTGGGTGGAAATGGACAATCCATTGCCGATATCGTGAAACAAATCAACAGCTTCACCTCACAGTATAAAGAGTTGATCATCATCAACTTGAGTCATACTTTGGATACTGATAACGATTACAAGGATCTTTCACAGTAAGTAACATTGGAATCGATTGTTTGACGCAATATTGATATCCTGGCAGGGATCAATGGAACAAGTTGTTCGATACACTCAAAGGCATCAACAACCGATTCACAGTCAACAGTCCAGGGAAGACCGACTACACAAATACGGTCCTGAACGATTTTATCGGGAAGAGCGCCTCGGTATTTATTTTCGCGCAGCTCCCAGGCGGGATAACGCTCGGCGACTACGCCAATCAGGGCTTCTACAACCAGGATAACTTTCCCCTCTTCGACTCGTACTCCAACTCGAACGATGCAAACAAGATGGAGGGAGATCAGCTTCAGAAGGTGAAGGACAACAGGAATCTAGTAGCAGATGGGTCGAAACGAAAAGATAAATTCCACATCCTCTCGTGGACCCTCACGCAGCAGCCGGAAGACGTCCTGAATTTTGACAAAGCGATTATGAATCTTGGAGTGTCCGTTTTCGATGACCTTGTTGACAAGGCGTACAACGCATTCACGCCGGAATCTTTTCCGAATGTGCTTTACGTCGATTCCATGGGCATCCGAGACAAGCCTGTCGTGTTTCCGTTTGACAAGCCACGATCGGTCGCGACGAATACGGACATAGCTGCCTTAGCGATGGCCATCAACAACGGGAAAGCTGGCCGTAACAGCTACATCACTGGCAGATGAAGGGAAAGATAGCATTACGAAGAATGGCCATGGATTGGAACAGCCAGAGCACAGAGTGGGTGGCTGATAATGACGATGAACGGACGCGTCGGCCCTTCAATTTTGCGCGAGGATCATCTCTCCTGGACCTTGGTCGCGAAATTCTTGTTAACTGAATGTTTGATACCCCGCGATTAGTTTTCGTATCTATTTTCGAATGCAAAGATCTTCCAGGTTTTGGACCCGTCGTCTCATGGTGCGAGTTCGGTCCGATCCCGACATTGACGCAGTGCAACAGAAGAACGGAAGACGGCCGGGTTCAAGTTGGAGTCGAGACTGCTGGGCTAGACTGGGCGACGACTTGGAAGGCACATGGTCATGGCCAGTGTTCCACACTTGTCTTTGGTCGAGTTTCCTTTTCAGAATTGACGAGAAAGCGACACAGTTTGTCGAAGAGCGAGCTGATCGCCCAGGCGACTTGGCACTCTCTAGGCCAGCGAAGGCGTCGCTCGCGTGAAAAGCTTCGCTCAAGTGCCTTGGCGGCGCTATTCACGCGGGAGACGGGCACACGGGGTACAAAGGCGCCAGGCCAGAAGAGTCTTGCGGGTCTCGCGGGTCTATCGATTCTGACTTGGTGCAACATCCTCCTCGAGACGGCGGCGCGCATTGCATACGAAGCAACCAGGATTGACGCGCATGGCAAGGGGAGCTCCGAGGATACATGTTTGCAATCATTGCGAATGGACCACGTGGACCAGCCGGCCTTTGTGAGACTTGGGCGGCGAGGCGGTGACCTGGACTGCGCGTCGGTTGGTGATGCGGGCGCTAGACGCAGGGGTAAAATTGCTCGCAGCATCATGGGCCGGGTGGACGCGAATGCCGTCCATGACTGGATATTCCTGCCGTCGCCGCCCTGCGTGTTGCTATTGCTTTCTGACGCAGGATCGACCTTGTTGCTGCTAAGCGTTGACAGTCGCTGAAGGATCAGTCTTGAAAAGTTGGGGGGACAAGCACCCCAAGAGCCATGGCACTCCCCTGGGCGGAACTCGGCATCGCTTCGCTCGACGACGGCAGCCATCAGCGTCACCCTCAGCACGCTTTTTCGTCACACGGCGCCAGTCGTTCCGCAGGGGCATGCCTACCCTCCTAGTGTCATGACGCTTGTCCGTTGTATCTGGTAAACTCTTCGACGCTTCGGCCGACCGACGGTTGTTTCGACGGGCTAACCCCCCCAGCGTCTCAGTTCCCGTTTTGCGAGATTGCCCTTCTCCAAAAAAGAACAGAAGCATTGAAACAAGTGCCCCAGTCTTTGCATTGCCTCGTTAGAAGGCACTCTTGCGGCTATTCAAGTTGAAACAACAACAGCATCTCTCCTTTTGGGGGACCAGGTTCCAGGCGTAAGCATAATGTTCCTGCATTCCCGAGGCGCCCCATCCTCGCAATCCAAGTCCGGCCGCTCCAATCCAAGCCCTGCTCCGCCCACAAGCGAACCGAACACCTGGGCTGATGCTCGAAAGGGGAAGACCAGAGCAAGGCATTTTGGCGTCCGCGGGCACCCTCGAGTGCTTTTGGCACGGTCGAGAGCTTTTGACAGGGTTACGGTGCGCCGTCTTGCCCGTTAGCTCAAGCCAAGAGTCAGTTTTAGCAACCTCTCAACATGGGTCTTCTGCCCGTCGTCGATCGCCAGTCGAGGCTTAAATGCGGCTTGCATCCGCTTTGCCATACCTTTTCACCCTCACCCGTGACCTTTGTCGAGCCTGTCTCTCGTTTTATTGCTGTTCCTACGCGCAATCTCTCCAGTGTGTTGGTTTTGCGGCCTCACACCAGTCACTCGTTTGTTTGTGCGCTTCAGACTCAAGCTTGAACTTTTCCAATCGTACTCGCGCCGATCGTAACTCCTTCGGCATGTACATTACTTCTGCTCTCGCCGTTGCTGCGGCAGTGGCGCCGATCGTCGCTGCTCACGATGGCCCATCCATGCCAAACGTTGCCGGTCTCAACATCAAGAACTTGAAGGCTCGCGATATTTTTGCCAACATACGCACTCGCGTCGACCACACCGAAGTGGATCATCATCCGAAGCGTTCAGTGTTGAAGCCGCGCCAGGGAGGAACTGATGGCCAGTGTGGTGCTGGGCTTGCAAAATGCTCAGCAGGCTACTGCTGCAGCGAGTCGGGATGGTGTGGGCAGGGGAACGATTATTGTGTTAGTAAATCCCGAATCACAATGCTGTCTCGTGGTTCAGCATGCTGACTTTCATATATCGCAGTTCTCCCCCGGGTGCCAATACGCATATGGACCAGCTTGCCCAGAGAACGCAACCCCGGCCGGTGCCGATACTAGCACTGTTGCCCGCACAAAGGCTGGATCCGTTGAGTATGGTGGCAACGGCATTTACTCTTGCGTGAAGGAGGGTATGGTCGCCATCACCTATGATGATGGACCTCTCCAGCAGTACACGGCTCATGTTCTCGACATCTTCAAATCCTACAACGCCAAGGCTACCTTCTTTATGACTGGCAACAACATTAACAAGGGCCAAATCGACATCACGCCAGAGCTCAGCGGCGTCGTTCAACGGGCTTACAACGAGGGTCATCAGATTGCTTCTCATACCTGGACTCATTTGGACCTGAGTGCCATCTCGTCAGCCGACCGCAAGACCCAGATGGTCAAGAACGAGATGGCGCTGCGAAACATTCTTGGCTTCTTTCCAAGCTACATGCGCCCGCCGTATTCCAGCTGCACTGCTGAATCTGGCTGCGAATCAGACCTTGCCGCCCTAGGATACCACATCGTTTACTTTGATGTTGACACTGATGACTACAACCAGGTATGTTGCTTGCAGATGTACTATACCAGCGCAAGATTACTGACCCAAACCAGGATGATCCAAACAAGATCCAGAATTCCAAGAATTGGTTCCAGGGTAACATCACTGCCGGTGGTGCTACTCCCGCCAAGAACGACTGGTTGTCCATCTCCCACGATATCCATCAGCAAACCGCCTACAACTTGACTGACTTCATGCTCTCTACCATCACCAAACTTGGATACAAGGCCGTCACCGTTGGCGAGTGCCTTGGTGACCCTGAGGCCAACTGGTATCGCAGCTCTTCAGGCGCTGCGCCCACTACTGTAAGTCTATTGGCACGCTGGTCCCGTGGTGGACCAGAGCTCTGCTGTTTACTTGTCGTATCTAACACTATTATTGAAGACCGCTTCGGCTACGGGAACAGCAACCTCTGCCGCCCCCACTCCATCAGGCAAAGTCACCACCGACGCCACTTGTGGTGGAACCAATGGTTACACTTGTCTTGGTAGCCAATGGGGCGACTGTTGCTCTACTGCCGGTTGGTGTGGATCGACTGACGCTTACTGTGGTACCGGCTGCAATCCCGCTTTCGGTACATGTGGAACTACTGGCAACGCTGCCTCTAGCTCGGCACCAGCTTCCAGCTCGACTCCAGCTCCTTCATCCGTGAAGCCTGTATCCAGCTCGGTTGCTGCTTCGTCTGTGAAGCCCGCCTCCACCTCCGCTGCCCCTCCCGCAAGCACTCCCAAGGTCTCGAGAGACGGTACCTGCGGTAATGCCAAGAATCTCACGTGCAAGGGCTCGGTCTGGGGCCAATGCTGCTCCTCTGCTGGCCGCTGCGGCAGCACCAAGGCGGTATGCGGCACCGGCTGCCAGCCTGGATTTGGAACATGGTCAGTAAATTCCTAATCCTAACCAAGATGCTTTATTAACTCTATGTCCAGCACGTAAGCATCTCAAGACAGATATATCCAATGTTTCGGCACACGGTGAATAACAACCATGATAGCGTCAATGGACAGCAGCAGGAGACCCCTCCGGGTAACACTCCGGGTGGTAATGAGGGCCCGAAGCCGTGTCCGCCCGGCTTCTGGGGTTGGTTGGGTGGAGTGTTGAAGAAGTGTTAAGGGCGTGTGACGAATGCAATCGAGGGTTGCTACCAGCAAGCTTTGGTGTCGATTGTGGCTCAATCCCTTTGACTTGTGGGGCAGAAGTGGAGGGAGTGTATAGCAGAGGCGTTGGAATCGCAATTGATTGAAGGAGGGGTGTGTTGAATATTAGCATTCATAATAATCAATAATTTTATTGTGCGGTGTCACACGGCCGTCGTGTGATTGAAAGTAATCATGTATTGGCTTCGCCCACTACAACACCTTCCAAAGGTCTTTTATTAAGATGCCTGTTATCGCCGTCGTCCATTCTGTAACCGAGCGATAATCTGCGTCAAGCAGGTGTATTGGCATACTGCCGCGTGGTCCCGGGGCTTGCGATCTGTGGAAAGAAATCAGGAACAGTGACATCATGAACGCCTTCAAACCAGATCTAAAGTCCCGTCATATCTACGGGCTTAAGTATCTCTACACTGCCACAATGATGCTTATTAAGCTTTGTGGACAGATAACTCTGCGTTTCTTATTGGTACTCTTTTCCAGGATATCACATTCTTGTTCGGGCTCAAAAATCAAGCTTACTACGAAAGCAAAATCAAAAAATTATACTCATGGCGGTACTGGGAATCGAACTTTTGTAAGTCAGTACGCGTTGCTATTCCACTTCATGAGTGGGCCAACCTACCCCAGGCTGGCGCGGCCACAACGCGACGTCATACCACTAGACCATACCACCCGTCTTTTCTTCAGGAATCATAAATATTTACAGGTCAACGAATATGTTAGGGCTACAGGTATCTCGGTGCAGTGACAAATTGCTCGGATAATCTTTTCAAATAAGAACTGTTGACTGGACCACAAAAATTTCACAGTGGGTCCTGTGCCCATGGTTCGCACCGATTAACGAATCCACAGACGCAAACATGTCCGGATTGGCAGCTATTTTCTTGCACAACAAACAGCGTGGTGTGTCTTCTCTGTGGACTTGTGTAGAGCGCGAGTTCCGGAGATCTGGCCGAGCGTCACTCCTGAATACCGGACACCAATACCTAGACACAGAAAGCAACATACTACAATTCCGGCCAGAAATGCCGGCACCCACAAGTCGGGCGCATATGCACTGATGACTAATGATGACGAACTTGGTTAGTTAACAGACTCGCAGGCGACGCCTCTTCAACCTTTTCTACAGCAGCACCACAAATGGCTTCATCGGACGAATCAGTGATCATTCTAACAGGTGCATCGAGAGGTAAGTTCGACGTTTGCTCATCTCTCCGTTTCACTTTCATCGCGCATTCGTTCCACTCGTTCTGTCTTCCAAACACCAGATTGCGCCAAAGGTAGCACGAGAGCGAGATCTCGAATTCTCACAGACCTTGGAACCTTATCTTCGAAAGGCTTGTTATTTTTTCCCTGTAGCTAATTTTTTGCAAAGGCATTGGCGAAGCAATTGCCACATTTCTACTCACCCGGCTCGAAACCCACAAACTGCTCCTTGTGGCCCGAAGTCACGCCGCACTAGATCAGTTACACTACCAGTACCCGGACCGGGTCGAAGTTCTTGCGGGAGATCTTTCCGATGTAAACATCAGTGCCAAAGCAGTTGATCTTGCCATCTCAAGATGGGGACGCTTGGACGCGGTGATCATTAACCATAGCACGCTTGAGCCGGTGAAAAAGGTCGCGGATACGAGTGTTGAGGAGTGGAAGAAGTCCTTCGATGTCAATGTCTTTGGTGCTATCGCTATTGTAAGTCAGTGATGTTGTCCTGTGATGGGAAGCGGTCTGGGAGTATTAAGAGCCCCGTTCAAGACCGACTGACATCATCTTTCAGATCCAAGCAGCCCTTCCCCACCTACGGGAAACCCAGGGCCGCGCGATTCTTACATCCTCTGGCGCGGCTATCAAGGCCTATCAGGGCTGGGGTCCGTACGGTGCCAGCAAAGCCGTGCTCAACCACCTCGCACTGACACTGTCCGTCGAGGAGCCCGATGTCACTACCATTTCAGTACGACCCGGTGTCGTGGATACAGAAATGCAGCGTGAGATTCGAGAGATTCACAGAAGCGCTATGAGCGAGAAAGACGTGGCCAAATATGTAGGACTCAAGAAAGATGGAGGACTGTTGAAGCCGGAGCAACCGGGCCACGTCATCGCGAAGCTGGCAGTGAGTGCTCCAAAGGAGTTGAGTGGGAGGTTTTTAAACTGGGACGATGGTGCCCTGAAAGAATTTCAGGATGACTCGAATTGAGGGACTCGACTGTGCACGCCGTCGATTGGTCAAGAAGCGAGCAAAGTGTTCAAATAAACCAAATTATTGGGCATTCATGCTGCTCGGATTCTGTCCTTCGGAATCCTATAAGAATAGCAAAGTTCAATCAACTTCCATTGCCCCCTACATTCCCTCATATCAAGTTGCACAGAACTACCTTCCAGTAGTACTTGGACCAAGCCAATTCGAGTACTGAGAGTGCTCCTGTAAGCAACGGCGTCCCGCGGCTTCACTGAAGGAATACCTAGGTCGAGTTATCGGGAAACACAGACTCATGGAACCAACTCCAGCAAAGCTTTATGCAGCTCTAGCTCAGCATCATGCCATCAACACTAAGACTTGGCCAGATATGCCTCGCGATACATCTTTTCAACAGTCGTTCTCTTGTCTTCACTTCTAATCCGAATGTTACACTCAAACTTTGCAGGCCCGCCAATAACGTCAGTTCCCCATTTGTCTGGATTTGGCAGGCATTTCGTCTTGTTACCTTCACGAACTTCAATCTTCGGCTCCACTTGAAAATTCTTCAAGAGGTTGCCACCAAATACTAGCAGCTCGGACTCAACGAGATCCTGCCCAGGGCAAGTTCTTTTGCCTCGACCAAACACGTGGTGGCCTTTTATTCGAGGAAACTCGGTCAAAGGCGCTTTGAAGTTTTTCGACTCGGGGTTCAGCCACCGATCCGGGTTGTAGACATGGGGATCTTCGTATCTTTCGGAGTCGTGGGCGATGCCGACGTCAATCACATGTACAACTGAGTGCTTGGGGAAATGATATCCACCAAATGAGTAGTCTTGCTTTAACAACCGTGAACCACCTACCACATTCGTTAGTCGACAATCTCACATGCCTTATGATACCATATCCCGCATATGGACATTGTCGGGGGAAGGAGATCAAGGGGACCAACTAACCGAGTGGAACAGGACTTCTCCATCTCACAGCCTCCTTGAGCGCCGCTCTCAGGGTTGGCAGCTTTGCACTGTCTCCTAATTCCAGCATACGCTCACTGTTAACGATATTATCAATCTCGTCGCGAACCTTTTTCTGCCATTCAGGATGAATGACCATCGCCATGATGAAACATGTCGCAGCCCCAGCGATGGTGAAGATGGCGACTGTACATAACATTCCTACCGCATATATTGCCTCTTCTTCCTCAAACAGCCTCTTTTCTTCTCCACCGCGTTCTCTCGCTTCGAGAGCTGCACCAACATACGTAGGTAGCTGTGCGAGTTCGCCTTTCTCATACTTTGCTTTCGTATCGTAAAATGAGGCTTCCCATAATACCTTTTCCGCTTCTTGTCGAAGACGAACGTCACGTTTCGCAGGAACAAGCCACTCGGGAAACCACCCCAGGAAGGGAAGGAGATTGGTTACTGGGCCTGAAGGACTGAGTTGATGAATGAACGCCCCTGCGTTGATTGCATGCTCTGACGCTGATTCCGCAGATCCATAAGCAAGCCGTGCGGTGATACGCGCGGCAAAGAGTATTGTGAGGTCGTAGAATGCTCCCGCGGTCTCGACATGCAGCAAACTCTGCATAAAGCGCTTCATCTCCAGATCAATATGGCCGTTGAACTTTCTTGAGGCAATCGACGTCATGGTAGATACGGCGAAGCGACGTTGGCGATGAAACGACTCTGTATACCCTAGCAGTGGCAGGTATTTGGAGTCCTTTGTCACTCCAGGATAGGCGCCGAGGTCGTTCCTTCCTGAGGCAATCTCCGCATTCCTGCACAGCAAGTCGTTTGCTATGTCTTCCCGCGATACAAAGATATGTTTTTCTCCGCCTAACGTCATTGAGAACAGGCCATTATATTTGTCATTGAACTTCTTCACCGAGCGAAAAACGGCGTTGCGATCGAGATCGTGAACGCGACCGATGTAAGGAATTGTTGACAGTGGACCTGGAAGCGTCTTTAGACCAGATCCGAGCGGTGGTAGATCAGAGATGAAGTATTTAACCAGACAGTTTGTTACGAATAGAGAGACAATTATGATGAGAAGATGCAGGGAGTAGCGAGGACCTGAGGCTTGTGCGAAAACAGGACCAATAAGGTTGTTGGTATGTGTATTGGATGCGTTGAGATGCACGGGCACCGGAAGCATAGATGCTGAGAGAAGACCGTTCATGGTGCAATAGCTGAAAAAGCTGTAGCGTGGGCTTATTGAGTTGAGAGACTTTTCGTACCCGGCGCTGCGACGAGAAGTACTTATGCACTTTACGTTTGTAAAGTGACTTCTATTTTCTACTGACTTTCGTACGAGTCGGCGACATCAACATACTGGACTTGACCGACTTTACTGATGGAGAAACAAACCTAGACTGGCTTGCCCGCATCCTTGCGTACCATTTGCATTATCTCCTCCTTCTGTGTTGTGCCTGAAATCCTCTGATTACATGAAAGCCAATAGCAACAGTCAAACTCAGAACTATGCGGTATTACGATTCGTCGATTCAGAAATCTCACCATCCAACAACCGAGAACTGCTGCGATAGGTGCATGTTCAACGATCAAGCTTAATATGGAGCGGCGAAAGTTCAGGCGTTCTCAACACGGCCTCCAACACCCTTTCGGAGTTCTGATATGGATAAGGGTTCCCCGCCGGCTGCTGACCACGGGGCGTAAATATGGTAAGCTACGACACCGGACTATGGTACAGCGAACTCCGACACGAGCAGCATCGAGAAGCTCGATGTACCCTGAGACAAACTGTGGACATGTTACTTATCAATATTGAGGTACTCATCCATCTTGAACGGAGAGGGCATCAGAGAGGTTGAGAACTAGGGAAGCACTGCCTTTTAATCTCCAAGTCGAGATGCAAGTCAAAGATAACCCTCCTAGGTTACGGACAAAAACACCTGGGGGTTGGTTCCTTTAAATGGGATTGGGTGCATTCACTCTCCCGATGATTGATCGTGGAGTGTACGCATGATACCCTAATTCTGTGTAAGAGGGTGTTATACACGATTCAGACTGTTAGCTGGTGGACCATGACCCAGTTCAAGCCAGTCCAAGCTAGAGATACCTGTAAATCCTTCGCCAATTTCCCGGAAAAGTCCACGTCTCGATAGCTTGAAGTCGTAGCATAAGAATCGCAGCATTAAGATATCGTGATGGCTATGTACAAGGCTAGCCTCCTCATTAAACTTACAGCGTCCCAATCATCACTCGTTACAAACATATCCATGTACACACCAATACCACACAAGTCTTAGCATACCTACTCATCCTCTTCGCTAGCCTTATCTTTTCCACTTCGCGGAAGTGCGGCTCGATCGACCCACCCCTCGCCTCTCATGACACCAAGACCTTTCCGTGCGACGCCTGAATTGATCGACTTTGGTGACATTTCGTAAAGGACGTTCACAGTGGCGAGGCTGAGTGTGAACAATATCACATCGCCGTTCTTGATGCCACGCCACCAGCCCTTCTTCACACCAACTTTCCAAAGCGAATCGATCGACATCCGAGCCGAATACAAGAAGTTAGATCTTCCATTTTTGCGCTCAAGGAACGCCCACATCCCGCCGAGGAATCCGCCGACAAACCATCGCTGAGTGGGCAAAAAATTCCTGGGGAAGATGTGCTGGAAGAGACAGATAGAGCCCCAGCTTGTTCCGATGGCACCCGAGATAAAAATGCTCATTCGTAGGATGCTCTTTGCCAGCTTGTTAATAGCCGAGACCGGAGAGTCTAGGAAAGCCTTGTAACGTGTCACGCTTAGAGCAGTAAAGAAGATTGTAAAGAACCGAGCGATTTTCGGAAAAGCCTGGACCCAATATGAAAGGTACGTTCGCATGCAGGAAGGGTCGTTGGGGTGGAGAAGAGCGCAGGACAAGTTCTTGATTGCGGGATGAGCAGGCGAAGTAATAGGGGACACTGCTCCAAGGCTCTTCGGCAGATGTTCCATGGCTGGAAAAAGGATTGGGGATGTGAAGGGAGGCCAGCGCATGCTTGATACGCGGGCCAAGCTGTCCACGATATCGTAAGTCTTGGGCCAAGGCAGGTTCTTGGGATAGTCAACCGGTCTCTTCTGAATGTATTCCGGAGAGTTGTCCATGATAAAATTTCCATACGATGCAGGGAAACAATCCCGGTCGAAGACAAAGGCATGGAGAAGTTGTCCGCATGCCACCGGCATTAACAGCCATGACCCAAACCAGGCAGGTGTGTTACCGAAATAGCCTTGCTCCTCCAAGTAGTTGTACAAAAACTCCAGCGCTCTTGTAAAGACGTATATGGCCACCGTGATACGCAATTGATCACCTGGGTATACAGCGAGGAAGAATCCCGCGAAGCTCGATCCAATTGCCGGCGCTATCCGTGAGGTCAACGAGCGTGAGACGCGTGGGTTGCGCCGCCGAAAGGGCTTCGCTCCTTGTGCGAGGAGGCTTTCACGAAGACGGGTAAAAAAGCGACGGAGCAGGCGGTGGAAGAGAAGAATGAGGGAGAGTGAGCAAGTCAGTCGGACGTTTGGCGACTTCCATACTGGAATACGAGGCGAAGGTCTGGTATCGGGGTTAGAACGGCCAGCAGCATGGACAGGGCGCAACGCCTCACCTATTTGGAGATCTTCGCGCTATCAGCTTGGTTGAGATGAATTCCCATGCTTTCAATCCAGAGAAGGTGAGGACCGCGAGTCGCAGACTGGCCCGGACAGCCGCAGCATTGTAATCGTCACTACCCCTCGCGACAGCATCGTATCGCCTCGGAGGCAGTGCCCGTTTCTTGACAGCTGGAGCGCGCGAAAGAAGGTATTGATGTAGTAATTGGTATTCGCGCGGGCTCACGGTGTATCGTAACGCGTTACGCAGGATGGGGTCCATCCGCTCTGGCTTGCCAGTCGAGGATGGCTGGGAGGCGGCCGACGACGACGACATTGTGCATATGCTGTTCTTAATGAGAGTTGGGTGGTTCTACATGCTTGGACGAGGGGGTGTTTGTTGTGTTTAGAGAATCGTAATAAGAGCAGGGAGCTAGCTTCAGTCCATGATGCCTTATCCCGGAAACTGACCTCGGTCTGTCTTGGAGCGGCTGCCGTCACCAGCCCCGGCGTTTTGCACGTGTTTATGCTTAGTCACAACCGTATCAACCCATCCGATGACGCCACTTGGATGAAAAGCAACACAGAAATACTCAAAACAAATAAGTTAACGTTAAACATATAACGTAACGTTATACTATCGTACAAAATACAACTAACTATACATACAGTGTGGACAGAGTCCACGTACGGATGGGGTATCTCAATGCGTCTAATCATAACAAATGCGTCCATCAGAAGTCTTTCGCTCAAGATGCAAAAAGTCTATCAATGCTGCTCAATCTCAGAGTAATTGGCGTGGATCCTGTTGTCAATCTTCATCCACTTCCCAGAATGATCAAACGCAGGACTAGCGAACAACACGTAGCGGCCAGATAACAACATGTACTAATCCCACACCAACGTCTCACGACCTTGCTCTCTTCTATTAATTTGCGACGCGGGCGCTCATCGGAGACAACTGTAACTCGTCCACCGGCTCAACGGTGGTATCTTGCGAGATGCGAATGCTCATGGCTTCGAGCAGAGGACTGGCAGAGCGAGAGACATCTTTCTGGGGCACGTCCAACGTGGCGCCGTTCGTCTTGGGAAGTGGGAGGAGTATTTGGTCGTCCACAACCGAGTCGCGCTTTCGGGGAAGCATTTGGTGGAAACCGAGCTCAGATGCGGCCATCTCGATGCTCTTGAAGTACTGTCACCCTGTAAGCGCGGGCATGTCAGAGGACGACAGGTTTGAGATGGTACCTTCACAGTCTTCACCTGAAGTTCCAGCGTGGCATCTTCATCCACAATAATCAATGGATGAGGGTGCAATTGGAGGCTTGAAAGCGTCCACATGTGGTTCACTCCGCCTTCAATACATCTCTGGAGAGCCAGGGCCTTGTGAGCGCCAGTGATGATGATGACAACCTCCCGTGCCTAGCCTTGTAAGACGAGCGTTCAAGATGCAAAAGGACGATAGACTTACATCTAGCACCGTCTGCACGCCGACAGTCAGCGCCATGCGTGGCACTTGCTTCAAGTCGTTCTCGAAGAACCTCGAGTTGGCAATGATGGTGTCGTAGGCGAGCGTCTTGACGCGAGTCCGAGACTTGAGGCTGGAACCCGGTTCGTTGAAGGCAATGTGGCCATCGGGGCCAATGCCACCCAGGAACAGCTCAATGCCGCCAGCACGTTTGATCTTCTCTTCGTACTCCTGGCACTCAGCCTCCAGGTCTGGGGCGTTGCCGTTCAGGATGTTGATATTGGAAGGATCCACATCAACGTGCGAAAAGAAATGTTTGTACATGAAGCTGTGATAGCTCTCGGGATGTTCGCGCGGGATCCCGACGTACTCGTCCTGTGGGCCGTCAGCCACGCAGTCCAATGCTCATGCTGTGCTACGTTGCCGAGCAAGGGAGCACTAATTTGCGAAACCTCACCATATTGAAAGTAACAACATCACGGAAGGAGATGTCTCCAGCCTTGTGCCGCTGCACTAGCTGCTTGTATATCAAGACAGGGCTGCTGCCGGTGGGAAGGCCCAGAACGAAGGGTCTCTCGGGCGTGGGCTTGAAGGCTTTAATGCGCTCTTGAGTCGTCGTTAGCTGGACTCGACGCGTATGCAAGGATGCAGCGCGCACCAATGATGTAGTCGGAGATGTACATGGAGGCGGCCTCCGGGTCATGCCTGATGATCAACCTCCTGCATGCAGTCAGTGTGCTGTGCTGGGGGACATGCGGGCTGGCAGTAGTGCATACATGGTGTTTGTATTGCTTGTGTGCGGTGCAAGTTCTTGTAGTAGCTTTGGGAGGAAAAGAGTACGGGGCACCCGAGGGTCGGCCTATATTTGTGTGTGAGAGAGAGGTGTCACTTCACGTCACTTCACACCCCCTGCGGGGCCACGAGCTCCCAGGATTCTCTTTGTCAGAGCATGGCGATGGGGGGGACCATTCACTGGCGAACGTGCTCGACAACCTCACTGCGAATCACCAGTGGCGGTCTACCCGGCTCCCAGCGGATTACCCCGGGCAGCGCCTGGTATCACGATGACAATGCACGACGATGGACTGGAGGGTGAACGTGGTAGTACAACACGCCTATCTCAGCCTGGTGGTGCTACTGCCATGTTACCCCAACACCCGCCCCTCCAAACGCTGGCTGCCAAACGACGATACGGAGAAGTTAGCACTGGACATTTGCGCGGGCATTAGGCCGTGAATGGGAAAAGTGAAGAGCAGGAGCAGTCACGATGGCCGGCACGGCGTCGATAAGGCGTTTGGATGCGAGGACGTCGAGAGATGAGGTCGACGTTACATCCAGTGGCGAGCGGAGAGCGTTGCAGACGGCCAGGGAGCTTATCGGGAGGCCTGTCGAGTGCAGCCAACCAGCCAGCCCGCCAACAGCGCGCAGGACCGCAGGTCAGGCCGGCCGTGTCCCCGCGCTGCTGTTCTGCGGAGACACACCATGCCACGGCATCCTTCCCTCCAAGGGGCCGAGTCCAAGGCGCTCGGAGCTGCTGCAGGCGTCCGTCGCTGGGGGGCTTGCGGGCGGGCGCTGGTTGGTTTGGCGTTGATTGTGGGCAGTGAACTGGGAGCCTCTCCCAAGCCATGGGGTGTCGCGTGCTGCGCGCGCCGGCTATGTGGTAGGATGAGGGTATAGCGGGAGAGGGGGGAGTGGTGGACTCCTGGGGGCGGACCCTGGCTGACGGATGCTTAAAATGGAGATAGAAAAGCGGCTGACCGCGCCTCGGCCGCTCTTGCCTCGACGCACCTCTGCCAGACGCGACGGATATTTAATATCGCGAGGCTGCTTCGACACCCCTCCTCCTCCCCTTCCAGGATTTCTCCACCTCGTTGTCTTGCATTGCATCATCTTCGTCCTTCGCCATGGCCGAGCCCACAGAGAAGCACAAGCACGTCTCGCACGAGGTCGACTCCCCAGAGCACTCGGTCGCAGGACCCACCGACACCTTGGAGCTCCCCAATTCCTGGAAGTACAAGCGTCTGCGACTGTTTGGATACACGTTTCCCTGGTATGCCTCGCCGCCCATCCAGCTCCTGATTGTGTCCATGGCATGCTTCATGTGCCCCGGCATGTTCAATGCCATCAATGGCATGGGCGGCGCCGGCCAGCTTAACCCCAAGGCTAGCAACAACGCAAACACGGCCCTGTACTCGTGTTTCGCTGTTGTCGGCTTCTTCGCCGGAACCTTTACCAACAAACTCGGTATCCGCACGGCTCTTTCTTTTGGCGGATTCGGCTACTCGGTCTACATTGCCTCCTTCTTGTGCTACAACCATACGCAGAATTTGGGCTTCACCACCTTTGCGGGAGCCCTGCTCGGTGTATGCGCCGGCCTGCTCTGGTGCGCACAGGGCGCCATTATGATGTCGTATCCGCCCGAGGAGTCAAAGGGCCGCTACATTTCGTGGTTTTGGATGATTTTCAACCTCGGCGCTGTCCTTGGTAGTTTGGTGGGTCGACTGAAAGCCATGGTCATGCGTTGGACTGCCATTTCTGACAGCAAATAGATCCCCCTCGGTCAGAACATCAACAACAAAGGAGCCGGCAGCGTCAACGACGGCACCTACGTTGGCTTCCTTGTTCTTACCCTTATTGGCGCTGCTCTCTCGTGGACCCTCGTGGATGCCAAGGCCGTCATTCGCGACGATGGATCCAAGATCATCGTCATGAAGCACCCATCCTGGAAATCTGAGATTATTGGTCTTTGGGAGGTGTTCCAAACCGATCCCTACATCATTGCCCTCTTCCCCATGTTCCTCGCCTCCAATTGGTTCTACGCCTACCACTTCACCGAAATCAACGCCGCCTATTACAACGTCCGCACGCGAGCTCTGAACGGTGTTGTGTATTACCTGATGCAGATTGTCGGTGCCTATGTCTTTGGCTTTGCGCTCGATTACCAAGGTGTCCGACGAACCATGCGCGCCAAGATTGCCTGGGGAGCGCTGTTCGTCCTCATCATGGCAATTTGGGGCGGCGGCTACGCGTTTCAGAAGACCTATGACCGTGCCTGGTCAGCAGTTCTCACGAACCACAAGGACTGGACCGACGATGGCTTCGGCGGTCCTTTTGTTCTGTACATGTTCTACGGCTTCTCCGATGCTGCGTGGCAGACTTGCGTCTACTGGTTAGCACCACTCCAACCTCTTTGAAGATCAAGCTGACACATTCCTAGGTACATGGGTGCATTGACCAATAATAGCCGAAAGCTTGCCAACTTCGCTGGATTCTACAAGGGCATTCAATCCGCCGGTTCTGCCATTACTTGGCGTCTGGACGACATTGGGACCCCATATATGACCATGTTCGCATCTACCTGGGGCCTGCTCGCCGGGAGTCTTCTAGTCGCCCTGCCTGTGATCCTCTGGAAGGTCGAGGACACGGTGTCTCTCGAGAAGGACCTTGCCTTTACAGACGAGACTGCTGACGATGTCATTGCGAAGGCAGTGGTTCCTGCACATGACCATCCTGAGAGGGTCTAATGGAGTTTGAATTTGTGTTGATCTGATGACCCTTATATATAGGATTTGGTAATTTAAGTGGAGGTTTGGGTGCTGTTACGAGTGCGTGGTCCGATTTCAGCGGTACATGGTTTCTTGATACCAGGCTCTAGAAGCAGTTCGTGTAATTGCATTTGTTGTCGGAAGCTACGCCATTTCTCATGCCTCGCATCGCTGTTATCGCTGCACGATATCCCTTGCGGTTGCCTCGTCCTCAGCGGGGTTTGCGTTCATTGCAGATTGCATGTGATCGGAATTTCTAGTCGCATTGTTCCAGAATTTACGATATTGCCAGCATTCTTTGTGGTATTCGACACTCCGACCCATTGGCCCGTCGAGTTGTACACAGATGACACAGGTTTCATGCCCCTGGCGTAGTATAAGACGATCCAATCTGGACTTCATCCGCAAATCAAGGTCGCTTCGGGAGGGGTATGGAGGTCGAAATACGGCCCTCACCTTCCGAATGCGGTTTCATCGCACTGAGAGTCAGATAGGCGAGCTCGTAAGCAGGCGTAGACTTTGGCCCGGGCCTACATATATTGCCCCGCGCAGAGGAGCATTCCTGGGCGCCTAGTGGCCAGAGGGTCGGTCTCTCGTAGACGACACTGCAACATGCTGTTTGCGAGTGCTACCTGGCGGCCACGAGACGTCTGATGACAGCAGCTCGTTCTCAGGGCGACAGGCAATGTTCCAGCGCATTTCTGGCCACGGTGAGGCTGTCGCGACGGATCGAGCATGTCGTCCGGGGCACACCAGCGGAGAGCTTGGCTGGCTGGCTGCTCTGGTTGCACCGACGTGGTACAGCGGGGGCGAGAGTCGCCGCATGCAGGGCTGGTAGAGGGGACGACGAGGGCTGAGTTATATCGGCATATCGCACGCTGATTGCGCTGCAACGCGTGCAGACGACGTTGGACGGAGAGAGGGCTCGGCTTGGCGCGTGCCGGCGGGGAGGACACGTGCGCGCGACGCCACCCGCAGCGCGTTCCCCGTCTGCCCTCTACCGTCTGCGCTCGCTCGCCCCTCGCTCGCCCCTCCGCCCTCGCGTCCAATATCCGCGATGCGACGGCTCTGATTGCGGTTGCAGCCCACACGTCGTGGCCGGGCAATCTGGCTGAATCGCGGCCGCGGCTCTCCCCACGACCGCCCCAGGGCTCTCTCTCCCATCGCACCTGCTTCGGGCTAGAGGCGGGCGCCTGAAGCGGCCTAGCGCGGCACATCGAAGTAACGGTAGCATGGCCGTCTCGAAACCTCTCCAAGACTCGCAGCTTTCCTGTGAGCTGTCGAGCCCGCGCGTGCCTGGCAGCCTCCCCCCCCCAAAGGACCCCAGCCCGTGTCCCTCCGTCCACCAGTCCACCGCAACTGCCCGCCCCGGCTAGCCCCCGTTGACTCCCCTCTGCCCATCCCATGCCCATCCCAGTGCCAGGCCCCCGCCGCCACCCTTACGTGCTCGTCTGCCGTGCCTCAGCGGCGGGCATCGCGCACCACCTGCCCGGAGGATTTTCCTAGGAGCGTCAGTCTAGCGGATACAACCCTCTCCTATATGCTCGCCAGCCGTACAACCATGCTTAAGAGCCGTTTGCGACATCGGTCGCCAGCTGCCACCGGCCCGCCTGAAATCTCTGTGCATTGCGATCCACTGGTCCCGGAGATCTCGCTGGCCCTGCGAGTCTGATATAGACGCAAACCACCCGCTAGCCCCGCTGTCACCTTCAATAAAGACATCATTACTCCCCCATGTCCTCTGCGCTGCTGAAACGCTTCAAAAGCCGCCGCCCGTCCCACCTCCCGGAGTCTGACTGCGCCCGCGACACCTCAAAGCCCCCCGTGACTGCCCGCCAACGCTGCTGGCGCTATATAAAACCCATGTTCGACTTCTGGCAGAGCCTGCTTGCGGCTCTGGAACGCATCGTCATGCTCCCCTCGCTTATCCACTCCGTCTTCCCCTCGCTGGCCGCTCGAAAACGCATGCGGGATGGCGCGGTACGCACCTACGACCGAACCATGGACGATTTGCTACGTGAGCTGCAGCGTCTCTTTGAGACTCCACTCGAGCCGGAGAAGCTGCTGCACATGTCCGGCAAGCTGCAGGAGCAGTTCGCCCCCAAGCTCCAGGTGAGCGACATCTGCATGCTGCCATCCTACAACGACAAGCTGCCCACCGGCCTGGAGCAGGGCACCTATCTGGCCTTGGATGTCGGCGGTTCCACTTTTCGTGTTGCTGTGGTGGAGTTGAACGGGAAGAAGCCTGCTGCCAAGAGCATGCGCATCGTGACGATGAAGAGCTACAAAATCGATGACGCCGTGCGGCACTTGCGAGGTACCGCTTTCTTTGAATGGATGGCAGAGAAGATTGAGACTTCCATTTCCGATCCCCAGGTGAAGAAGGTGAATGGGACGACAAGTTTTGGTATGGGCTTGGCCTGGTCGTTTCCGGTAGAGTGAGTTGCTTCCAACCCACTACTCGCCCGTTGCTAAATCATCTCCCAGACAAACTTCCATTCGCAGTGGAAACCTTTTAGCCATGGGCAAGGGCTTTCGCGCGACAGAAGGCACCCTTGGCCAGGACCTCAGCGAGTTGATCATGGCCCAATGCAGGAAGAGGGTGAGCTCGATTGGCACGATCAACTACGAGCACGAAGCTAACGTCAATATCAGAATCTGCCAGTGCATATGGAGTCTATAGTCAACGATGCGTCGGCGACGCTGCTATCACGTGCCTACGAGGATCCCGCCACCCGTTTTGCCGTCATTCTTGGTACTGGATTCAACATCGCCGCGCACCTGCCCGTTTCCGCGCTGGCATCCTCCAAATACAAAGGCTATCCGCAAAAGTGGCTGGACGAAGCGTCGCATGTTCTGGTTAACACCGAGCTTAGCATGTTTGGCAAAAACGTGTTCCCCACTACCCGTTGGGACGAATCTCTCAACGAAAACCACGTTCGCCCAGACTTCCAGCCATTCGAGCATATGATCTCCGGGCGATACATGGGCGAACTTGTACGACTGGTTATTGTCGAAGCCGTGTCCACGGCTGGTCTATTCAGCGGAGAATTACCCGCAAAATTCCAAGAACCGTATTCACTAGAAACTGGCACCATTGCCGCCATCGAGATGGACTCTTCGAAGAACTTTACGCAAGCAATTGCTCTTTTCCAGTCGAAACACCCGCTCAGCAGGCCGCCAACGTACAGCGACATCTCGTTCGTCCGCAAGGCATCGCAGCTTGTTTCGCATCGTGCAGCTGCCTACCTCGCGTCGGGCATTCACTCACTATGGTCACTTCGCATTCAGTCCGAAGGTTTGGCTCCACAGGATGCTGGACGACTCGCCATTGGATGCAATGGATCCGTCATTGAGAAATATCCACTTTTTCGCGAGCTTTGCCAGTCGCATCTGAATGAGCTCACCATGGCTTCAGGAGCTCAACCCAACTTGATCTCTCTCGAAGTCGCTGTTGAGTCAGCCATATTTGGTGCAGCAGTCGCCGTCTGCTGCCTGGACGCATAGTCCTATCAGGATGCCTAGTTCTGGCCCAGACCTGTTCGATGAGCTGCATCATGAGAGCGCTGTTTTATACCCCTGAGTGATGTTATTTGTACATAATTGTGGAGGGTTTTATTTCGCCCTAGACCCTCGGGTCATTTTGCTGTTCTCGTAGCATCTCGTCACTCTTCCTTGGCGGAATCGAGAGACGTAGGCGCACATTTGTGATTTTTCATGATTGAGGCATACACGGAACGTTTTGCATATGGAAGTCGAGCCGATTCCCTGGCGTTGGATATCTTGTCCTAGAACATGGGCTTTTCAGAAAAGAGGAGCATTTCGATACGCATCATGAATACATCATTCCATTGCTTTTGAGCATTACTGAGCTCTCCTTCCTCATACTCTGCGCAAACAGAGCACCTGCAAGGCCCGGACACGCCATCAGGAAATGTAATGGCACCACAGGCTGATGGTAAGACTGGTCAGCGCACAAGTGCCTCGCCAACGCCATGCTTGCCGTCTGCTTTCTGCAGCCCTTACATCGGTATCTATGCACCAGCGAATAGGAGGCCCTAAATGAGTATTCACCGGACATGACATCGTATATAGCACGGAAGTACTTTGGTAACATTGCATCTCCAGCGGGCAACTGCATCCCAGCATCGCATGCTACGTAGGCCGGCGGGAATGCATTCCACCGACTGATCGACCTCACTTAACGTGGCCACAGTGGTCGACCTCGCGAAGTTTAGAAGCACTCGACATGGCGTCGACGCGATGAGACATACCACGTCAACCTCTCAGTACTGACCGGTCGACAAAGGCATTGTTGCAAGTGCGTGGCGTGAGACTCGGGACCGACTATGGCACAGTTCACCTAGACAGTAGCATAATCCAGCTTATACGAGAAGCGCGGACTGGCGCGAACAATACCCAAGATAATGCAGCTTTGCTCGCGGCATGGCATGGCATTGCATGGCATAGCTCCCACAACCAGGCGCCATCAGACACCACACCCCGTCCTCAGACGCGCTGACGCAAGCAAGCCCATCCGCGCCGATGCTCAAGTAACCGGAGCACCTGCGCATTCGAGCCCCTGGGGCTCCACAGATCTCGATATCTCTCGTCCAAGCGTCCCGCACGTCGTGTCACTCCTTTGCAACAAGACATGTGGCTTGCGTCTGTGTCGAGCGAGTCTGACACCTTCCCGCGACGTGTCTAGCACGCAAATCAATCATGTTCGGAACCCGACCTCGCTTTCGCGAGAGATGGAGCAGAGGGCCAAAAAGAAAAATAGAAGAAAAAAGAAAGAAGTCGATTGTGTGAGTTTGTGGACGTGGTAAGCATGCCACTTTCCCAAAGCGGAATCACCACCAGCGCACCCCCATAATATAGCTCCACATAAAAACCAATCTTCAAAATCTTGAAAACTACAACAAACACGGCCTCTCTTCGGCTCCAAAGCGCCTTGCCGATTCGCCAGATATTTTCAGTTCCCCACCGAAACATGTTACTTGTTTCGTTTCGTTTCGTCTCGTCTCGTCCTTTTCGCATGCGTGCGGGCGACGCGCCGGCCGAAACGGTTAACATGACGTTGCATTGCGGGCGTCCATTGAATCCCACCACCCACACAGCACACACGTGCGCGCGGCGAGAGAGAAAAGAGAACCCAGCGCTGGGGACGATCACGGTTCCTGCAGTGGAGAGGGGGGAGGGGCGAGGGGGGAGAGTAATTGCTGCTGATGCTGTGTGCTAGGCGCTGGGCGGGGTGTGATTGCTCGCTGAGAAATGGTTGGGGATGCACAGTGTGGGAGGAGGTGAGGCTCGCCTCGCATTGCAGGGCGGTATATAGGCCCCGCCATGCAACCCTTTGTTTTTGCCCCCCCCTCGTTGCTGTGCGCGTGCTGAAGGGAGGTGGGGAGTGTTGCAAATACCGAGTTCGAGCGTACCCATACGGTACAGTACGGCGGGAGTTGTAGTCTGTGCCCCCTCAGGACTCAGCGTCGAGGCCGACTGCACCCTCGTGTCAAAGCGCCCAGAGCGCATTTGCACATGGGAGGGCGTGCTTGTCTCCACCCATCACGTAAGGTCCCATCTTCAGGCGAGTAAGACGGAACGAGGGCAACGTATATAGGAGCGTTGCAGTCGGACTTGCGTCGGTGCAAAAAAGTAGCAGGAAATGATTCATGTTCCCCCCCCCCCGCTCTCCAGAAATGTAGACTGGGATATAATGCTATTTTGCAACATTCTTCTGCAACCGACAACCTGTAAAACAATATGGGTACACTTTCGTTCATATTGGACCACTTCAGCATCAGGATCCTGAGAAAAGCCTATTTCTGCGCCTGATAGTACGCGCCTCGTCGTTCTTCCCTCGTAGCGCCGTACTCCATGCCCAGAACCGTCGAGCCAGGGTGTTCGGTACCATGTAAGAAGGCTCCAGTCGTAGGACAAGATTTTGGAAGTTAACAATATGTGTCCAGGGCAGGTCCTGCACACGCTGCCATGAGTGCCTGCGGCCGTTGATTATCGATCCTTCCGACTTCGAAATTCGTCCTCAATCCGTCCAGTCGCGGTTTCCTCGCAATAATAACAACCATCGAGGAGCCACCATTATCCCTACCAAAGAGCGTCATCCAATCGTTCCACATCCGTAAAGATAACAATATTGTACCGCCCATGACTCGAACCCTTGTCGCTCGTATCGGAGAAATCGGACGTCCAGGCTTGGTCCGCGGTCGCGGTTTCTGCAGCGGTCCCAATGCCCATACCGCTAGAGCATGATGGCGAGTGCAAATTATGTCCACACTGCCCCCGCCAGATTTCCGCAAACGTCAAAAGCTACTGTTGGACCCCGTTCGTGGCTCTTCAGGCCACACCTGGCTAAATTGACCCCTCCCCGCTAAGGCCAGAGCCGGACGATTTCTGGGGCACACGACAACAAAAGCCGATCCGACCACGCGGAAATATGCACCAGGGCCTAAATTTGGGATCCGGGTATTTGGCAAAGCCTTCACCAAGTATCGGAAAAGTACCGTTTCGACTTGTTCTTGACAGCGAGCGCCTTGGGGTCCTGAGGCAGGTTCGTGTGATGGACCACATGTGGCCGGTACACGGCGTCCACAGGTGGCATCCAGTCGTCGAGACCTAGCGGGAAGTATTCGTACAGAAGATCGGCGCTCTCGTCGGGGCTGCTGATTCGATTGAGCGAGAATGAGGGCGGCCTCGCTGGAGTCGATCGCTTCTTGTTGTGCTCTGATGGAGAGGCCGATTTCTTTGGCTCGTCGTCGGTTAGGGAAAGTGACACAGGCGCCATCGATGACCGTTGGGGTGGTGCACTCCTCGAGATTTCGGGCGTCGACTGCGCATACGGGGTTACGGGGGGGAGGCTAGCGGATGGTGGATCGGGCGGTATGGCAGTCATTGCACCACTGGGCATCTTCCACTCCAGGAAATCGGGTGACACGGGCATGTCGTTCGGGTTGAAGTCGAACGGCAACTGGAGCGAGTCCATGGCCTTGCTAGCGCCTGTGCCATTGTTGTTCTGGAAGTTTGTGTGGTTGGAGTGGTTGGTCTCTCCTGTCGACGCCCGCGTTGGCTGCGGCATATGTGACGTTTTGCGGGCGCTGCTCCCGCCACCGCTTATTGCAATATCCTTGCGCGACTGGAAGTTTCTTGGACTCCGGCCTCGTACGATGATGGCGCCAGAATGGACCTCACAGATGGGGATCCTCATGCCAGTGGCGAGAGCCGCCACGACCTTCAGCCGCACGACGAAGTGCTGCTGCAACTCCTTGCGTCGCCCATTGTTAGCGGTAGCGATGCGAAACTGCAGCCTCTTCCAGCTGATGGGAAAGTTGACCATTTCCGAGTCCATGTCCTGTGGGCTGCTGAGATCGAGGGGATAGGAAGGCGGCTCCTTTTCCGTCTTGTCCTCGACAACGGCGGTGCTGCTGGCGGGCGTCTTCCAGGGCACGGATATGATCTTGACAGAATTGCCCTCGAGCGACTCGGTGGCGGAGATTGCGAGCTCGAGCTGTGTAAATGGGATCTGCTCTCCCTGATCCGTCAGGACGCTTGTGAGTCCCCTGGGCAGTGTGACGGTGCCTGTGATCTGGAACAGATTCCGGCGATAGCAGGTGAGCTCTGTGGGGGGCGCTGCGACATCGCCAGCCGTGGACCACGGCGACTCTGCGAGGAAAAACATGCCGTGCAGCTGCGCAGACATGGATATGGAGGCGCGACGCATGGTAAAGTCGAGCAATGCATATGGAATGCTGGGGGGCGAGAAGCTGAGCAGTTTGTTGTCGCGCTCGATGTTGGGGCTCTCGGGGGTGCCATTCTGCTCGGGGTGGATCGACGGCTCATAGCTCAGCGAGTCAAAGGGGTCGTCGTAGGCGGAGGAGAAGCGCTTCAGCTGCGGCGGATGCAGCGTGTGGGCAAAGTTCACATCGTCGGTGCTGTTGAACAGAGTCAGCAAAGACAAAATGTCCATGACGGGCGACGAGCTTACCCCGCGAAGGCGTCTGGGTCGTAATTAGAGCGCTGGTCGAGCGAGTCGAGCGGCAGCATGGGCATGTAGAGCTGCTGGTCCGGTGCGGTTACGCCTTGCAGTGACATCGGGGCCGTATAGGACATAGTGATCGTATCGAAGCCGTCCATGGCTCGTCTGGCGTCAGGGCCGCCGGCTGCAGGATGCTATGCGATGCGCGTGGGGCGATGTGCATGCGCTCATGAGCAGCAGCGCAGTCTCCAGAGGGCTGAGGGCAGAGGGGCAGAGGGCGAGGTGGAGCGAATGGCGACGGCGACGGGCCGGCGAGGGCGGCGGTCGGGCGATAGATTGCACAGATGGGGAGGAGGATGCGCTCGAGAGGCTGGGGGTATGTTTTGGCGAGAGAGCGAGACGGGACACAGTGCGCAGCTCAGTCAGCCGTCGCACGGTATACAAGTACTTTTGTAGCAGCACGCCCAAAAGGAGAGCGGCCGGTGCAGGGCTCGCACGAAGCAATGCTGTCTCTGGAGCGTCGCGGTTGAAGCTGTGCGACGGCGAAGGGCATCACATGCAGCGGCCGCCAAGGAGAAGCAAGCGGCTAGCCTTCCTGGAGAGCGAAGGGGTCCGACGCCGAGGGAAGAGAGGTTGGCGAGCCAGGGCGTGCGCGGTGGTGGTGGTGCTACTGCTGGATGGGTGCTGGGTGCTGCTCTTTGTTGTTGTCGTTGCGGTTGCTGTGCTGCGCTCGCTGCTGCTCGACGGGTGGGTGCGATCTCTTGGGCCGGCACGAGACCAGCGGCTGCGACGGACGCTTCGGCAGAGCTTCGAGAAGACCGTTAAGCAGAGGATCAGCGGGGGGAGTGCGCCATCGCGGAGCCGTTTCGAAATGGGCGGGGCCCTCCCGAGCCACCCAGCGCCTGATAAAAATACCCACCGCAAGCCGACATCGCGCGTGCTCGGCCTCGCAGCAGCGTCCCTCAAGCCGACAACATCCACGACGATCTCTTCGTACAGAGCACCCTTCCAGCTACTGTCTCGAAGCGGGTGTGTCGCGCTGCCCGCCGACTCGTTGCGTGTGGCCGACGGAGCCAGGCAGTCGGGGCGGTATCAGCTCATCGGACTGCTGAAGCACCCCCCACGCCTCTGGCACCGCGTCGTGGCGGCCAACCGACTCCCTTCCCCGTCGCCATCACGCCCGCCACACCCGGACACTTGCACATTACCCGTATCGACAATCGGCGAGGCGCACCTCGCCAAGTATCGTGACCAGTTGCTGTTCACACGCTACTAGGGTAGAGTACACTGCAGAAACCCCTAGCGCCAGGGGTATCCCGAAACCATACATGGCAGATCCCGATTAGCCTTCCTTCCCAGAACCGAAAACTCAAGTCGCGTTGCACAGCATGTCCTTCAAAACGGCAGTCCATAACCCATTGCCATCCCTACGCCGGCGGGATCGTCGTCCACGTCGCCGCATCGCAGCTTACCTCTTCGAAATTGTGGAGCACGTCGAAGCCCATGGCCGAGAAGCCGTCAAAGTTTCCGTCGCCGTCCATCTATGCCCGTGTTAGCTTCAGGCGCGCTACTTCCAATAGAGATCCGCACTCACATAATCAAGCAGACAGGCGTTGCAGCCCTGCGCCTTGATCTGGCGCATGCCCAATAATATCAGGCCCTGGAGGAGCGTCGAGTACTCGCCCACGCCGGGAGAAATGACAGGCGACGAGATGCCGCCAGCACTCTCGTGCAAGTCCTTCAGCGGAGGTATGTACTCGGCAAGTCGCGAATGCTGGTTATATAGAACAACCGTGCCCAGTAATGCTCCGTCCTCGGGCCGCTTTGCACGAATGACGCCGCAAGCCGAAGGGTCTGCCATGGCCATCTTGTAAGCCTCAGCCAGCCCTTGCCGATTGTTCGTCTTGATGTGGTCAAGTATCGGGACCGAGTAGTCCCAGCCATATACGAGATCGAATTGGAAACCAGCACTCGCAAGGCTCTTGGCCATGCCATCAGGCGGCGACCACGTTGACAGGTTGCGCGCCACCATGCTGCACACTGGCCGCGACAGTGCAGCGCTCCATCCGAGGTTGGCAAACCATGGACGCAGCCGCTTCCTCTCTTGGCCATGGCCAGTAGGGATGCCAAGGAAGAGGCTTGGTAGTCGCGATCCCAATTGGAACCTCTTGATGCCTTCTCTTTGTAACAGTGTTCTTATAGCACGATTGTGTAGGGAATGGCCAATCGACAGCTTTCTTCTCGCCGGGTCGACAAATAGCGCGCCAATAACTCCCGTGCCAGTAGCCTTGAAAAAGTACGTCGAGCAGAACCCATACAAAGCTTGGGTGCTACTGTTGCGAACGACAAAGTGGGATTCCTCAATATCAGGATCGTGTAGTATGAACGAGCTGGATGTGGCACTTGACAACTCCGAGTGCTGGTTTTGGGGGGTTCCCTCGATCACAACCTTCATGAGGGCATCGAGAGCAGCAGAATCTCGCTCATCGTTGAAGTTTTCGACCAACCAGTGCTGCTTGGAATGATGTAGCTTCTGGCTTTTGCTGATTGTGCCAGGGAGAACCCCTTTTGGATTCAGCTCACCATACAGAACTTTGACAAGCGAGTTCAGTGCCGTCTCGGTAAAGTCGTATGTGCAAATATAGGTTCCGATAGAGGTGTCCATGGCAAAGTCGTATGGTGAGCTGACAGACACCACAACCAACGGTTTCTCGCGTCTCTCTCCGCCCGTAGTGTATTGCATGTTGCATATCATGGCCACATGTTTGGTGAAGCCATGCTGGTAAAGATTGCGGTTAGCGTCCGCCGTGAGGACGACTATGGCACTTGCTCGATTGATGAGATTCTCGTGAACCGGACGGAGTCCGTTTGCCGTGTATGAGGTGTGCAGTACTCTCCCATTGCGTTGTCGTGCCAGGGATCTACCGAGTTCCCTGAAGACACGCTCTCCGCTCATTACCGAGGCAGTCCGATCCCACGTGGCAGGCTCTGGCGATGCCGTGTTCGCTGCTGTTTCTGAAAGTGCTCGAGATGCGGCAGAAGCAGCTAATGGCTTCACCAATGGCGTGAGTAGAAGCAACTCTTCCTCACTGTCGAGAATATTGGTCAGAGGCAAAAGCCGGTTTTTGTCGCGCACTACAGTAATCGAGTGGTTGTATGCTCTCGTTGACAGCGCAGTGTGCGATGGCTGTAGTGTCTCGAGGTAATTGGTGCCCCCGGGATTTAGAGCCTTGTCCCAAGACGTACATCTAGACTTCATAGTTAAGACGCGACGAAGTGAGTTGTAGATGCGCTCCTTTGAAATCATCGCATTTTCAAATCCAGTCTTCAGCCCTTTGATTGCTTCTTGTTGCACGGAAAATGACCGGCAGAGCAAGACAACATCACAGCCAGCGTTAACGGCCATGACAGTGCCACCGCCGACGCCGATGTTGTGGCTCAAGGCGTCCATCTCCAAGCACTCTGAGACGACGACTCCGTCGAAATGGAGATCAGAACGGAGCAATCCATCAACTACCTGGTCAGAAAGGCAAGCATGCATGGCGTTGAGTCCAGCGGACGACATTGCGCAGCCTCCAACCATCATAGAGTCGAGGCCTTGTCTGATGGCATTACGGAATGGGACAAGAGCACTCAGGCTCAGCTGTTCGAGAGACTCGGTAATAATGGGCACATCTAAAGTGGATCCCAGAAACTCAAGGTTACCATATGAAGGAAAGTGCTTGCCGAGGGTTGCAAGTCCGGCCTCCTGGTAGCCTTTCATGAAGGCAACCCCATACGCAGATACTTCTTGAGGGTCGTCACCAGCTGTGCGGACACCGAGAGGTTGATTTCGAGCATTTGTGAGAACATCCAGACACGGTCCAAAGATCCAGTTGATACCACACGCTGCTATCTCTTGAGCGGTCGCTTTTGCCACTTCAAACGCAAGGTCGGTTGAACCTGCTGCGGCGATTCCCATACTGCTGGGATACTGCCGGATGTAAATTTCATCAAACAAACTGTTGACACCACCATTTTCCTGATCGACACCAATAGCCAAAGGCACAGGGTGGCCGGCATCGTGCGCGATCTTCTGTAGCTCATAGGTAAGCTTAGTTGCGTCCTCGGCAGCTAGACGCGGTCAGCCATGTTCTGCTAGAGTATACAGTCTCATCAAAGTTTGGATGCAAAGGTCTCACATTTTAAATTTTTGGCAGTCAGTAGGATGTTGCCGATATGGTGATCTTGGATGAGTGTCTTGATCTGTGGCGTCACGCTTGTTCCATCGAAACCCACGATGAACAGTTGGCCCTTTGCGAAACAACGTTAGCTCGGCTCAAGTCGACCAAGAGCTCGAAGCGACCCACCATAGTCCTGCATCATGATCTCGTTAGCCGATGCGCCGTCACGGGGTGGCATGTGGGCGAGGGTGCCGCGGAAACGCCTACCTGTCCAGATCCTCCCAGACGGGATCCAGCTTGTCCGACTTGCCCACCATGATAACGGAGGCTCCGACGATCCGAGTCTGTGAAGACCAGTGAGGCTTGAACGTGACAAGGAGGGGCGTGTTAACAATGGATGTCGGGGAAGAGGCGTGTCTGCGTCTGCTACCGTTGCATTCACCGAGGCAGGGATCGACGCTAGGGCCACTCTAGTCGGCACCTCACCTCATCCAGGTGACACCTGCAAACAACAGAACCGCCCAGCTTGATACCACCTCCAGTAATGTCACCACGCGTCACCCTGCTGCACCGCCTATCGCTCAGACATCTGTTAGCGGATCCTTGTGTAACATTCACATTCTACTAGCTCCACGGTTTCCGCGAACAGGAGCTCGACGCTTTGAAACGGCAAAGCCACGAACCTGGTCAGGAAATCTTTCCGCTCGTGATGACGGGCCAGCGTCATAGCATGCCCTTGTAATTCATTTAAAGATACGGTAGGGCCGTGTGCGTGTAGAGGGCTGTTGAGCTTGTCTCAACCGCCTTTGATCATTGCTCGTTCCTTGGCTACTCCTCCTCGCGCTTTCCTTCTTTCAGTATATCCATCATCTTAGTACATCTTTAAAAGACTTCCTCGTACATTTCAAAATGCCGTCAGCCGTTCCAGCCAACGGCTTCTTCCATCGCCATGGCACTGGTGTCACCAAATTCACGAATTGCTTTCTTGTTCGAGGCGATGACCTCGTCCAAGAAGACCTCTGGGTCAGCTCTGTGAGCGGCAAGATTCTGAACGGCCAAGAGATGTTGTATGGAGAACGTGTAGCACCTGATAGCATCGTTGACCTGGGCGGCAAAATCCTCTCGCCTGGTCTCATCGATCTGCAGCTCAATGGCGCGTTCGGTTTCGACTTCTCAGTCGTTTCCGAAGATGGAGCAATGCCCTATGGCAAGCGAGTACAGCAAGTCAACAAGAAGCTTGTCCGCACGGGGGTTACTTCTTATACTCCAACGCTGACTTCGCAGCTGAGCGAAGTCTACCAAAAGGTCATAAAATCCACCGAGCACCAGCCCTAGATATCCAACTGACCAAACCCAGGCCCTGCCATTCCTCGCACCATCAGGCGCCACCCGCGATGCTGCCATGGGATCGGAGTCCCTCGGCGCGCATTGCGAAGGCCCCTTCATCAACCCAAACAAGAATGGCATTCACAAGGAAGCCGTCCTGCAGTCCCCCACCCACGGTCTCTCCTCCCTCGCCTCCTGCTACGGTGCCGCAAACCTCACCTCCCCCATCAAATACATCACCCTCGCCCCCGAGCTCCCCGGGGCCCTCGATACGATCCGCAACCTCACGGCCCTGGGCCTCACCGTCTCCATTGGACACTCCGAGGCCTCGTACGAAGAAGCCCGCTCCAGCATGCAAGCCGGCGCAACCATGATTACGCACCTCTTCAACGCCATGGAACCCATGCACCACCGCAACCCGGGCATCTTCGGACTGCTAGGCCAGACCTCGTCGTCCCTGCACCGCAAACCCTACTTCGGCATCATCGCCGATGGCATCCACCTGCACCACACGACGGTCAAGATTGCGTGGAACGCGCACCCGGACGGCCTGATCCTCGTCACGGATGCCATGGCGCTGGCGGGCATGCCGGATGGAACGTACGACTGGACCAACGGGTCGCGCATCGTCAAGAACGGCAACGTCCTTACGCTCGAGGAGAACGGCAAGATTGCGGGCAGCAGCATTCAGCTCGTCGACTGCGTTTCCAATTTCTTAAACTGGACCGGGGCGAGCGTGCCCGAGGCGCTCAAGGCCGTCACCGAGACGCCGGCTAAGATGTTGGGGTTGGTGGATGTCAAGGGTTCGCTGAGGGAGGGGGCGGATGCTGACTTGGTGGTGCTGGATTTGCAAGAGAGTGGGGTGAGCAAGGGAAAGAAGTTTTGCGTCGAGCAAGTATGGAAGTTTGGGGAGAAGGTGTTTGATAAGGAGGAGGATGGGAAGCAGGCTTGAGAGGCGGGCTTAAAAGAGGGTGCTGGTGGTGGCGACTGGGTTGGACTAGATGTTGGAGTTGGTTCTTATTTCAACGACATGATATGGACAGACTGCATATAGACGCATCGCGCATTGTTGTTATCTAGCGTTGAAGCTGCCGCATCGTTGGTTAAGCATCCAGAGCATTTAGACTTGATACCCCTGCATACCTTGTATGCGTAAATGTACAATACCATGGTTGTTCATTCAGTCCATAACGTACTTTTGTGTTCAACATCTCTTGTCGATCATTTGTGGCTGGTCTTCATGATTGCACTCAACTTCACACATTCCAACACACCCGGATCCATCTTTGAATGCATGATGTGACTTTCTCGTTGCCTCTATATTACCACTGAATCTTTCATGTGGAGATCGCTATGCTACATGTACATGATCGCCAAGAAGTCCGGAAATGCAAAGAACCTCCCCAAATAGGAAATAGGTATCGTACTACAGAAAATCAAACTCGACCCTTGTGCGCCCTCAACGGCAAGACCTGCGCCATTAGGCTTGGACACAGCGTAACGTTGAGCTGGTCCGCGGTGGCACGACGTTCACCAATCTGGAGAGCGATGAGAGTCGCGACCGATCGCGCGGTCGTCCTAGCGTTTAAGCTTCGTCGAGGGCGTCCAGGACGCCAAAGGTGTTTTGAGCCTTGGCCAGAACGCAGTGACGGGCAATGCAAAAACAGGGTATCGTGCAGATGACAGGGCCGTCGCAAACCGAGATCTGGAGCGTGAATGATGAAGGTCCCAACGCCCAAAACTCCCAAATTCAAGCAGCGTTCCAACGAGTCTTCTCAACAGCACTTCCCTCCCTTGCTCTTTCTCACCCTTTCTACGTCTTGTTCCCACTCGGCATATTCGCCGTTGACAGCGGGGGTTGTAGGGAAACCCATCCAACTCCGTCTTTTGTCACCCATACCTACCCTGAAACTGCCATTGCCAGCTCCAGGGTAGTTGAAGTAGTCGTTTGTGGCTCCGTGGCCATTGATACCAGGGGTAATGCCAGCTAGTGCGAGTTCCTCCTCGAACTTCCGCTGCTGCTGTTCCACCAACTTCCTTGTAATCACCCTAAAGACTTCGTCCACACCCTCGCCATCTTTTGCGCTTATCTCATGACAGCAGTCCCAGCCTATCTCCTGTCCCCAAAAGCCGCTCGACCTGTTGCTCTGAGGGGATGCCATGCCATTGGACATGGCCGGAGCACTTCCCCAGACTGACTGAGCAGTCGTCTGTCCATTTCGCGCAGGGTATAGATTTTCGGCGACATAAGCAATGCATCGCTCAAACGGGACTTTGCGCTTCTCGGGATATTCGGCGACGACGTCAGATTTGGTGCCTACGACGTGGAGGATAACGTCCTCGCCCAGGTTGTGCTTGAGCTCCTTCATCCAACGGCCCATTTCTTCGAATGACTGAGGGTCGGTGATGTCATAACATAGTACTGCCGCATTTGCGCCTGTGAGGTAGGGTCAGCCTTCAGAGTGCGACTGTCGCGTGCTCGGATGGTGTGCGAGTCAGAGCTGAGGCCGTGCACCCAGAGCCCAATATTGATCTTGGGCATCGGAGTTGCGATGCGCGGCCCAAAGCATAGGCTAGGGGGAAAAATAGCCCAGGGGAGGGTTGTTGTTGTTGCTTTTTGCGCGCCGTGCCTCATGGTGCGCGATTCTCCCGTATGCCACTCTGTACTTACCTCTGTAGTAGAGCTTCGAGATTGACCGGAACCGTTCCTGGCCGGCGGTGTCCCATATCTGCAGGCGAACTATGGTAGAGGTTTCGTTGTCGACCACGCGTTTGGTGAGGAAGGATGCGCCAACGGTAGAGACAGTGGTCGGCGGTGTGAATGTCTGTTTGACATAGCGGTGGACTAGCGAAGTCTTGCCGACGTTCTGGCTTCCTAGGACCACAATCTTTGCCTCGAGGCTGTTTGCCATGGTGCCAGTAGACCGGTGTCTAGTCCGGCGTCAATGTGTGATATGTTGCGGAGTTATGGGCTGCCGGCGTCGGTGAATATCGGGAAAGTCGCGGATTACCTGGGTTCAGGTGGGCGATGATGGGCGCGGAATCGCTAAGATGGTCTGGCGGCGACGACAGGGTGAGATGTGGTAGGCGGACGAAGTACCAGTCGCATTGTAGAATGAGAGTAGGGAGATGGAGGGCCGCAGCTGATGGTGGAACGAGCTTGGGTAGTAGTACTTGTAATGGAGAGGCCTCTCATGGGAGAGTGTCAACAAGTGACATAGCCGGGGCCTTGGCCGGGTTGCCCATGTGACGCCCGCACCAGGAGCCCGTCGGGCAGCGGGGCGCAGGCTGAGGCGCAGGCAGGAAGCAACATGTGTTCTGAAGGTGAGAAGGCGTGCCGTTGAGAGACGATGCGATGCAAAGCCACGCAGACATGTTTATAGAAATACTCTTGGACAGCAGCAACAGCTGGTTGGCGCTTGCTGCTGCCCGTTCCGCGTCATTGGCTCCACTCGTGTGATGCGTCCCCGCAAACCTTGGAAGGTCCGACTGCGGCATGCAGCCCACGGGGACGAGAGCATTCATAATTAAGGGTGCGTCTGGTCTCCACCAGCAACACACATACACGGACGCGATATGGAGGCGACGGGAATGGGTAGCGCCGATCGGCTTCCTCGATTTGACATGCCATTCCCCCGGCTCGAGACGAGCGAGGCGTGCGAGGCGTGATCCGACGCTGCGGGGACAGATGGGCCGAGGACTTGGGATTTCCACTTTGTTGCCGTCATCATCCTGCGTCTGCCGGCCTGGGCGTCCTGGAAATAAGACAACACCCGCCTAAGTTAGCTATCGTCAAGAGCTAGCCTTGGTCATATCTTGCTCAGACCTTTTCCTCCCGCCTTGTGCTCGCCTCCACACCTCCCAATTGACTGCTCGCCGCCTTCGTGGTCCTCTACAGCAATGAATCACAATAGCAACGACACGCAGAAAGACAAGCTCACGGGCGAGCGCGTCGCAGAGCACAACTCCAAGGACTCGTGCTGGGTCATTGTCCACGGCCGCGCCTACGATGTCACCGACTTCCTGCCAGAGCATCCGGGTGGCTCCAAGATCATCCTAAAATATGCTGGCAAAGATGCAACCGAGGAGTTTGAGCCCATCCACCCACCCGATACGCTCGACAAGTACCTGGACAAGTCGAAACATCTAGGCGAGGTGGATATGAGCACCGTGGAGCAAGAAGAGAAGGAGTTCGATCCTGAAGAAGAGGACAGGCAAGAGCGCATCAAGCGCATGCCCATACTGGAGCAATGCTACAACTTGATGGATTTCGAGGCTGTTGCGCGAAATGTCATGAAGAAGACGGCATGGGCATATTACTCAAGTGGTGCCGACGATGAGATTGTGCGTGCTGCACCAGAACCTCGAGGAGAAGATGTGTTGACACGCTGCAGACAATGCGAGAAAACCATAATGCCTACCATAAGATCTGGTTCCGACCGCGAGTACTAGTAAACGTCGAAAACATCGATACGACCACCACCATGCTAGGCACCAAGGTTGACATGCCCTTTTACGTGACCGCGACCGCACTCGGGAAGTTGGGCAATCCGGAAGGTGAGGTGATTCTCACACGGGGCGCAAAGAAGCACAACGTCATCCAGATGATACCCACGTTGGCCTCTTGTTCCTTCGATGAGATCTGCGATGCTGCAGAGGACGGACAATGCCAATGGCTTCAACTTTATGTCAACAAGGACCGCGACGTTACGAAGCGGATCGTGCAGCATGCGGAAAAGCGAGGCTGCAAAGGCCTCTTCATCACAGTTGATGCCCCTCAGCTCGGTCGCCGAGAGAAGGACATGCGCTCCAAGTTCTCTGATGTTGGCTCCAACGTCCAGGATACGTCCGGTGACAATGTCGACAGAAGTCAGGGTGCAGCTCGCGCCATTTCTTCCTTTATCGACCCGAGTCTCAGCTGGAAGGACATCCCGTGGTTTCTCAGCATCACAAAGATGCCGATCATACTGAAGGGGGTTCAGTGCGTAGAGGATGTCATTCGCGCCATTGAAACGGGAGTGCATGGCGTTGTGCTGTCAAATCATGGTGGCCGTCAACTTGATTTCGCGCGTTCGGGCATTGAAGTCCTCTCCGAAGTCATGCCTGTTCTCCGCGAGCGCGATTGGCAGGATCGCATCGAAATTTACGTTGATGGTGGCGTCCGACGAGCGACCGATATAATCAAGGCCTTGTGCCTGGGAGCGAAGGGCGTTGGAATTGGCAGACCATTCCTGTATGCAATGTCTGCGTATGGATTGCCAGGTGTGGATCGTGCGATGCAGCTACTGAAAGACGAGATGGAGATGAATATGCGACTGATCGGCGCTGCAAAGATATCAGATTTAAACCCTACGATGATCGACACAAGAGGGCTAAGCATGCACACTGCTATGGTGCCTCGGGATACCCGTGGAATGGATGTATATGATCCCCTCAGCGGGCCAAAAGAGAAAGCCGAGGTGAAGGAAAGGGCCAAGTTGTAAGGCTGAAGGACGTGAGAGTGTACGCATATGGATTGAAGCATAGCATTGGAATCTGTTCTTGTATATCAGTCTGTCATCAAGAGTCGAACCAAAACATCCAATTTGCATTTTCGGTTCCATGCATATAGGGGAGACTCTGGTAAAACATCGCTAGAAGCGTTCAAGGATGTGCTAGATCACGTGTTGTGCCTCGCCGCTGTTGCCTCGGCGATATCGGAGATCAGTACAAGATCTGATAAACGTTCTCGACCTCAAACACAAACTCTCCAGCAAACTCTATTTGACAACAACAACCTCCAAGCTGTTAGAGCACCAATATGTCAGCACAGCCAGCAAAAGACACGGTGGCCCCCACCCAGCCCGCTACAGAAGAAGATAAACCCGTAGCCGCCGCGGAGAACAAGATCGAGGAACTCCAAACAGTCTCAGAGAAGAAGGAAGAAGAAGAAGCCACAGCAGCCGTAGCTGCGGCATCTCTGCCCGCTGCGGACGCTAACGCAGAGCCAAAATCAGAAGCCTCAGAAAAGAAAGTCGAAGAGGCTACCGCAGCCGTAGCTGCGGCTCCAATTCCAGCTCCAGCATCCTCAGGTCCTATCTGGCCCGAAACAGCCGCCGACCACCCACTTACCCAGTTCTTCACTTGTTTCGAAAAACTCACCAAACAAGCCGACTACAATGAGGTGTACGGCATCACGCTCTCACCAGACAATGCTTTTCACACCAAATTGATCCTACAGAAGTATCTCCGCGCTAACTCCAATGATCTCGCCAAGGCCAAGGAGCAGCTGCTCGACACCCTCAAATGGCGCAAAGAATTCCAGCCACAGAAGGCGGTGGAAGAACAGCATGATTTGGCAAGGTTCGAGGGCTTGGGCTTCATTTTGGAGTTGGAAGGCGTGCCACAGAGTGGCAACAAGAAGGACATTGCGACCTTCAACATCTATGGTGCTGTCAAAGACTCGAAGAAGACTTTCGGAGACTTGGAAGGGTGAGCTATCTTTTCGTCGGTTACTCGACAATAGCAGCAGCTTGCACGCGCAACGTGACTTGCGATGGAAGCGTGTGGGGCTCAAAGGCAGCGAGGAGCATGGTGCTAACCTGGGCTGTAGATTCTTGAGATGGCGCATAGGGCTCATGGAGCGTTCGGTCCAGAAACTCAACCTTGAAGCTGCCACCCAGCCTATTCCAAACTTTGGTGAGGGCCCTGATCCGTATCAAGGTCTCCAGATCCACGACTATCTCTCCGTGTCCTTCCTGCGCATGGACCCCGGTAAGTCCAAGGCACAACCAATCCTCTGTTTTCAGGCATGCTTTGTACTAATATCCCAAAGACGCCAAAGCTGGAAGTAAGAAGACTATCGAGGTACTTGGCCGTTACTACCCCGAAACGCTGTCGAGGAAGTTCTTCGTCAATGTGCCTGTCGTCATGCAGTGGCTCTTCGCAGCCATGAAGCTCTTCGTGGCCAAAGAGACGCAGCAGAAGTTTACTGTGCTCAGCTATGGCAACCAGCTCGCAGCAGAGCTCGGAACGGGGATTCCGAAGGAGTATGGAGGGACGACTGGGCCACTAGACGAGATTGGCGAGGCGCTGGCTTTCGAGGCAACTGAGGAGAAAAAGGGAGAGTGAATCAATCCTTAGCTTGAAGCTACATGGAGTGGTTTGATGGAGATCGGCAGTGGAAATCAAGTACGGTGGACGTAATGGCAGAGGGATAGTAGGTGCCTTGAGAGGTCCACAGATATACCCCTCTCACTCAGTGTACGGTCGATTCAGTTCATATAGCGGAGCCAAAAGCGACCCCAGAATGCTTGCTTGACACCACAAACGATACTGGAATTTTCATTAAAACTACTTATCGTCGCCTGGGCGAGCTGGGTCCGGATTGACACCAGGGCCACTGACGAAGCCGCAGTTATCTCTTCTATTTGCCCTGAAGGACGATAAACTTGTAGCATAGCGCCTACCTGAGCCCAATTCGGCACTCTTTATTCTCTTCGCGGCGACAATTTGTTCACTATCGAGCGCCTGTGATGTTTGAACAGAACGCTCAGGTCACGATTCGCTCAGCTTGCACAGTATGTCGTTGCGCAAGAAGGTTGTAGGTGTACCGCTGCCTGAGTATAGTCAGTCCACAATATCTGAAGCGATTAGACAACGGGATGGTGACAGATTCGCAGTCAGCCGAAAGATGAAAAGCTCGTTATATTTTAGCTACATCTGGGAGAAACCCCTTCAGTGATAGCATGGAATATAATTTGTTCATCACGCGATTCATGGGCAAGAAGCATGTGGGAGACATACCATGTAGGACAGCAAGGAGCCACCTGAAACCTGACACTAGACTTGGTGCCCAGTTAGCACAGATCTGATACCAGAAGACCTAGTATATAGACGCGATTGGTCGTTTCAGGTAATCGAACTGAAATATTCCCCACGGTGTGTCGGTATTTGATAGTACATAGAGTTGCTCATCCTTGGACAGCGGTCGAGGTGCGGAAGAGGAGGTCTTACACTAGATGTTATCGGGGGGGTTGGCTGACTATCATCATACACCAAACCATCTACGTTTGAAGAAGTCAGTGTGCGAATTCTCTTGTATGCCGGGGCAGGAAAAGATGGAAGATAAAGCTCAGAAATTCCCGTTTGGCTTGGGTGGTCGATCGCCATGCATGAGTCCGATAGGGGCGACACAGAAGTTCATCAAAGCAGGGGGCAGAAGGAGTAGAGATGCAGACGTACCTTGGGAGTTGTTGCATGAGCAGTTGGTGGAGGGAGAAGCTGCAGGTTCCTTAATTGCAGCAGAAGATTTCGAGGCTGTCGGGCCGACAATTCTGCCGCGGGTGGTGCCAAGAGCGTCCGTGCTGAGCGCGCTTTAGCTTTCGCCGGGCCAAACTCGAGCGCCCTGGCAACAACCCCCTCACGCCCTCACTCCAACCCACCTTCCTGGAGCTCTCGTCCACGTTGCCCGCCATGTCAAAGAATCCGTCCCTCGCTGAAATCCTCAAGCAGGGTCGCGAGAAGAACAAGAAGGAGGAGCTCGCCCAGAAGATACTCGGTAGCCGTGGTCGCAAAACCGGAGCTGGCTCGATTACCACGACGCGCAACACCTCGGAGAAGCCGTCCCTCCTCAGTCGCATGAGCGGAGTTGGCAAGAGGTCCTCTTCTGCCAAGCCCGACATCAACGGTAAATGGACACACGACCTGCATGGAGTCAACAATCCAGACGGCCCCCCTAGGAAGAAAGGCCTCAACCGTGCCGTCTCCTCGTCCCAGATCGACCGCAACACGCGCACCTTCGAGAAGTACCACTCTACTCTCCAGCGGAATGCGCGCAACGGCAACGGCAATGAGAATAGCACTGGCAATGGCAACGCCTCGTCGTCTGGTGGCTTCAGCTTTCGAGGCGCCGCTTCCGCTGGTCCTTTCACCGTCATCGCTAGCAACTTCGCCCTAGGAACCACAGCCGCTGACATCGAGGCCGTCATGGGTTCGCACAGCGTTGCCCTCACTTCCTGCAAAATCATCAGCTCGAAGCCAACCGTCATGGCAGAGATGGTGTTCGACAAAAAGGAGGACGCCCACAACATCGTCGCCACTTTCAACAACAAGAATGTATGGAATTTCCCATGCTCCATGCTGTCACATATCTAACATATGCCTAGGCTGACGGTAGAACCCTCCACCTCTACATGAAGGAGCCGACTGCTGCAATCAAGGGCCCTACTCCCAACCAGTCAGCCCAGCGTGCCACGAGGGCTTTCGACGACATGGATATTGACACGGTTGGTTCTGCCACCCAATACAATACTTTCAGGGACAGCACCGGCCTCAACCCACCGCGCGGACCTCGTAGGCGCTTCTAGCCATCGAAAACCCCCTGGACCAATTCTTTCTAGTCGCAAATACCCGGTCCACATCAGCGGTGGTAAGAGTCTCGAAGTTCTTTTCGGATTGCTCGTCTAACGATGCAGGCGAGATGAGAAGGTGGCGTTTAGGGTAGTCCGCTCAATGCATCAGGATGGAGTCATAATTGCCGGTATATGCTTCAAAAAAGCATCTCCCCGGAGTTCGCAATGGACACACTGAGGATGCAAAGGTATCTTCAGCAATACAGTCTACACTGAGTGAGTCAGACGCCCTTTGTGTGTCTGTCTACCCTCATATAAACGTGTCATGCAGTGATCCCACGGTTTTGAACCGAGTCTATATTTCTACTTTTAAAGGAACCCCACGAGGGTAGCTGCAAGCAAGCCCATGGAAGTTTGTAAGTACAGTGTTTTCTACCTGGCTGACATCAAGGAACTTGTACGCGAAAGTCTGGTGCCTGGTTATTTCCCTTCCCCGCCGCCCCCCGCCAGCAATTGAACAGCTAGGAAAAGCGCAATTGCCCACCAATACCTGGTGAATGTTAGTACTGTATATCCATAGAATAGACAATAGTGAAACTTACTTTTGCAAAAATGTCTTCTCTTGCTCTTTCCCTTCCACCTTGCCATCTGCGTTCAACACCACCGGCTTGTTCAGGGCGGGTGTCGGTCCAATGCCCCTCTTCACGACCTCGACTTCGACCTCAACGTCCTCAGGGTTGACTCCCCTCGTGCTCGTGCCAAAGCCAATGTGAAATACATCGCCCTTCTCGTCAACGTGCACAAGCAAGCGCTTCTTGTATTTGTCTTGGAAGCTGAGGCTCGATGTTACGACACCGCGCCACTGAGAGGTCTTTGGATCGAGCAGGCCGACGCGAACAAGGCGGTCTGGGGAATATGATCCCGTCGGAGGTGTGTACGACACGACGGTTCCGGTAGATGTTGTCGCATCGTAGTCGATGGTTGCGAGCGGGAGTGGCGACGGGATCGGGGACGACTTCTCCTCTAGTGCAGGGAGCGAGTGGATGTAGACAGTCACAGAGGAAGCTACCGCCACGGGCAGCAAGAGAAGCTTGGCTAGGAGCATGTTGGCGACGCTGAAGGCAGTTATGCGATCGTACCAGCGTTTGGGGCCAGCTTGGAGAAGCTCGATGCAGCTACCGAATGAATGTTTCACCGCGGCGCTCCAACCCTTCGTCCACGGTCCACGGTCCACGGTCCACCCCACGTCACGCCTCCCTCAACACGCCATGCATTTTGTGTGGGACAGGCCTGCCTATCAATCGCAGAGGCAAAGCCGAACCCGATTCCAGGTTTGCTTTTGGTGGCGAAGAGACGACGCATGATCAACACCGGCCGTTCCGAGAAGTGGGATTTCCCTCTCCCACCGCGCTCCGAGAACGGGAGAATAAGCCATGAATAAGGGTCTTAGTAGATCAATGTCGTTGTCTTTCGCCGGTCGTGCCCCGTTCCTAAGGCCACTAAGCACAGTTTGCCCCGCCCCCACCATGCCTGACCCTCCAGTGAAAGCTGCATATGAGCTCATCCCGCAGCGACAGCTCATACAGCTGCTCTCAACACAATTTTTGCTTACACCTACCTTGAGGCCTCGCCGCCAATTTTCCACCTTTGCAACCCATCTACGCCCCTCCAATTTCGCCCACAATGGCCCAGCTTCCTTACAGAGCGCCTTCGCGGCAGAATTCGCGCCAATTGAGCGCCGATCCTCGCAATGAGCTCCATCCCTTCGTGGAGCACTACATTGGCATTGATGTGGGCACGGGCAGTGCCAGGGCCTGCATTATGAATGATCACGGTGATATCGTGGGACTGGCATCCGAGAATATCGGTCTCTGGCAGCCACAGACGGGTTACTATGTATGTTGTGCACGCGGATTCGGCTCGCAGAAACAAGCCTAAGGAGGGCAGGAACAATCCACGACAGACATTTGGCGATGCATCTGTTCCTCGGTTCGCCGGGCAATGGACCAGCACAACATCGACCGCAGCACCATTCGTGGCATTGGCTTCGATGCGACCTGTTCCCTGGCAGTCTTCCGCGAGGACACCGACGAACCAGTCTGCGTCACGGGCCCCAGTTTCGACAACAAAGATGGCAATGACCGCAATGTCGTGCTGTGGCTCGATCACCGCCCTGTGGAGGAGACTCAGAAGATCAATGCCACGAACCACAATCTTCTCCGCTATGTGGGAGGCAAAATGTCCATTGAGATGGAGATTCCAAAGGTTCTGTGGCTGAAGAACAACATGCCCAAGGAGCTGTTTGATAAGTGCAAGTTTTATGATTTGACAGACGCACTTACCCACATCGCGACTGGGAGCGAGACGAGGAGCTTCTGCAGTGTTGTTTGCAAGCAAGGCTTTGTTCCTGTTGGAGTCGACGGGAGTGTGAAGGGCTGGCAAGAAGACTTCCTCAAAGAGATAGGCCTATCAGACCTCTGCGAAGACAACTTCAGGCGCATGGGTGGGGTTGACAAAGTGGTGACGTCCACCTGTTTGATAAAAGAGAATGACCTCACTAACTCTTCTCAGAATGGCCGCTACTTGACCGCGGGTGAGCTTGTGGGCCCGTTGAGCGAAAAGGCTGCATCCGATCTGGGGTTGAATGCCGGTATCGCGGTTGGCAGCGGTGTCATCGATGCCTATGCTGGATGGATCGGCACGGTTGGCGCCAAAGTTCGGCTCGACGAGGACCAACTCAACACCGATGTACCGAAGAATGATGTGTCCCAGGCCTTCACGCGTCTGGCTGCAGTTGCTGGTACATCCACATGTCATCTAGCCATGTCTCGAGAGCCCGTCTTTGTGAACGGAGTGTGGGGACCATACCGCGACGTCCTACTCCCCGAATACTGGTTAGCAGAAGGCGGACAGAGTGCCACTGGAGAGCTGCTCAAGCATGTCATTGAAACTCATCCTGCCTTCAACGAGGCTGCATCAGTTGCTGAGACATTCAACACCAATGTATACGACTATCTGAATGAGCATCTGCGCGAGATGGCAGAGAAAGAGAAGGCACCCCATATCTCATGGCTTGGGCGCCACTTCTTCTTCTATGGAGACTTGTTCGGAAACCGTTCGCCAGTTGCAGACCCCAACATGAAGGGCTCTGCCATCGGTCTAAGTTCGGACAAGAGCTTGGACGGACTGGCTCTCTACTACTATGCCACGATGGAGTTCATTGCTTTACAAACTAACCAAATCGTAACAGCTATGAACAAGTCAGGGCACATCATCTCCTCGATCTTCATGTCCGGATCTCAGTGCCAGAACGATATCCTGATGCAGCTTATTGCTGCCGCGTGCGATATGCCTGTCCTCATCCCTCGCTACGTGCACGCAGCTGTCGTCCATGGAGCAGCCATGCTCGGAGCAAAAGCTGCCAGCACCGACAAAGAAGGCCACAGTGAGCCGCTATGGGATATCATGGATAGGTACAGCAAGGCCGGCAAGATGGTCAAGCCCACGAAAGACGACAACATGAAGAAGCTTCTGGCTGCCAAGTACAAGGTCTTCCTGGAGCAGTGCGAGAGCCAGCAGAGGTACAGGAAGGAGGTGGACGATGCTATTGCAGGGTGGACAAAGGCGTAGGAGAAATTTCATTACTACTGACAGTTCTATGGCGGGTCGAGGAGCTGTCATCTATACCATAGAAGACATCGTCTTGTCTCCTCTCCCCCCTGGTGCGGCGGGAGACTAGACGTCTGATTGCTAGCCAAAAAAATAAACAACGAATATGTCTTAGCACTCTCTCAGACAATGCAGGGTCTGCATACGTACGTGCCGTGGCGCAAGAATGATCAACTGGGACCCACTCACATGTGAAAGCGTCGACAGCTTTCGCGATGGTTCTCAGTGACGACGTGGGTGGCACGCATGCTGTGGCTGTGCAGGGATCAGCTAACCTTGCGACCCCACGTCATCACTCGCCCCTCCTTCGAGTTCCTGCGCGAGACGCGTATAAATCCATGCCCTTCTCTCTCCCACACTACACACACGCACTCACAAACCCTTCATAGCCACTACATCTAAACTCCTTTCCACGATCACTTTACGTTTATACCTGTAAACCTTTCATCAACCGACCCCGCAATCACCACTCAAACTACCAACATGTCGACTGTCCACGTTGAGGGAATCTCCTCCAAGACGAGCGAGGATGAGATCAAGTCCTTCTTCAGCTTCTGTGGAAAGATCCAGACGTTGTCTGTCACGCCCACGGATAATGACACGCAATCCGCGGCTGTAACGTTCGAGAAGGCAGCAGCGGCTAAGACAGCTCTCCTCCTCGACAACACGCAACTCGGACCCAACTCTGTCCATGTCAGCGCCGCAAAGTCCATCGATGAGCTTGCTGGCGAGAAGGCGACGTCTGCGGAAGAGGCGATTAAGGATCACACTATCGAGCAAGAGGACAAGCCGCGCGGACGCATCATTGCTGAGTACCTCGCGCACGGCTATGTCATCTCAGACAAGGCAATCGAACGCGCTCTCGCTCTCGACCAGCAACACGGAATCAGCAACAGGTTTACAAGCACGTTGAAGAACTTCGACGACCGCTTCCAGGCCACGCAGAAGGCACAAACGGTCGATACCAAGCTCGGCTTGACTGAGAAGGCTACTTGGGGTTGGCAGAGCCTCAACAGCTACTTCAACAAAGCGGCCGAGACACCGACTGGTCAGAAGCTTAGGCAGTTCTACGATACCGGAAACAAGACTGTGATGGACGTGCACAACGAGGCTCGCCATCTGGCGGACCTCAAGGGCGGAAAGCAAGATGGTGCCGCTGGTCCTTCAAGCGAGAAGACCGGCGAGGAGCCTGTTGTTGCCGATACCAAAGCTGAGGCCAGTGCCCCAGCCACTACCTAAGAAAGCAAACTTGTGGGTGGAATTTCGAAGTGGGAACAACGGGCTGCATCACATAGTGCGGAATGGCCTGATGGAAGATATCTCTATGGCTGACGATGGGTATGGGCGTGAGGTTAGGAAGATTAGTTAGTCATCGACATTGAGGAAAGAGAACCGAGTCCCCCTATTTTGTGTATCACTATATTCACTCAATGTCATTTGCTTCAGTATCGAAATGAGATTAAGTCATCCTTGCTACCGTGCCGAATCCATGTTATGGAAGCTCTGAGTGCATTACCTTAAGCATGAACAGCGGATGTAATATTTACTTACAGCTCCAAATCCAGATCGTGTAATGGATCGAATATGATTAGCCGGGAAAGCTTTGTCCCACTAGCTGTCAGATTTGACAAAGGTCGTTAACGAAAATGCTGACAGTGTTACGTACGCATTCGTTATATTACGCATTTGGAATTTAAGGGCACAATAAGGCAGAGCATAATCATATTGCTGATCTGAGTACTGCTGATTCGGCTGATGCGTGGTGATGAATATAATGCAAAGGGATGATGACTTGGATGATAATTACTTCTATAACGCTTACCCAGATGGCGAATGCTAATCTCAATAACGGTGACTTGTAGGATGGTAATCCGAATGACAGTAATGTAGAAAATGAAATGGTATTTAGTACACCCGAACAAGTCGCCGGTATTTCTTTGTTCACGTAAAACATGGTAAAATTACGCATTGGGCAGATTAAACGACTTCAATTCCTTCTTAGCCTCTACGTGCTCAACAGGGTTCCTGGACGGTCCGACACGGCTTGGTTTGCCGCCTACAAAGTAGAAAGCGAGAGATTCACTACATCTATCCGACAGAAGGAGCAATGTTTGTGCATGCACAAGTACTATCAATGCGGTTGGGTCAAACGCCCCGCACATGGTTTCTATTCGGGTAGATAGATGAGTTCTGCAATTCGATTATTGTTCAATACGTTGGAATCCTCTGTGAAATTAGGATGTCATTTCCCCCCTCTTCCACATACAGCAACAGGTCAAATGCAGTCGCTACGGTCTAAGAAGCAGTGCAATCGTTTCCAATGACCCTCTTCGTTGTTGAAACCTAGAGTAGAAAGCGGGCTGGTGCCGTTCCCTTTTCATGCCCTCGTGGTATTCTCCACGCCTCGTGTCGCGACCTTCCCGGCACAAACGTCTGCTTGTGACGTCGTCGATGGATGGATCTCCATGTCGAGTGTTGCCTTCGATCCACGTCCAGGAAATCTCTTCGTGATCAGGCGGACATGTCCAGCTTGAGCTGGGCTGAATGTCGCTCTGGCAGCTGATAGGGAGCGGCGCCCGGGTCCGATTGGTTGGCGCATGCTTGGGTGGAGCAAATGGGAGACGGTGTTAGTCAAAGCCGCTGCACATGCATGCACGTCGAGGCTGGACCCGTAGCGCAGATTGACCGCCCCTCTCGCCCAGGTTTGGGACGTCGAAGGTTTGGGCGTGTCAAAAAGTGTTTGACTTGGATGCTGGATTTCAAGGCACACGCAAGCACTGATGTGATGGGCTAACGTCAATGAAGAAGCACAGACAGCACAGACAGGCTCAGAAAAGCCGATGGTGGGCACAGGATTTCGATGGCAATCACATTTCCGCAACGTCTGAGGCGGCTCTGGCACGCTAGCAGCCCGCAAGAGCCCCACATGCAATCTTCAGTGGCAAGCCAATGGATAAGCGTGGATAAGGCATTAGTCTACACTCGGCGCCGCCTGCGACAGGGCTTCCCCAAAGCTGCTCCACGCTCCGTGAATGGGACGAGGAATAACGGTATTGGGAGCACCAATGGCGCGACATTCTTGTGCAGTGAAAACAGCTTGTGCAGACACGAAAAGGGCAGGGAGCCGATATCATCAGGCGCACGCGGCCGGAAGCGGTGGACCGACTCGCCAAGCATGCGAATTCGTGGCTCACGCACGCCCCCTCTGCACCCGATCGTCCCTTTGCAGGCCACCCACTTTTCCGCACTCCCATTAAAACGCTTGCTGCTCCTCCACTCATTCCTCAACACCTTCGTGCCACCGGCTTCTTATCTTCTTTGCTGCATTCGGGCCCAACTTTCGCCTATCGCTTTCTTTCAACGCAACCGTCCACCGCGAAGTGAAAAGCAGCAGACACTCACCCACAGTTTCCTCCTCGCCCTCTGCTATCGTTGCCGTAAGATTCAGAGAAAGTCTGAAGGATATGTTTCTCACCAAGACAAGAACAAGCCCAAGTGACCCCAGCAAGTTTCCGACTGCGCAATTGTTCCTTTTGGGTACGTGCCATCACCCCACCCGCTCCAGTCCCATTGCAACACACTAACGCCTCGACAGCACTTGTCCGGGTCGCTGAGCCCATTGCCCTCACCTCCATCTTCCCCTACGCGTGGAAACTCGTCGAACAATTCAATGTCACCTCCGAATCGAACGCCCCCTTCTTCGCGGGCATCCTCATCAGCGCCTTCTCCTTCGCTGAGGCATGCAGTGGAATGCATTGGGGATCCTTGAGTGATCGAATTGGACGTAAGCCAGTACTCCTCCTTGGATGCATTGGAACCATTTCCTCTCTACTCATCGTTGGCTTTGCACCCAACTTTTGGGTTGCCCTCATTGGCAGACTCCTCGGCGGTCTTCTCAATGGAAATATAGGTGTGGTACAAACCATGGTTGGCGAGCTCGTCAAGAAACCAGAGTATGAACGTATGTTGAAGTCGTCCACGTCGAATCGGCGTGTGGCTAACTGGTTACAGCGAGAGCATACGCAGTAATGCCTTTCGTGTGGAGCATTGGCACCATTGTTGGACCCTCTATTGGTGGCTGCTTTGCCAACCCAGTTGAGACCTACCCCTCTCTTTTCTCGCCGCATGGCATCTTTGCCAAGTTCCCCTTTCTTCTGCCAAACATCATTTGTGCGGCCATGCTGCTTGTGGCAATAGCTTTTGGGTACTTTTTCCTCGAAGAGACTCACCCGGACAAGCAGCCATGGAGCACACAGGCCGACCATGAGGCCACCACCGCAGAGACTCCACTCCTTCCTGCCCAAGGAGCCAATGCACATCCGGCTGCCAATCTAGCAGCAGAGTCGTACGGAACAATGTTGGATGTGGATCTGCAACGAGATGATTCGTGGCATGTCAGGAGCGATGGGCATTGGATCGAACATGAGCCCAAAAACGAGAAGGTTTTCACCAAACCAGTCGTCATGTTTGTCGTAGCACTCGGCCTCTTCACGAGCCATTCCATGGCGTACGACCATCTTATTCCCATATTCCTGCAGGACAAGCGCGCCGACGACGTCTCCGTCAACGCCATCTCTTCCAACGCCTTCGCAGGTGGCCTCGGTCTTTCAATCCACGATGTCGGCATCATTTTATCGATTAATGGTATTATTGAGCTCTTCATTCAGGCGGCCGTTTTCCCCATCATGGCGTCCTGGTTCGGAGTCTGGAAGCTTCTGTTGATCGTTACCATCGGCCACCCAATCAGCTACTTCATCGTTCCATACCTGCCACTATTCCCAGTCAAATGGTTGTATCCAGCCATCTACGGTGCCATGACGATAAGGAACATCTTCTCCATCCTCGCGTACCCACTCCTTCTCATCATGATCAAGGAAGCCGCCCCCTCACCCACGGTCCTGGGAAAGATCAACGGCTTAGCAGCGAGCACAGGAGCTGCTTGTCGAACGATCGCCTCTCCCATTGGCGGCCTGCTCTACGGACTCAGCATCGACATCGGTTTCACACCTCTAGCCTGGTGGGTCTGGACTCTAGTGGCCATGATAGGAGCGCTTCAAGTGCCATTCCTGTCGCGAGAAGCACACAAATGCCATGCTCGGGTTCATGCTGCAGCAGGTTGCTGCCTGACCAAAACTTTAAGCAAGAAGCTCAAGAGGAGGCGCGGTCCGAAAGATATTGTCCACATTACCGTCGAAGAAGTCAACAGCTCCAGCTCCAGCTTCAAGTACAGCGATCGCGAGGACACTCGCGACTTCGATGCTCGTACAGTATGAGACAGCAGGCAACGGAGCCATCATCACGTCGTTTTACTCGTCTCAAATTCACCTTTGAAGCATCAGCACCATTAACATTTATTCTTGGTTCGGGCGTTTCTCGATATTATGAAAGCACACGGATACCATGAGTATGGCGTTATCGCAATTTGGAATAGATCCAACGACGGCGTTCAATTGAGGTACGGGCTGGGGAATCGGAGTACGGTGGGGGATAATTCAGTGCTTCTGTAGATACACGTACAGTCCAACACAATAGATGCATCTCTCCAACTTCTGTTCGTCTCGTCACAGCTGCCTTGCGATGACTCCGACACGGACGCGGAAAGAAACAACGTTCATCAGACAGCACACATGTCGAGCGAAATGCGAGCGGGGATAAGCTGAGCGCACAGCACACCGAGGGAAGCAAGCGATGATGTAACGTAGAGATGATGTAACGTAGATAACGGAGATTATCGCACTTGAGCTTCGTAATCGGGCTTCCACATTTCGAGTAGGAGGCTTTGCTCGAAGAGCCGATTGTCGGAAAAGACCCCGCCCCGCAGTGGGGCATTGACGATTGCGACACGGCGGTTGTTTTTATTACGACGTGATATAAGAACTCGTTCCGCCTAGGCAGTGTCCAAGACTTTGCGTCAATTGAGATTTTAGATATTGTCTAGATACCTTTCCCTACGGCAATGACACGGGTACTTCTTACCGGGGGCAGCGGCTTCATCGCTGCGCATACCCTCGATGTTCTGCTCAAACATGGACATTCAGTAATTACTACTGTGCGCACGCAGCAAAAAGCAGACAAGATCAAGGCGGCGTACAAGAGCTATGCGGACAAGGGCCAGCTCGACTTCGCTATCGTACCTGATATTGCTCAGGAAGGCGCCTTCGACCAAGCAGTCATCTCAGACCCTCCATTCGAAGCTGTCCTGCATACCGCGTCGCCCTTCCACTTCAACGTCACAGATGTGAAAAAGGACCTTCTCGACCCGGCCATCATTGGAACCACGGGTATTCTGAAGAGCATCAAGAAGAGCGCGCCGAGTGTGAAGACGGTGGTCATCACGTCATCCTTCGCTGCGATTGTCAATCCGAGTAAAGGTTTCTGGCCGGGCCATGAATACACCGAAGAAGACTGGAACCCAATCACGATGGAGGAGGCTCAGGAGAATCCCATGAGCGGATATCGGGCCAGCAAGACATTTGCAGAGAAGGCAGCTTGGGAGTTCCTCGAGAAGCAGAAGCCAAACTTCTCCCTCGCGACCATCAACCCACCCATGGTATTTGGACCTATTGTAAGTGGAAATGTCTGTCGCATATGCGTGTGCCGTGGCTGATAAAGTGATGGCAGATCCACAACCTCGACACCCTCGAGAACATCAACACGTCAAATCAGCGCCTCGTCTTCGCTGCCCAAGGAAAGTTCAAAGACGAGATCCCGCCCACGGGCGTCCATCTCTGGGTCGACGTGCGCGATGTCGCCGAAGCCCACGTTGCTGCCTTTGAGAAACCGGAGGCGGCCAACAAGCGTTTCTTCACGCTCACAGGCTTCTTTTCCAACAAGGAGTTGTGCCAGATTATCGGGAAGAACTTTCCCCAGTATAAGGATTTGCCGACGGATGAGACGCCGGGTGGAGATTATCCCGAGGGAGGCAAGGAGGGGATCTACAAGTTTAGCAATAAGAGGTCGGTGGATGTGCTAGGCTTGAAGTATAGGGGATTGGAGGAGTGTGTGGTGGATGCGGTCAAGTCGTTTCAAGAGGTTGGTTTGTAGGGCGTGGAGAGATGGGAAGGTGCATATGATGTGCATTGATACTTGAGGACGCGGGTTGTTATGTAGCATTGATGTATAGACGAAATACTATGATCGAAATCTGGGATGACTTCCTGAACAGCTTGTCAGTACCTGAAATGAGACAAATTGTGAAATACCGGAGCAATTGCAAGGGAGAATCAGCCTGTTGAGCTTGAATATTTTGAACTTCATTGTCTTACGACTCGGAAGTTATCGTTTGAAGAGGATCATCATCAAAGAGAGGGGTGGGTGGTTGAGTAGTGAGATGCTTACCGTCAAGAGAGTCGCCATCCATTGAGAGAGGATGGATGAATGGAATGGCGAGTCTTTGCAGCGAGAGGCGCGGAAATTTGACGACTTTCTAGGGCTTCGGCAAAACTTAGGGCCGGCTACCCCTTCCATGCCCCGCCAGCGAGCGACCAGCACGTCAGTCTCTGCCAGCAACTACCCGTCGCCCAGCCTCACTCTCAACATATATATACGCACAGCTGTAGGCCCTGAACAACAAGCATACAACGCCTCTCAGCCGCTCTCAAACTTGTGTCATCCAACACAATGGCAGGTATGTTTTGGGTCAAGACCCCGCTGTAAACAAGCGGAGAGCGACAACATATGCTGACACATCTGAGCAGACTTCCAAGAGGTCGGAAGTAAGTGCTCTGCTACACTAACACACTGTACACATATTTCTCGGCCCCCCTACGTACATGGGATTTTCGCGAGCTATCCGATAGGCAGGAGGTTGACAACGCGCAGAGCAGTTCATCGATTTCTACTACCAGACCTTCGATGGGGGCCGGCCAAACCTGGCGGCTCTATACGTGAGTCTCAAAGGCATGTCGCTATCATATTTAAGACTGACGGAGATAGCGCGAAAGCTCGATGCTCACATTTGAGGGAACACCCGTCATGGGAGTTGCAGCCATCATCGAGAAGCTGACCGTCAGTCCCCACGCACTCTAGTATATGTTAAGACGCTGAATTTCATAGAACCTACCATTTGAACAAGTTCAACATCGCGTCGATACGTCAGACTGCCAACCCGGCGACGCTGAGGGAAAGTCGATCGTTGTGCTGGTCACTGGTGCACTCATGGTACGACAAGTCGAAATGCATCAACTACATGTTTGCTGACCTCAGCTCAGGTCGATGGCCAGGACCGGCCGATGAGTTTCACTCAGAACTTTGTGCTCAAGAACGACGGCAGCTGGCATGTCTTCAACGACATGTTCCGACTCGTATACCCTGCAGCATGATCGGTCAACGCGATCGTCCCTATCTCATGCGCGAGCACTTGCTTGCAACCAGCGATGTAAACGGCACTCGGTCCAAGGGGGCAACAGTTTTGGTGTTGGAGGATCGGTTGTGGAAGGACGCTATACCTGGCATTTCTAGCAGGGCATCGAAATGCTCAGGCACTTGGAGTCGAACAACCTGCATCTCTTGCATTAGTAGAGGCGGCCGAATATCCACAAGTTCACTTTTCTTCCATGCATAAAGTACTGCTTTAATCGAGTGCGACCACCCTGCTCCGAATCGAGTCCGATACTCGGGGATTCGGCGGCGATGGCTCGCACGTGAGACCCCGCAATGTGCGGCCGGGGATGAAGTCTTTCCCGGTCCTGCCCTGCACCATCTCCACTGCCGAAGCTCCCTGCCTTGGAGCTCCAGCTTAGTGTACACCGTCCTCATGGGTTTCCACTGTGCTTTTCCGTGTCCGTTTTTCCGTTTCCCTCACTACAGCCGCTTGCCTCCTTGATCTCCCTCCCTTTTTACTTTGATTTCGTCCCACAAGCGTATCAATTGGCATTCACTTGATACAATCTGCCGTAACCATGGCCGGCTTCGTCCAGAAAGGCGTCAAAAACATCCTGCAGAAGAATCCCAGTGATGTCGTGTTTCTATCTGCGCTGCGGACGCCCATAACAAGAGCGAAAAAGGGAGGACTGAAAGATGCATATGATCATGAGATGCTTGCCGCTGTACGCTCCTTCGATCCGTCCCATACTGGATCTAATGCTAACCTCACACACTCAGGTCCTCAAAGCAACAATAGCCAAATTCCCCAACCTCGACCCGGCCAAAATCGACGACATCTCCATCGGCACCGTCCTCTCCGAACTCGGTGGCTCAAAAGCAGGCCGCATGGCCGCAAACCACGTCGGCATCCCCACGACAACTTCCTTCTCCACGACAAACCGCGCCTGCGCCTCAGGCCTGAACGCAATAAACAACATAGCAAACTCGATTGCAATAGGCCAGATCGATGTCGGCATCGCGGGCGGTATGGAGTCGATGAGCCGCAATTACGGCTCGCGCGCCATCCCCACCGAGCTCTGGGACGACTTGAAAAACTCGCCCGTGCAAGACGCACAGGACTGCATCATGGCCATGGGCCTCACATCGGAAAACGTAGCCGAGCGGTACGGCGTCTCGCGCGCCGACCAAGACGCCTTTGCAGCCCAGAGCCAGCAGCGCGCCGCCAAAGCGCAGCAATCCGGCCTCTTCGACGTCGAGATTGTGCCTGTGACGACGCGCTTCGTGCCGGACCCTGCGGTGCCCGAGAACGTTGAGACGCGGACTGTGGACAAGGATGATGGCATCCGCGCGGGCACGACGGTCGAGAAGCTCGGGGGAATGAAGGCGGCGTTCAAGAAGGACGGCACGAGCACGGCGGGGAACAGCAGTCAGGTGTCGGACGGGGCGTCGGCGGCGCTCATGATGCGTCGCAGCGTGGCGGCGGAGCTGGGGCTCACATCGCACATCATTGGCAAGTTTGCTGGCGCGCAGGTCGAGGGGTGCAGGCCGGATGAGATGGGCGTCGGGCCTGCGGTTGTGATTCCAAAGTTGTTGGAGTATACGGGCGTGGCGAAGGAGGATGTGGGGGTGTGGGAGATTAATGAGGCGTTTGCGAGTCAGGCGCTGTATTGTATACGCAAGCTGGGGCTGGAGAATGCGAATGTGAATCCGAATGGAGGCGCCATTGCGCTGGGGCATCCATTGGGGGCGACGAGTGGGAGGATGTTGAGTACGCTGCTGCATGAGATGGAGAGGGGAGGACAGGAGTTGGGGGTGCTGAGTAAGTGTATTGGGACGGGGATGGGGATGGCGAGCTTGATTGTCAGGGAGTGAGAGGGTTGGGAATATAGAAGTTGTATATTATTAGAATTTGTTGGTGTATACACGCCAGTGTTTGGGCTTTGCATATTAGATGTCCGTATGTCACAGTTGGCTTCTACCCACGGTTGTTCACAGTATATGGACCCTTTCCATCTTAGAGTACATCTACAAACTAGCCTTGCCTCTGCTCTCGAATGGAAGAATAAGCACCAAGAGCCCCGCAGCAATGAACAGCGCCCCGGACACGTACACCGGCGCCGCCGTCTCCAAATTCGCAAACATGGCAATAATCGGCGCCATCACGCCAAAGATACGATTGGCAGACGCCGTAATCGCATTTCCGGTCCCTCGATCTTTGGTAGGGAAGATTTCGGGCGTATATGCGTACAGGACGGCGTACATGATGTTGCTCATGAAGTTGTACGCGCAATTCCAGCCAAGCAGGGCGTCCGATGTCAGAGCTGTCGTCGAGCAGAAGAGAAACACGCCAGTCAGCACTGTCGAGAAGGCGAGCGTGCCTTTGCGGCCGATGCGTGGAGTTTCGACGAGCAGGCCGCCGAGAAGACAGCCGGGGACGCCGAGGACGGCGATGATGAGGGAATTGCGATAGGTTATGTATCTGTGAGGGATTGGCATGAGCTTGATTCTTCAGATTTAGGAGGGGGTCGGAAATAAAAGTCCTGGGTTGAATGAAAGGTCAGTGTCTACTTACGTGCTCCCATCGCCTTCCTCTGCGCCGCGCGTGGCTAGGATGTATGGCAAGAAGGCGTTGTACAACGGAAAACCGAGGCCAATAAACGCCCACACAAGCGTAATCAGCGAGGTCGAATAAGCCAGCTTCTTCGTGGCAAACAGCGGCTTGACGTGCGAGAGATCGACTTTCTCCAAGTTGCGCTTGATGGCTGTGGCAGCGTGTGACTGGGCGGCAATTACGGGGGCCCCGAGGTTGTTGCATTGCTCGAGGTCCTCGATGGTCAGCGTCGACGTCTTTCCGTTTCGGCGAGCTACTTCATGGACGACTTTGACTGCTTCGCCGTCAAGCCCTTTGCCCATCAAGTATTTGGGAGACTCGAAGATGGTGAAGCACACGAAGCGAAGGAAAAACATGATCATGGCCACGCCGCCCATGGTCAGCATAAAGTACCGCCAGCCCATGTTCGCGCTCTTGGTGCAAACCTCGTCGGTCTGCTGGCATGTGTAATTACCAAGGAGCCCCCATGCCACAAGAGTTGCGAAGACTTGTGCTAGGGCCCAATCGATAGAAAGAATTGTCAAGAGGTACTGATGAGATCCTGGGAGGAACTCGAGGAATATGGCACTGTCCACAGGGAGATTTCCTGAGGATCAAATCAGCATAAATTCAGTATGCATCGAGTCTCTCATACCTCCTACGCCGATGCTCCATAGTGCTGCAAACGTTGCAATCGCGCCAAAATTGGGTGATCCAGCTGCAATGAGGCCGAAGACGGCAGTGACACCGATAGTCAGGTTGAAGGCCCAGCGCCGACCGAAAATGTCACAACCGAAGCCCCAGAAGACTGCACCGACCAGGAGACCGATGTTCTGAGCGAGCGTGAGGTAAGGAGCGCGGTCAGGCTTAAACTCGTTCTTGACCGGAGTGAAGATCAGAGAGGTGACGATTGGCCACAAGTTATCTTCCAAAGTTAGACGAGGCCTTGATCAAAGAGAGATTGGTCGTGTCACGTGCCTGAAGCCCATCCAAAACCGATGACAATGAAGAGCTGTGGAAAAGTCAGAAAGTTGTTACTGGCATCGAGAAGTCTCTCGATAATGATTGGAGCTGAGAGCACACTTGCTAATAGCCTTGGAAAGCTTCAAATTGGCATAAGCCTACTCTGATAGGCAAAGTTGTGCCTCACATGCCTTTGCAAGCCACTGACTGAAAATCATACATACCTGCCACTGATACTTTCCCATTCCAATGTCCTGAATGGCCTTGTTCAGAATCCTGGCTTTGGCCTCATAGACTGGATCCAGCGTGCCTTCCTCCAGCACGGCAGCAGGCGCCTCGCTAAGAGAGGCAACACTGGCCCGCCTATCCTCACCCTTGAATTCCTCGGGAAGCTTCTGTGTATCTGCCATGTCGGGTAGTGTTGAGGGGGTCGAAGATGGAACTGCGAAATTGGCAGGGGAGCTGAAGCTTATCAAGGGCCCACGCGACTTTCGGGTCGATCTGCGCTCCCGCAGCGGCTGGGGACCAAGGGTCGGAGAAGCTGCAGGGCTGGTGAAATGGAGCACGTTATTCGCGTTGGGAAGATCCGAGCTGCCTGATCAGGCTAGAAAACGGTCGCTTGGAGTCGCGCAATCGGGTTCCGCGGTGTCGCAATACATTGTCGGAGACGAGTGCGAGCGCGGGTCCCCTTCATGCCGTTTCCAATGTCAGGGCTACCGAAGACCAGAATCATCCATTCTGCATCCATGTGCCTGGGTTACCGGAAATGTGGTCGTAATTAATGACGAGTGGTAGTGCAGATTGTCGCTGGACATTGGTTTTGGGCCACTGCATTTGCATAATCTGCAGTGACAGCCGATCCTCGTCCGGGCACTAATGAAGCTAGAATTTACGACATATCACGTGCAAGCCTGTAGACGGGACGGTTCAGGCAAACAAATCCTGTGAGTTGTTCATTTCTTGTGGTAGCTGTTTCTAGTCCATCCTTACCATTGGGACCGAGAAGCTCGCTATGAGTAATGATACATTAGAGAGCGATGATGCGCTCAGATGCCTGCAACCTTTTCCAGCGAAAGTGTACTTGATTGCATACCTTTGCGACAGCCTACTTCCAGAGCTTGCTCAAGCTGGTAGCCTTGTCATCATGCTTGTTCAAGACCTTGGCAGTCGCAAGATCAAAGTCCTCTTGTGTAACGTGCACCCTCCTCTCTCGCAGAGCGTACATGCCCGCCTCCGTGCAGACGCCCTTGAGTTCGGCACCCGAGCATCCGTTCATCTTCTCGGCTATCTTTGTAAGATTGATGCCTCGAGTCAAGTTCATGCTCCTCGAATGGATTCTCAAGATATCGGCACGAGCTTCGACGGTTGGCGGTGGAAATTCGATTTTGCGGTCAATTCGTCCTGGTCGGAGGAGTGCAGGGTCGAGAATGTCCAAGCGATTAGTTGCCATGATGATCTTGATATTCTTAGTTGGCTCGAAACCATCCAGCTGGTTCAGCAACTCCAGCATAGTTCGCTGCACCTCGGAATCACCACCAGAGCTTCCTTCGACTCGACTTGACCCAATACTGTCAATCTCGTCCATGAAGATGATACTCGGTGCGTGTTCTCGAGCCATGACGAACAGCTCGCGAACCATGCGACTACCCTCGCCGATATATTTCTGCACCAGCTCGCTTCCAGAGACACGGATGAACTTGCAGTCGGCGTGATGCGCTACCGCACGGGCAAGCAGTGTCTTTCCCGTTCCCGGTGGCCCATATAGCAGGACTCCCTTTGGTTGTGCTATGCCTAGCGACTCAAATAACTCAGGGTGCTGCAGGCCGAGCTCGATGACCTCTTTGATTTCTTTGATCTGTTGATCAAGACCTCCGATCATGTCGTATGTGCTATCCGGAACCTTTTCGACCATCATCAGCGACACAAGAGGGTCGACCGACGACGGCAGCATCTTCTCCAGCTTGTACGAGTCGCTCAGGAGGGTTACGCGCTTGCCGACGGTGAGCTTACTGATGTCCACATTGTCGGAGACATCGACGACTATGAAAAGATTGTCAGCCTTGTTTCATCTTTGCATAGGCGGAGGGGATCGACGGTACCATATTTGCCCTCTGGATGTACTTTGACGAGGACCTTTTTTGTGCCCATGACCTTGACAACCTCTCCGACGTAGGACCCCGGCTGCTGGAGCAGGCCAAGCTCTTCTCGCAGTAACCGCACGCGCGAGTTGTAGTCGTTGCGCTGCGCCTCTAATCGTCGGAGTTTCGCCTGGCCCTGTATGATCTCGAGCTTCATGCTCTCGATCTTGTTGTGGAAGAAGGTGTCGAGCGCCATGGTGTGGCGGACGTTGCAGCCGGACTGCTGCAGCTCTCGCGGTGTTTGTAGATGGTCAAGGGAGGGTGTTGGATGGAGGTGGCTTTGAAGGCTGCGGAGACGCAGCAGGGGTAATGGTGAGGGGAGGATTCCGGGGGCGATGACGGGTGTTGCGAAACTTGAGGCTCCCAAACGGCCAGCGTGTTGCGGGAACCTTCTGAGAGGCTCAGGCGAACTGGCGGCGCCAAGGACCCGCGATGCCGAATCAGGGCTAGTCGTGGACGCGTTCGTGGAGAGCTTCCCTCGTCCCGTGCACACGGCGTGGACGGCAGCGGCAGTCTTCGCGTGCAAGACCAGCGAATAGAACGGGCCGGAATCCTAGACAAGTGAGTGCAAGTGTGTGCAAGTGCCTGCGACAGCATCACCGGTGCCAGACGGCAGAGCGCAAAACGCAGCGGCTTGACTCAGCTTGGCGAGGAGCATGCGCAGCGTGCTGGTTCCCTGATCCGAAGACCCAACAGTGTCATCTGTCCCACTGCCTACCCTACCTACAACTAAGGCCCACACCGCAGTGATCATATGTCGCTGCTGTCCTCTTCCCCTGGCCGCCTTCGCCCCACTTGAGCTCCTTCAAAACCCAGGATAGCCCGCTCCTGTTGCGCGCCAAGCCAGCAACCAATCGTCCCTCTGCTTCTCATCGCGTGGGCCGCCTGTCGTCATGGCGGATGCAGAACGCCCTCCCTCGCCGGGAGCAAGAAGCAATCCCGCGCCGACCTTGTCGCGACGGCCCTCAGACACTGGCACAAATGCAATGTCGACCGGCCAGCACACGCCTGCCTCGAGCGCAGAGCCGCGCCGGAGGCCGCAAGTGCAGACACAGTCTGGAGGATATGGTACACAGTCCCCGCATGTCACATATGGCGTGTTGCACCAAAACTGACAGTCATCGCAGGATCCATCACGAACCCCATGAATCGCCCCGCACAAGGCATTGCATCTCCCGACCGCCCAGCTCCCAGGTCGAGGAAACCTTCCATGAACCGACGCTCGACATCGACCCATCTGCCTCATCGAGGACAAGAGTTCTCTGTAGACGATGGCCTGAACGAGGTAGGCCAGGACCTCACAGAACAACAGCAAAAGGAGGTCCAGCAACCGCCGCAGAAACCAGGCCCAAGCCAGACCCTGCGCAGGAAGCCTTCCACTGTCCGAAGGAGAACTGCAGCGCAACCTCCCGCACTCAGCACTCTCGAGTCGAACGAGGATGATGAAGCCGAGCAGGAACAAGCAGGGGCGCCGACCGAACCTGAGGTCCAGCTACCATCTTCGGGTGAGGAGACACTTCAGGCTGAGGAAGAAGACAATGGCCTGGGTGGAGATGACGAGGCAGATAGCAGTGATGCGGAAAGCTTCACACTCAAGGATCGCCAGGATGCCATCAATGTCACTCACCCGTTTGGTATCAGGATCTGGAAGCCTGCTCTGTACAAGAAAGGCAGATCAGTGCAGCGAAATGCAGAAGAAGACATCCACTCCTCACCAGGCTTGTTCGTCAACCATTGGGTAGCCCTGGCCAATTTTCTCTGGACTCTTGTGTTTGGCTGGTGGCTCGCACTTATCGCTCTCGCAGGAGGCATTCTTTGCGCACTGTTTGGCTTCGCTGATAGCGCCATGGATTATTCGCACCTGCTCTTCCACCTCGCCGTTTACATCTTTTACCCGTTCGGCAGGTACGTCAAATTGATGCAGGATGAAGCCTACGCAGACGAGGATGAGGGCGAGGGTCGCAGCATCAGCGAGTATGAACAATGGCAGAGCGGAGATATCGAGGAGGGACGGCTGTTCTTCGGTCCCACCAATCACGGATCTCTTGTGGGGCGACGCAGGAATAGTATAGATTCCGGCGCAGACGAAACTACGAGTCTCCTCGGAAGAGAGGGCCGTGGCTCTTTGCCCCACACCGATACGGCGAAGACCAAGCGACGACTTTTCGGGCGAGGGAAGTGGAACATTGGACGAATTGTCTTTTTCATCTTCTTCTACGGTGTATTCACGCCAGCATTATTCCTCGTCTGCGGACTGTGCTGGTTCCTGGTTTTCACGATACCCATGGGAAAGGTCACCTTGTTGCTATTCGACCACTTGCGAAGGCACCCTCTGGCTCTCTCTTTCCATTCCGACAGTGGCAATGTCCGACGTCCTGGCGAGTCCTCCTCCATTCTGCTGTGTACCTACCGAGCTATGGGCATCCGATACTGGAAATACACCATCGACGGAACGAACATTTTCCTCATCAACCTCCTCGGTCTGGTCGCATTTACCATATTCGACTATTTTGTTCTGGACGAGGCTCTGCATCTTGACATCTGGCTCACCGACCAGTTTCTGCTATTCACGCTTGCCCTGCTCTCCATTATCCCCCTGGCATACTTCATTGGGCAAGCGGTGGCTTCTATTTCTGCACAGTCATCCATGGGCGTTGGCGCCACCATTAACGCCTTCTTCTCAACAGTGGTAGAAGTGTTCCTCTACTGTGTTGCGCTGAACGAAGGCAAAGGCCAGCTAGTCGAAGGCAGCATTATCGGCAGCATTTTTGCAGGTGTGCTTTTCCTCCCCGGACTTTCCATGTGCTTTGGCGCCCTCAAAAGGAAAACACAGCGATTCAATGTCAAGTCAGCGGGTGTTACGTCGACCATGCTCCTGTTTGCTGTTCTCGGTGCCTTTGGTCCTACCTTGTTTTATCAGATCTACGGAAGCGTGAGTACCCAAAACGACCTTCTCGAATCCATTCTAATTGCCTGCAGCACGAACTAATCTGTGGCGCATGCACTCATCCAGCTCATCACGCCGAGCCACTGGAGCGTGACTGCCGCAGATGCTACTACTCGCAAACTCCGGATATCCACGATCCATTCTACAAGAACGCGGTCAGGCCATATATCTGGTTTGCTGCAGTACTCTTGTTCTTATCTTATGTAATCGGCCTGCTTTTCACGCTGAGGACGCACGCAGCCGTGATCTGGAGCAGCGAGACGGATGAAAAGAAGGCAGTTGACATGTCGACCAGCCAACTCAGCACCAGTGGCCATTTCGAAGCACCATCCACTCTGATAAGATCAATAACTAGCCAGACGTTGCCTCAAGGCAATGTACGCGACAGTCAGCTCTACAAGCGTATTGTCGGCCAGACGCTGAAAAGCGTCGGAGTCGGACCCAATGGCGAGCCAATTGAACCGCAACGTACGAGTTCGAAAGCCAGCAACCAAACCCCGCACGTCGTGCCACCGCAAGACTCGGAATTGGACCGACACTCCTCTGGATTTCACATTGAAGGCCTGAATTTATCTGAAGAAGCGAATGAGACTCTTGTGCGGCAGATTACCGAAATAGCAGCGACGACTTCCGCTATTGCCACCCGCGACGCGACGTCGGCGCCGCGCAAGGCTGCTCACATGGTACAGAGTCCAGCCAAGGGGCATACGGAGCGACCGCGACACCACCATAGGACTGGTACATTTGTAGAGGAGCACGAAGAGCCTGCTGGCCAGACGTCTGGTGGGCACGACGCGCCAAACTGGAGCAGGAAGAAGTCTGCGGTTGTTCTTCTGACGGCAACGATTGCATATGCTATCATCGCCGAAATCTTAGTCAACACTGTGGACGCAGTGCTGTCCGGCTCAGATATTGACGAGAAGTTCCTGGGAATCACGCTCTTCGCTCTTGTTCCGAATACGACGGAATTCCTGGTCAGTCTACGGCCAGTCTTTGCTTTGAAATTAAGATGCTAACAAAAATCACAGAATGCCATCTCGTTTGCGATGAACGGCAACATTGCACTCTCCATGGAGATTGGTTCAGCGTATGCGCTGCAGGTGTGCCTCCTTCAGGTTCCGGCTTTGGTATTTTACAGCGCCATTACCAATCATCTCATCGACCCGAAGGAGGTTGCGAGTCACACTTTCAGTGAGTTTACAGAAGATTGTCTTTTGCCAGAATTTGACTGACATTGTTGGCAGATTTGATCTTCCCTCAGTGGGATATGGTCACCGTGATCCTGTGCGTTTTCCTTCTCTCGTACATGTATGGAGAAGGGAAAAGCAACTACTTCAAAGGGTCGATTCTCATCTTGTCGTATCTTGTCGTAGTAATGGGTTTCTACCTGTCTGGCTTCGATACCTTCGAGAACAGGGGCATTAACCCTCACGACACTCTTGCAGTCAGCGGGGCGAATCAGTTTCAGTCCAAGTCATTCAACACTGGGGGATAGAAGGAGCGGACACTCATATCCAGCAACTAGGTTGCTATCTTAGCTTGGAGGCGGAACCAGGACGGGTTAATGCATTGTTTATAAGGTTGGCATGAACCATACCTGCGCTCGATAGATGGGATGTGTATTTTGGCAAGCCGTGGGAGGAACTAGCATAGGCTGGCGCATAGCACAGGAGTTTCAGGTTGATTTTTGCGATCTCCAGAATGAAACGCTCATCGCAAACTTTGCTGCCCCCTGTCCGTTCGCCATGGTTGCTTTTTCAGGAACATGGCCACGAAGTGAGGTATAGACTTGCAGCGAGGCGACGAAGGTTATTTGCGGCGGGAAGGCACGGAAAAAAGTGCGTGTCCGGGTGGTTACCCCAAGCAGTATACAATCCTCATCCTTGGGCCGGTGCGTCAGCGATCCGAGACGGCGGGCTGGAACGAGGACGCGCAGCGGAGGAGGCACAGTGGCGAAAATGGCGGACTCGCAGTGGCGGACTGGCCATGTCGCATGCTGGCTGTGAGGGTGTCTATCCGACGAACGACTGCATTTGTACACAGGAGTAAGTATTTGAGATTGATGCGGGTGCGTACGAAGTAAAGGCGATTGGCAGATAGCGGTAGACGTGGGGAAGGCGGCGCATAGATTGCGGCAGTGCAGGTAATAAGACGCGCCGGGTTTCAGTGCATGGAATCCAGGAAAAGGCGCAAAGTGTCCATCTCAACCTTGCACGCATCATCGCTCCGCACCACGCCGGCCGCCATCCTGCTTACTCGCCTCCGAAGTTGCCGGCACCTCAACTAGACTCCCAACGCCAGCTGAGCCGTCGGTGCCAGCTCCGCCTCTCTCCCCCCAGAACATGAGTTTGCAGCGATAATTGCAAATCGCCCAGTCCGCTGAACGAATACGTCCCCCGCGCGCCGCCGGCCCAGCCCAGCCCCGCGCGTCTTCATGGAGAGGCTAGCCCGCCATCGATAAGACCAGACGCACCGCCCAGCCCTCTTCACCTGAAGTCCGTTGCGACGATTTCGCCCTCGACGAAGACGACGACGACGAGAATGCAATTACCACGGTCGCTCCTGCTGCTGGGCTGCGGGCTGTTCGTCGTCACTTCCGCTCAGGACGATGGCAGCATCGAGCCCACCAACACAACCACCGGCATTGCCGACAGAGGAGACGTCTATGAGCTGCAGACGGGCTCCAAGGATAATGTCTCGCGCGTGGAGCCCTTGACGCAAAAGGCACTTCTCGGGCCTGTACGTACATTCGTGTGTGTCGGAAGCCCTCGTGGCTCAAGCTAACTTGCTGCAAAGGACACGACGCCGCCCTCCGGCAACCTCTTCAGAACCGACGACTCGACCGTGAAGAACATTTCCAGCCAAGACATTCTTTACTTGAGCTGCGATGCCGGCCCCGGGTTCCTCAATCCCCATGGCACCCTGCAGGAGGCATTCAGTGTCGCCAACTTCAGCGCCGTGCTCCTGTACAGCACCTCTGCAGACTACTGCCAGTTCACAAACATGAAGCCGCAAATGCAAGAGAACATGATATTCTCAATGACAGATAAAAAAGATTCCCAGCAGCTGCTCGACCGAATCCAAAATCTACCAGTCTCATCCAAATACTTTGTCAGTGTCAATCAGGTACAAAACTCAAACGGTCCGTCGCAGCCTCAAGAAACAAATCCTCTTGGACCCTCGCCTTCAACTGCCGTGGCCATGATCATTCTCTATAGTATTACTGGTATTATCACGGCGCTGTTCCTGGTCATCATCATCACTGGCGCAGTGAGAGCACATCGTAACCCCGAGAGATACGGCCCACGGAATGTCTTGGGTAGGCCACGGCAAAGTAGAGCTCGGGGTATTGGTCGAGCGATTTTGGAGACCATTCCAATTGTGAAGTTTGGTGATCGTCAGGAACCTCCAAAACCAGCAGACATCGAGCTAGGTGCATCAGCGGAAGCAAGAAATGTCAACGCTGCCGGGGAAGAAACACAAGCCGGCGACGCTCGCAGTTCAAACGAGCAGGATACAACGGCCCAAAGCGAGACAAGAGGGGAGACGGCCGCGCCTCAAGACTCGGGCATCGCTCCAGCTCAGCCCGCAGCCGCTGGAAGCACGAAGAACGAGAACTCTACCGAAGAAGGTCTCGGCTGCTCAATATGTACCGACGATTTTGAGAAGGGACAGGATATTCGCGTCTTGCCCTGTAATCACAAGTTCCACCCGGATTGCGTAGACCCATGGTTGTTGAACGTTTCAGGAACATGTCCCTTATGGTAAGTTGCTCCTGTCACACGATGCACGCGCATACTCACAAAACTTTCAGTCGCGTCGATCTTCGGCCCACAACATCTCACTCTTCCACTGGCGGCGATGCACAAGATGCTGATTCCCTCGCCCCGCCTCTCCAGCCTGACGCAGAGCAATCGTCACGTCGTCGCTCTGCGCTTCGAGACATTCTCTCTCTGCGCTCTCGGCCTAATGCCTCAGCTGAAGAACGCATCTCCGCATTAAGACGTCTGCGAGAGCAGCGGCAGAATCAGAGCGGTGACATTGCTTCGGGTAGTGCCAACGCGAGCACCGATGACGTTGCCAATGTGCGACGGAGCAGACGGATAAGTGCCCGCTTCCACGATGCCTTCAGCATTCGTACAAGGCGGAATGGACAGCAGGATGATACGTCACCTGCACCCCCACCTGTGCCTGTCGCAGAAGCGTCGAGTAGCTCTCCGGCAAGGGCGGAAGACTCGGCGTCCAACGACACCACAAACACCCAGCCGGAACAACCGGGAAGGAGCGTGGGGTAGCGTCTTGTGGAAGACGTTTGTGTTCAGTCGGACCTTTTTACATGTCTTGAGCGGTTTGTGGCGTTTTGGGGGGAACTACAAGCACCTATGCGACCATTGACAGCATCATTTCGGCGTTTCTAGGGACAGCGATTATGCCGCATGTTGGGATTTTGAAAGTTTGCTTGTGTCTTATTGTGGGGGTTGCGCTGGCGTTTCGATATGTAGATGTAATCAGGCTCGATACCCAGCGTATGATGACTTGTACAAATTGATACATGGTTGAATCACTTTCCCTTTTGCCCTTTTGTCCGTTCACAAGTCCAGCGAGAAAACCCTCGCTGTTCGTCCGCGTCAGAACAATCTCATGGACGATACCTCGATCTCTATATCCGGATCGAGCCGGAGATCGGGGTCTTACGCATTGTTGTCAGCTCCTAAGCCAGGAGTAAGTGCCAGATTTCGTTAAACTATGTATTTAGCACAGAAGTTCCCGTGGTGATGGGTCTGTAGTCTTCGCACCGGGGGAAGAACGTTCGTCATCGAGATTGGGTTGTATGCGGTACAACATGTACTACTGATGACGGCGTCTCGTGCGCCGAACCCGGGCTTAAGCATTGATTCAAAAGTAGGTATCATTCCAATCGCAATCTGAAATGGCCATCTAGGAGAACATCATTCCTACCTCCGTCGATTCACACTCATACTCCGTCTAACGCTCCTTCCTCTCTTACTAATGGTTCTCCACATGCCTTCCTCATCACCTTCCCTTGCCCGCCGCTTCTGGTCCTCTAGACTGGGCTGTTGCCATCCACCCTCTGTCCTATCTTCCTGTTTATGCGGCCACAAAATCTGGTTCAAAATCACCGCTCGAATCATCATCCCAAACACAAAGAACCATACGATGATCAGCCCACACGTCATTACACAGCCAATAACCTCAATGGGCTTGTTCTTGTTGAGCGCCTTCGCAATAGCAAATGTTGCGGTCGTGAGCGCAGTATTCGGGAACACGAACGAATACCACGTCATCGCAAAATCCATCTTCCCCTTCGTGGCACAGGACCAGTGCGCTCCGACTGAGACGAAGAAGAACCAGAAGGCGAGACCCCAGAGCCAGAGGCCCATCCAATTGGCGCATATCATGCTAACTCTGCCTGCAAACTCGCCCATGCCATCCCCCATAAAGTCCTTGTCTACGATTTTAGGCAACACTTGGCCCATGTTGATGATGCCAGCGATAGTGAAGCCGGAAGGACCGACACTGATGAACATACCAGGACGCAGGGATTCTTTGGGAAGCTTCTGCGTCATAAGGCGGTAGAGGAAGGCCGAATAGATCATGAGGGAGACAAGGAAGCCGATGCCTTGGATGACGTACCCGGAGACAACGATGTTGATGGCTCGCGTAGGATCTGAAGTCTTGACGGCAAGGTTTCCCGCGTGAGGACCGATGATGAGGAGGGGGTAGGCGGGGAAGATCCAGACGGGTGTCATTTGAGAGATTGTGAAGTGCTGGGTTGACCACCTGGGCGAATGAGCACACAAACATAACTTAAGGGGAGTTCACTAACATGACGAGATAGATACCAACTGAGAACGCGATCGCCAAACCGCAGTCGACCCAGTAGAGGATGGCCATCGTCTTTTCCAGCCAGAATCCAGTATAGTCGACTCCGTACTGCGTGATATTGATCAAGATCGTACCGAAGCTGATAACTGATGCGGGAATGAACAGCGACTCGGTCGGATGCAGAAAACTCGCTTTGAATGTCCGTGGGTAATAATAAAAACGCAGGCTGATCATACAGACATTGAATGCGAACAGGATCATGTTGAGAATGAAGAATATGCATCCGAGGGCATACAGACCGTTGAAGCGCAAGGGCACTGCGACATATTAGACTGACCCCGACGCAAACTCCGTCGACCCCAAAGGACAAGGGCATACCAGTATACAACACGTTCGCAATCCCCCCCGTAGCCATTGTCATGGTAAACCAAGTCCAAGTAAAATGCCGAATCCTCTCTCGAAAGCTCAGATGCAAAGCCCCATCACCCCTGCCCCTCGCCGCCGCTTGCTTCTTCTCGTCCCTATCCTCTGCCACCCCATTGCCTCCCGCATCCGCCCCCGTCTCCGCACTCGTCTCCCTCTCAATTTCTTCCTTTTCCTCTTCCTCCGCCTTCTCCCGACTACTCTCCGGACTCAGATAGCTCTTGCGACTCTCCCGACTCGCCGCAACTAAACTGGCGTTCTCGAACGGATTCGCCGTTTCCGGATTCGGCGTCGCTAGCGGTGGATGATTGCGCCACTGCAATCTATCCTCCATGGTGTCATCATCATGGGAGACATTGGACCACTGTTTCGCGATGGCTCTCCCGTCGGGCACGGGCAATCTCAGTCTCTGGTCCATGGGGGGGAAGTTCGGTGGACCTTGAGAGGAAAAACGTCACGCGAAGGAAAGAGGGACGGGCGTGGTGTTGATCTAGTTTTGATAAGGCGGATGGCGGATGCCGATCCTATGGGTCTAGGGATTCTTAGGTGTGGGAAGCGTGACTATGCTTGCAGCGACGGTGGAAAAGTGTAGAGGAGAAATCCAACTAATGACGTATGTCTGTGCAGAATACACGATCATGACTTTGGCACAGACCTGGGATGGTGGGACGAGCGAGGGAAAGGAGGGAGGCGAAGACGTCAGGTAGCACAGGAAATGTCGAGATAAAAGCAAATGCGCTTGCTGTCCAACGGCCCGTCTCAAAATTTTGCTGATCGCTGATCCTGTGGGGGAGTGGCTGCAGATGCAGAAGCCAAGCCTTCTGTGAGGAATCATCTGCATCCATCCTGGCCCGCAGCGCGCCAGCGTCGGGTATTCGGATTAGGGCCTAAGGCCTCATTGTGCTTAGTCACATGTGGACGTTGGAGTTCGATCATATTTTGCCCATTCAAGCCAGAAATTACTCAAAGGAGACTAATGGCGACGGCTTACAGAGGCCAGTCCCTGCCATGTGAAAACCAAGCTCCATCCCATGCCGCTGAAGGCTGAAATGCATATCCCGTACAGTCGCTACTACGCCTAAAAGTCCTTTAATGCCCGTCGCCTGTTCCCATGAATCTCGTACAAGACCGCATGCCATGCATTACCAAGATTCCTTTGGAATCAACCCTATATTCCAAGTGAACCTACACTGACACAAAAGCTCAAAAAATTTACCAAAAGCTACACCAACCGATGTAGTGCTGACAGAGATTCTCGAGATTCGTCGCCTCTACAATCAACCTGTCGACCTGAACTGGCACAGGCAGTTCTTCCCCAGCTTTGAAATCGCGTCCAGTGAGCTTCTCCTTGACACGCGACAGAACCTGCAATGCCCGTGCGTTTTGCACTTCTTTCGCTTCGGCATCATTGGCAGGCGCAAGACTTGATCGGTGACGACCGCGAACAAGCGAGTTCATTTCACGGTCTGCCTCGCCAATAATCGAAGCTCGGCGTTCAGAATGGAAGGATGGCCCAGGCGGAGACTCTCGATTGTTCAGTCTCCATGTTAGGAGAGGATCGTGGATGAACTAACTTATGTTAGCTCTTAGTGCCTTGTATTGGGAAGTCGCATACTCACTGCTTCAAGGACCGCCATGAGGGACTCCTTATTTGTCCTCAAAACCCTCATCACTTGCTCACAAGTCGTCCTGAAACTGCCCTCAATGTTACTGACCTCCATGGCATATGTCAACATTCGGGTCAATCGGAACGGCACCCGCTCGGGATATTTCTCCCGATGCATGGCAACCTCGAAACAATCGCCGAAGTCGATATGTACAATCTTGCCCGTTACGCGATCGAGCATGAGGTTAGAAGGATGTCGATCTCCCAGACCAAGAATGTAGCCGACCATGGACATGACAGCGAGGGATCGAGTGTAGTTTGTGCGACGGTCGAGCCAGGCCTCGGAGCTCTTGCTCTTCAACCACAGCACGCGGTAGAGATCTTGTCCGGTCGTATTGTCGAGCGCGTATCCAAAAACCTCCACCTTCTGCATCAGGGTAAGACAATCATAGTCCGGCGCCATCTGGAGCATGATCCGGTGCTCGATATTGAGCAAAATTTTGCGGCTGTCGCGGTATTCTCGAATAAGGACATGTAACGTGTCGCTATTCTTAACAAAGCCAAGCAGGCCGGATTGAGTGGATAGCGGGACTCCAGCGTAGCGAGCAATGTTCAAATGGCGCTTCCGGCTCTCGGTGTCATTAGCAAGGAGAGTATTGCAGAGCCCGAACAATTGCATGACGCGCTCATCCTGGCGAATGTCCTCGTGACCCTTCAAGATGTGCAAATGTGGGTTGCCGTCGTCACCCCGCATCTCTAGTTTCCTCGGGCGTTGCTTGGACTGGATCACCGTTGCTACAGGGTCGAAGGACTCGATGCGAATGACAGGTTTGCCGGAGCGGTAAGTACCAGGAACAGCGAGTTCGAGGCCTCTGACTTCTTTCAACTTCGGTGAGACGTATTGGAGCTCGAGCGTCATGAGAGACGGAAGTTGCCGAGCAATCTTTCGGAAGACCTGGTAGTAGAGATCCCATGCTTGGTTGAGGTCGCCCATCTCGCCAGAGGTACGGAAGGTATTGCACCAGTCGCGCGCCTCCTGGAGTTCTCGGCCGAAAGATTGGATGAAAGAAATTTCCCTGAGAGTCTCGGGCCCTTTGTCGATCATCGCGTGCAGCGGTTGGAGAGTCGCAAACATGCCGTCGATGTTGTGATCACCAAAATAGAGGCGCGAAGCTTCTTCCAAGCCCTCATGCCATTGTTCATGCCAGAGCACGGCAATACGAATCAGCTCGTGACTAACAAAATCTGCTTGCTCAAGAAGACGTGGCGAGTGTTCGCGCATAGCCTCCATGAGCTCTTTTGCAGATCGCTGTCGTCGTGACACGTCCGACTTCATCGAAACGGTCAGAGGGAAGACAAGGGCCTGTGGGTGCGCTTTGCCAACTTCGATGAGGAGCTGGTGGATTGACTGCCGCACAGTGGGATTGGGTTGGTTGATTCGAGCGAGAAGTTGAGGAATAACCTCTAACCATGTGTCAATGGCGACAGACTTGGTGCCTTCCGTGACGGTGCGATTAACCTCAGGGATACCACCATGGCTGAACCAAAGCGTGAGAAGTCGAAGAGTGTCCTGAAGCGAGCTTGTGGAAGACAATGCGATGGACTTGAAGAAGCCGTGGATTGCAGGGACGACATGATCATGAACCACGTTCGAGGGTATCTCAGTGGTCTCGCGGTCGGCTTGTGATGTTATTGAGTTGACAACCTCGAAATTGGCTAGGGCCCACGAGTGCCACGCCTTGTACCAATTCTGGTGGTATCGGGTGGCCGCAGCATAAGCGGATAGGATATCGTGGACTTGATCGTGATCCCACTCTCCGTGGTACAACTGAGACTGCCAGTCTCCTTGCTTCAGGTAGCACTTTGCAAGAAGACGATGGCACTCGGCTAGATCGGCCGGCGAATTACCCGCACCAGATCCGGTGGGCAGACTCGAGCCGTTCATTCCATTGACTCCATTGATGCCATTAGTAGCAGCAAATGGATTCATCGCATTAATGTGCCCGTTCGCCATGCCATTAATCCCGTTCTGCGCCAGCATGGGATTCGAGGCTGCCCTTGCTCTCATTGCAAGATCATCCGACAGTCTCGCAGTGAACTCTTTGAGCGAGTCCAGAGCTTCTTGCTGGTGGTTCGGTGTGGCCCACATGAATTTGAAGGCTGTATAAGATACGGGATAGGGAATCTCGTTACCATGCTCATGCATGTATGTGAAGACATTCCCACCGTCAATGTCTAGAAGCTTTTGGAGGGCCTTCTCAGCGAGCCCTTGGCGTTCGTTCTTGCGACACAGATTGGTGTACTTGATCCACATGTCCATGCTTTCTTGTGGTCCAATGACGAGCTGGCGAACCTTCATGGTCCGCTGCCAGACTTCGGGATTCGGTTGCAGGCCTTTCAGCCGTTTCATCCATGTTTTGCGCATGCTTGCCTGCTTCTCGGGATTTGAATCATTCTGCTTGTACTGAATTATCTCCTCGAGCTCAGCCAGCATCTGTACTCGGATCATGGGTGTATACGCCCGCTGGTAAGATTCATTGAGAAGCGAGTTCAGCTCCGAATCGAGCAATTTCCGGGCTTTAGCGATTTCCTCCGTGGCAATCTCGAAGCGATTGTTATGGATGTTGAGAATGGAAACGAAGAAGGCTCTGTCGGGCGAGTGCTCCTTCATGACGCCCAGGTACGCGTCAAAGTCGGCAAATTTGCGTAGACCCCACGCAGCTGCGGCCGCGAGTGGTGCGATGAGCTTTTTGTATTCTTGAGAGGCGGTCGACCATTTCTCTTTGGCCAAACTCGACAGGAGATCCCATTCACCTAAAGCATGCAGGCAGCGCATCTTGCCCATGGTGATCTCGAAAGAGTCTGGCTCCTCGCGTTCGCGTCGCTGGTAAGAAGTCAAAGCTTCTTCCCACTTCTGAAGTTTCTCGAACCATGTCTCTTTCAACTCAACGTCTTGGTAGCCTTGTGCCTTACGCAGGATACCGAACGCTGCATCCGTTTGCTGAAGCTGGTTGTTGATGCTAATCAGTGCCTCTACTGCGCTAGCATTTTGCTCGGCATTGAATTCCAACTCCTTATAATGCAACGCTTTCGCAAAGGCATGGCATTTCCCAGCATACATTCCGAGGATCCTTACGTCGATAGGCAATGCTTTGTCGTCGTGTTCCATGAATTCTGCGAGATTCAGGAGGATTTGAAGAATCTCCGGAGGTATGTTCGGAGAGGTGAGAGCTGTCTCAATTGACCGCACAAGCTCCTCTTGATATTGGTCATAAAGTTCGGTCCAGCAGGACACGAACGCAGAATTGAACAAGCTGCGTGAGATGGGTGTGTAGATGCTCGCTATCGGGGTGCAAGCGCGAAGAGCTTGCTGAGGGGACTCCCGAAGAAGCTCGACACTGAATCGCCGGATCCACTCGACCCAGTCCTCTTTAGTCGTCTTTGAGGAAGCCTCCCATGCCTGCTTCAGATGCTGTTGGTTGACAGCCAGTTTCTTGGTAAGTATTTCTGCAGGGTTCATATCCTCGTCATCCTCTCCATAACGTTCATCCGGGCTGAGATCTTGTGGTAGAGGCTCTCCTTTCTGCAGCTTAGATACGATGAGCGCGTAATTCGAATGTGGTACTTTGTGCGCGACGAGGACTTTCTGGACTGTGGGCACAAAGTGAATGTAGTCAGGACCAAGTTGGAAAATGAGAGCACAGAGGGTCTCCAGAGCAGTCTGCTTGATACCCTGCTCGTTACCCGCGAGCACCCTGCAAATAGGATGGATGATCCGAGCAGCGAATTCGGAGATGTTGACTTGCTTCGACAGTCGGCCAAGCGTCTCGATGGCGAGTTTACGGATCGCAGGAGGTTGATCTGGCTTGTCAAACATCTTAATCATCACCGGGATGATCAAGTGCATGTATTCCTCTGCGCTGGATCCGAAAACGAGAAAGGCATGGAGAACCCTCTCGGACGGTGATCGCGTCTTGGTCCTATCCGTATCCAGAACCCCAAGCATAAGAGGGAGGACGTCTGCGAGATATATTTTGAATTCCCCTTCGAGAGAACGTGCGATGGCTTCGATCAGCGAGAGAACTGTCGCCTGAAGTTGAGGGTTGTTACCCCAAAACTTCTTGACAGACGCTAAAATACTCGGCAGGTATGGCCGGATATGCTGTCGTACAATGCGGACCAGCTGGCTCAGCTGGTTAAAATATCCCTCGACACGTCCGACGGGTGCACCATGAATGACGGATAAGAATCCAGGCACTACAGTGCTGAGAAAGGGCACGCATTTGAGGCCCATTGTGGCGTAAATGTTCATGACTGCATCCACAACAGAAGAATGGAATTGCAGTAGGGAGTTATCCTTGAGCAAGGCCATAAGTGTGCTGATGACGATGGTGGGATAGTATTCCTCGTTCGACGGTGTAACGCCTTGCATGATGAGTGAAACATCGGTAACAACTTGAGCTTCTGCAATCAGATCTTTGTCTGGAGACTGTTCCACGATCTTCTGGTACTCGTCTGGGTCCAGAGCTCCCAGAGTACCCATGAGCTTGACGGTCTCGTTGCGCAGTTCTCCTTCTGGTTCCGTCTTCACGATGTTGATGAGGATATTCATGAGCTCCGGATAATCTCTGTATGGCTCGATGACATAGCCAGCGCTGGAGGCTAGCTGTCCGAGGGCGCGGAGTCCGGCAAACCGTTTGGAATCGGAGCTCATATCTTGCATGAAGTCCAGCATAATGGGCATGAGTTCCGGAATGTACTTGATCATGTCTTCACCACCAACAGTGGCAAGATCACCTATGGCCTTGAGCGTGGTCGAGGCAACTTCCGGATTGTTGTCCTTGGCTTTGGGTAGAAGAACGGAGACAATGGGGTCCACAAGAGGCTTGATTAAGGAATTTGCTGCGCCAACGAGGTTGCTGATTAACTTTGCACTTTCTTCTTTGCTTCGTGGACTGCTAGCGTAGTTGACTTCAGTCAGGAGCTGTAAGAGGACCTTTCGGAGTGATGGAAAGACATAGGCTGGATTGATTGCTGTGAGTCGACCAACGATGGACATGGCGGCTTCACGTATGGCGAATACTTCGTCGTTCAGAGCTAAGAAAAGAGTCCGGACATTGTCGGCTTTCCCAAGGTGGCGGTCGAAGCGAGCGTCGAGGGCCAGCAAAACTTCCCAGCGAATCTCAGGATCGATGTCGCCAACTCCGACCGTGAGTAGCTTCTCGATGATATCCCCGACAACCTTGGTGGCATGAGTGCTCGTTTGGTGCACGATCGGGTCCTTCACGAAAAGTTGACAGCAGGTCAAGGAGGCACGCTTTCGAATCTCAGCATTGTCTGCTTCAACGTAGCGGATTGCTACGTCCCGAACGAATTCATTCAGGATGTGGCTTCCAAAATCGAAGCTGCCGAGAGTATGCAGGGCGAGAGCAATTTCCTCCTCTTTCTGGGCTATCACATATGGATCCTTATGATCTCGAGTCCATATATGAGGTGGTGATGATGCTTGGTAAGGATTGCCAAGAGGAAGGAAGTCTCGACCCGCGAGGACATGGCTTAGGAGGTTTAGAAGTCGATCTTGGATGATTGGTCGACAGGGTGGAACGTAATGGGCGAGGTCGACCAGAGCTTGGAAGAGAGAGTCGCTCAGGCCACAGGAGAAAATAGGATCAAGCAAGCGCTCAACATTTTTGCTCAAAGCTTGCCCAACTGCTGCCGCGATCATACTGAGACACTTGAAGATGGGCGCTTCGTTGACGGCGCCTTTGTTACGTGCCTTTGCGATGAGGCCTTCTTGTATGAATCCAAGTATGCCATCCAAGTACGGAGCAATAGCAACGCCAACGGCATTAGCTATACTACCGATTGCAAGGAAGGCCTTGTCGCGGTCCCGGTCCTTCCGTATCAGTCCTTGCAAATGGAGCATGCACTGGTGAAGGTGTTTCGTGGCGAAATCGCCTGGCGAATATTGGGCAAGAAGCGGTATGATGAGGACGACTTCGCGTCGAACGAGTGCGTCCCTGTGGTCTCGATACTTCAGAACGATTTCGGAAGTTTCCCTAAACTTTTGATCGTTCATGAAGCTCGGACTCTTGTCCAGGAGCTCCTTCAGCGTCAGAAGAGAACCATGTATGGCTTCGTTGGTGCCCAAAGCAAAGCCTCTGAGTATTTCCTCGTAAACCTTGGTGAACCATTGTAGTCTCATTTGAGGATCTCGCGCGGAAATGATCTCGAAGCAGGCGCTGATCGCCTCGGCGGCGGATTCGCGGATGAGGACCTTGGGATCGCGAAGAGCGACCCAGATGACCTCAAAGATCTGCGCTATCCATTGATACATCAGTGTAGGCGAGTTCTTAGCCAGTTCTCGGAGAATGAGAACAGCAGCAAAGCGACGGTTCTCTGAGCGCTCCAACTGGAGCCATTCGAGCGCCCCCTTAACTTCGGCTTCGACAAGTTCCGCGGTCAAGGTGCCTCCAGGCTTTGCCAGACGTCCCATAGCCCTCGCTGCTACAACCATGGACGCTGTATCTGTGCCGCGCATGACATTTCGGAGGTAGCTGCTGAATCGAGTAGTCTTCTGGCCAGCGTCGTCGCCTCTAAAGTCGATGAGAGCGTTAAGAGCGTAAATGCCGCCGATTCGTTCGTTGGAGTCGCTCCCGGAGATTATCATGGACGAGATCTGTTGGTTGACTTCTTTGTAATACTGAGAGAAGATTCCAGGAGCGAGCTCTGGAGCGCATGAGTCTCTGTGTAGCCATGGGCGGGGCAATTGGGGGTTCTAGTTGCTGACCTCGATGGTACATTTCCACATTCTGTCTAAGGGTGTGCGCCGCCTTCTGCCGCGTTTCGTCATTTCTGCCAGATGTCAGGAAATGTCCAGTATGTGCCTCTTCAAACGAAGCGGCTCACTTTGAACGCAGCTCGTTGTTCAGACGAGCCAGAGGGGCCTCCCAGGCCACGGGAGGTTGTTGTGCCATGTCGCGGCTTTCACCGGAAGCGCACGACGAAGGGAGAGGAGATAATTATTCCTCCCATGAACAGGAAAGGGTGAGATAAAAGAGGACGGGGGCGCCGCAGCTGCAGCGGAATAAAGCTGCTGGTCGTGTTTCTCAAGATGTCACAAGGGCCAAGCCGACTAAAGCTTGGGCCGCACCTTAACCCTCACCGCTTGCCCGATCGGGACAGCTCCACTCCGACGCGTCAACGGTCCTAACTAAATGAAGCACTGAAGGTGAGATTCTCGCGTTGGGAATGGCGAATTATTACAATTGTGCCCGTCTATTGGCTACGAATACAGCTCCTCTAGGTCTCACATCCCTTTTTTTTCGTTCGCAAAAAGCACGCTCTTCACGCCCTCCTTCACCAATGGTCGTCCACCGTCAGAGACAGCTCCACAACTCTAAGTCATATCTAGTCACCGCCTCAGCCATTCATTATTCCTTGGGCCATCTGACCCACGATCCCTCCCATCTCACTAAAGAAGATGCCTTTTAGGATTGTCTCGCCTTCATCCACAGCCCACATCCCTGCGTCCACAAGCTTTTGCTTCCATTTCTTTTGCTCGGTGTGTGAGAGATCGTCCCATGTCTTGGCCTCTGTGTGCCTCTTGACAACCTCGTCAGTGTCTGCATGGACTTCGGTGCTCAACGACGAGTCCGTGTCGGGATCATCGTGGATGACCAGGGCCTTGGGTGGGAGGTCTTTGTGCGTGTTCTCCCGGTGGAGATGCACTATGTCGCGTATTCGGTGGGCTTTGGCGCTCTCTGGGGCCATGTCTGCCAACGCTGAAGAATCGGCATTGCCCGCTGCGCCACGCACGTTTTGGGGCATGAGGCCCCGCGTAAGACTGCCTTCAGGATAGATCATAGATTGCACTAGAAGAGCTAGTACCAAGACCACGAAGGCAGCGACGAAGAACGTTGCTGTCTTGTATATGGTTCGGGAGGTTGACGTTATCAAAACGTAGCGAGCTCGTGGCTTTGATGATATTGGCTCAAGCGTGAACGTTTCTACCGAGATGGAGTTCCCCAGTGACGTTGAGGCTAGGTGAAGATACTGAGGGCCTGGCTTCTTTCCCGGAGACGCCTGTGCTGAGACCCATGGAGAGAAGAAGGGCGAGAAGACGACCTTCGTCATTTGCAAGGGGTGCACTTCACGATACGTTGCGAGCGAATGAAAGCTACTGAGGCTCTTTGAGACGCCATTGTAATCGATGGTGTAGATGCTACATTGTCAAATCAGCATCGAGTTCAAACGCAATGGTAGAGGGTTTACCTTAAGGAAATATCAATGGCGCCGACCGCGACAACAACTTGGTAAGATCCCTCACTATCAGCGTCGAGGATAGCAACGTCCATGTCAACTGCTGCTTTGACATGCCCTGGGAGTCGCTTCCGCAGGATGATACTACCCATCGTATCATCATACATCCTCAAGATCTGGAGGTCAACACCGGTCCTATTCGGCAAGTTCGCCAGAAGAAGAACGTGAAACGGAGAAAGCCATCGTATGCAGCGAATCTTAAAGCGGCCTTTCTTTTCGAAAACATCTGGGAAAGGGACTGTGTATTTCTTTTCTGGGGAAAGCAATCTCCCCTGCACTTTCCTCTTTCCAAAATCGTACTGTATGTCTTGCACAAAGACATCGTGATCCAAGCAGTAGGCGACCTGGAAGCGTCCCTCGTCCGGCTCTAAGATGTCAAGATCATTCGCTTCTTGGTTCCTTGACAAAGGTATGCGCGAAATGATATCGGCGGGGTCCTGTGGTCTCGTTGAAGTTGCGTTGAATACCACAATCTCATTCTCGTCGCCTGCGAGGCTTGATGCGATGGCGCCGATGCGCTTGTTCCCTGACGCGCTTCTTCTGAACGGCGAAAGTCGTACCAACCGCTGGTATGCCTCCTTCTTTCCACTTGTGGAAGTAGGTGGGCTGAACAGACCTGTTTTGGACACGTAGCTAATCTTGCCCTGCGATTTTCTCTCGCCAGCCCCGCTCACTCTTCTGCTTCCTTTAGCAAAAGATGCTTCGAAGGACCTGAAATGATGGTTCCTGTCCTTCAGCCTTTCCTCTTCCGACGAGTTGATGCCAGCATATAATATAGCACCATCCTTGGTTGTCAAGTTCGCGAGGCATGTCACCGAGTCTTCATCGCGTGACAATTCGATTTCGGCAGAGGGCTCAATGGCCGGGGCGCGTGAGCTGACATCGAAGACGGTGATCTTGTTGCCGACGCCAGACCTGCCTGCGCCGCCTCCTCCGCCGACGATGAGATGGTGGTTGGGGTCGAATGTTGCTGCAAAAACTGTAATGATCTCGGTCAGCAAGATCTTATGGGGGACGGGTATTAACGCACTAGGGTAGCTGGTGTCCGCTTTACTCACAGCTGGAGGGCCCATTGAGCGTTGTTGGACGAGCCGAGCTGTCAAGCACTCGGTGTGTGGATAGGAATGTCTAGGGTTGTTCGGTGGTGAGTTGTGCGCGTATAGGGGGAGTGAGGGCAGTCAATGAATCTTTGCTTTTGTTCCAGCTTAACACGTTGCGAGGTTCGCGGCCAACGCCGTCATAACAAAATGAGCTAGTCCGCTTATCGATAAGAAGCAGAAAGATTTCCGCAGACCAACACAGCATGTTGATTGGACCAGGCTCGAATCTAACAGCAGGCACTTTCTATTCGTGGCGAAACGTGGTCGCGTCAGAGACTCTTAGGTGGCGAAGACGGTCATTTTGCTACCTAGACCCGAGAGACGAAGTAACATCTGGAAGTACAGCAGCCAAGCTGGTAAGAGCCACCAAATCGATATGTCAGAGTCGAGGTGCTTTCGAATCTTGACCCCGTGGTAAGGAATCCAATGTTGACAAGAGGGTGATTCGCACCCCCGTGGGCAAAGTCCATGAGAATACAGCCTCTACTGAGGCAAGCTTGCGTCTGAGTCACACGCCATAACCACCCCGGCCACCTCGTTGTGTAAGACTACATTCAAATATGCATACGGAGTACATCATGGCAAGCATGCCCAGGCGCATGGCAGGCAGAGACGCCGGAAAATCCAGGGTTGGATGTCTGGCTACTGGTCTAGGAACGCAACGAACCCCACGCGAGAAAGGGCCCGGGCGTGGCACGGCCCCCATGTCGCGACATGACGCGAGGACCTTCAGCATCTTACCGCATTTCCACTTTCCATCCCTGATCCTGTACCATGGATGAGGTACCTCTCTCCCGGATACTGGGCGCTCTAAGGCAGTCGGCGACAGCTTCGCCATCAACATCGCCATTACTGGGTGGCGGCGTTTCCATTAACCAGGGTGTTGATCTAGGAGACGATCCGGGCAAAGACCCAAGGTTTCGAGCTCTCGTGGAAGCAGTGCGATACTCAAGACGCTTTGTGTTGTCATACAATCTTGTTTTGTTATTCATTTTGGCCATATTCACTGCGTGGAACTGGTGCGATAAATCACTTTTGCAGAAAAGAAGAAAAAGCTTAGAGGCGGCGAAAGACGTTCCAGGTCGGACTCCAGTGCTAGAGGCAATAGATGAAGCCTGGTCATCGTCCAGTAGCACCGTCGCAGGCACCATAACGCCTTCAGATGGAGCTCCAAAAGCACTCAACGAAGAGACTCCTCTCCTTCAATCCCGCAAACCAAAGTCGCCTGGTATTTGGAAGATTTACCTTGTCCTGAAATCATGGATACAATACCAACCACGACCCGTCCCAATCATCCACAAGACTCTGCCACCAAACTCGACCTCTCTTCTTGTGCTAGCATTCATTTCGCTTAACTTCTTCTACAATTTCTACAACATGCCGATGAACATGCGGTATCTATTCGTTTTCGCGGATAGGTGCGGACTCATATTCTCCGCCAATCTTCCTATCCTCTATCTTCTGGCAGCCAAAAATCAACCCATCAAGTTCTTGACCGGCCACTCGTACGAAAGCCTGAACGTATTTCATCGCCGAGTAGGCGAGTTACTCTGCTTCGAGGCGCTGATTCACTTGATCGGGATGTTCCTCACCTGTACGTACAAAGTGACTGCTTCTTTCAAGGTGTCCAGCTAGGCGAGACAACGCGCAAGTAGTGCCTAGGACTTAACTAGCATACAACAGATGAATCAAGCACAGCTGCCACCTCTACTTTGATGAGTCATGCTGACTTTGTGGCCTCGCCACTAGGGTACGGTCTACTTCGCAAACTAGGCTTCACACTGGAGCGTTTTATCTTCAACGAGCTGGTTGGTCTTGGACTGGGAACTTTTGCAGCTTATGAGATTCTCTACTTGACCTCCCTTGGAAGCTTCCGGCAACGTTGCTATGAGATCTTTCTCGCGCTGCACATTTTCCTCCAAATCGCCGGTTTGATTCTACTTTGGCTCCACTATCATACTTCTCGCCCATATGTCGGGGTTTCGCTCGCGATCTTTCTGATTGATCGTCTCATATTCCGTATCTGGTTGAAATCCTCCACACATGCCGCAACCCTCGCCGTCCAAGACGACGACGAAACAATCATCCTATCTTCGAATTGGGACATCTCGAAGCGGTCATCAGCTCTGAGCATAAACAATATGAAGAATGGTTGGCGCCCCAACGAACACATCTTCATCTCCATTCCGACGCTTTCGAAGAAGCACATGATACAATCGCACCCCTTTACAATCTTCTCTGCCGCCCCAACAGATAACACGACTTCCTCGACTGACACTGGTCCGAGCCATGCATGGTTCAGCCTCCTTATCCGCGCCCAGAAAGACTCGGGCTTCACACGCACCCTCCTTGACTACGCGCGCACCCACCAAACCACACGCATTCGCCTCGATGGCCCCTACGGCTCTTCCCACGCCCTCGACATGCTCTACTCAAGCAACACGGCCATCATTGTCGCAGGCGGTTCCGGAATCGCCGTCGCATACCCTCTGCTCTGGGCCTTACTCAATCCCCCCTCGGACGAGCAAATCGGCAGGCCTCTCCGACGCCGGAGGAAAGTCAGACTGCTATGGATCATACACTCGGCTCTGCACAAGCTATGGGTCCCAGCAGACAAGATGCAGGAATTGCAGGACTGGGGATTAGAGCTGCTCGTGCCTCCGCCGACGAGCGACGCCGGACGACCAGTTGTGACAAGCATCGTCGGAGAATGGGTCGACGGTGCCAGGAACGGGGTCGTTGTGTCAGGGCCAGACGGGCTTGTACGAGATGTGCGGAACACGTGTGCAGCGATGGTAAGACAAGGCGTCGATGTTAACGTGCAGGTCGAGAAGTTCGGGTGGTGACCACAGCATCGTACTTGCACATGTCGCCATGTCGCACAGATATAGAGCAGCAGCGGGAACTAGAGTCATACATAGATAGCACAGCATGATCTGGTATGTAGACACGATGCAACATTGCACAGCATATACATCGTACATGACCCTGTTCCCAAACTTCATCATGTCATTACCCTAATCATTATCATGATAATACAAATTCCCCAAACTAAACCCTTATTCTTATCCATTTTCCTCTCCAACCTCGCCCTACTTCTGCTCCCCAGGCTCCTGCTTCTTCATGCCCACAGCCTCGCCCCCGGCCTTCGTCGTATCCTGCACGAACCCACCACCCGCCTTGGTCGTATCGCCCAAGCCGCCCGTAACCCCCGTTACGGTATCTCCGACGCCCTTTCCGAGCCCCGAGACGGTGTTGCCTAGCGTGTTGGTCACGCCGCCGACGCCCTTGCCGACCGTATCGGTTGCAGAGCCGAGAGTGTTGCCTAGTCTCGTCAGTACGAAGCTCAAACACATGAGCTGTGCGGGGGCGGGGAAAACGTACCGAGGCCGCCGGCAGCAGTGGAGAAGAAGCCTGGGGCACCAATATCAATGACGGTCCGAAAAGGGAGGGTTTGGCCCTGATGCCGACATACCTTTCTTCTGATCCTGATTCTGGTCGGCCATGATGATAGTGTTTCGTGAATTCAAGTCTTCGTAGATTCAAATTATAATAATTCGAGTCTGCCAATGGTTTGAGTGGGGTTGCGAAATGTTTACGCAGTGTACAAATTCTTATATCCAGTAGCTCCCTGTCCGATGACGTATCGCGCCTTTCCCCCTCAGCACGCCCAACCCACAGGATCAAACGTCCCCGCCGCAAGGCCAGACACAGCCACGGCATCTTGCATTCGCCTACATCAGCCATACCATCATATGCAGGGAAGATGTTTCACACAAGGACCTCTGTGCACGAATCAGCGCGGCAAGACTTGCATCCAGATCGCTGGTGCGTTGCATAGACGGTCGAGATCGGGGAGCGTTTGCGGCATGTGCAATGCACCTCCACCCTTGTACAAAAGGGCCGATCGAGCGATGAACGATCGGCAATCGAGCAGCAGCCAGTAGGAAGCTTTGGAGCGAGGGAAGCTGGAGGTGTACCAGAGGTGTGGGGAGTCTGAGTAACCCTTAGTGACTTCACTCTCCACGTACGAACACAACAACATGAAGTTACCACAGATAATATTCTAGATTAAAAAACAAAGCTATACACACAAAGGGCAGCATAAAACTCTGGTCTATCCTCCACACGCGCGCCCCCCTCTCATGCCCCCAAATCTGCCCACCGCCGAAGCAGAAGCAGACGTTCTCGTCCCCACCCGCTGCCCCATCCGCCGCCACATCACTGCCACCGAATGTGAAAAAGAGGCTGGCAATTGAAATCTTTCCTTTGACCGAAGAAGAGAGAAAAGAAGAATGAAACCTAATCGTCATCGCGGACCCGCTTCTCTTGGCCCACTATCATACTACTAAAAACACAGGATCCCGAACCGAAGAAAAGAAGAAGGTGGGAAGGGGACAGGCCAGAAGGGTGCCCTGTATAAGCCGCTGGGTCCCCGTGGAGCGCGTCCATGGGGACTGGCGGGGGCAGTCGTGATGGAAAAGAAAGAAAGGTAGGAATCCGTGCACAAAGGCACTCGACCGTACAGTTACCCATGCTAGAAAACGCCATCCGAAAGAGATCCCCATTGGAAGATAAAGCGCTTGTGAAGAAAAGGCGCGAGATAGAGCCCCGGAACAGGTAATAAGGTAGGTCGCCCGGAATATTCTCTCGTCCGCTCTTCAATCTTTTGATGTCGTAAGCCCCAGCCGGCATCCGCCAGGGCTCACAACGTACACGAAAAAACTTTTGCTTCGGTCGGTCCGGCTCTAGGAAAGCCCCCCATGAAATGCTGTACAGTGCGCAATGCAGAGATAAAATGCCCCCGTCTATGCAACAAAGATGATTAGATTACCGCGTGTAATGCCGTCTAAAGTAGGGTATCACACACTGATGACGTGTCGAAAAGGATCTGTTGGAATGGTAATCATTCGGGTTTGGTGGCTTCCTTGGCCTGGCCAGCCGGCGACTTGTTCCGTGCAAGAACGGACTTCTGTACCGGCGGCGATGAGGCTGTTGAAGGAGGAGAGCCGACCTCACCCGCACCTTCGGCATCGAGGGCTGCAAGCGCGCTAGATGGATCGTTAGCCAGGTTGAACATGCACGTCGAACAACCTTGACTTACCTGAACGAATTCATGTGGGTAGCTGATTCTTTCTCTTTCTGCACTGGAGGAGTCGTTGTCCGTGAAGAGGCGCCGGAATCATCACCTCGACCCATCAATGACGGACCAAGACCACGACGTCCGCTGCTGCTCCGGCTGCCGAGCATGGAAGGACCAAGCTGGCCTGCGTTGATGTTCCGCTGAGAAGGACCCTTTGAAAGTTTTCGCAAGTCGTCTATCTGCACGCGATCTCGCGGGTAGTCCTGAGGGGGCATCATGCCACCGCCAGAGAAGGAACGAGCGTCTCCACGACCCATTGGCATGCGAGCCCCACCGCCTCGCTGGTTCGATCGCTGCCTCTCCATCTCCGCAGCTGCCTGTGCAGCAGCAGCCTCTTGATGGATCTCGGCAAGAGTCTTGGGCCCCTTCGTGTCGTCCTTGGACCGCCAGTTTGCCCTGCGCAAGTCGACAGTATCCAACAACATGAAATGAAGTCGACTAGGGAGGCCCTCCATGTTCATGATCTTCTCGATGCGCTCAAAGTACATGACAATCATCTTCGGACCGGCATCGGTGTTTTGCATGGTTGCACCAACAGTGCGAAGCAGCTTGACTAAGCTCTCAATGGCACCTTCGTCGGGCAGACCCTCAAAGTCAAGCAGCTTGAGGACACACTCATGCATGATGCGGAGAGTCAACATGCCGAGCTTGTAGAGTTCGCCAATGAACTGAATCAGGCCGAGGCCCTTTCGCTTGGCAGCAGCAGCAATGTAGTACTCGTCAGAAAGCATAGCGGCCTCATCAGTCTGGCCCTCGGGCTTAGGTGGCAAATTGACTTCCCAGCCGCGCTCAAACTCCTCCTGGCAGCGGTTCAGCAGGTATTTCCGGAACAAGGCGCCGCCCACGACAGGTGCGCCATGCTTGTCTGTGACGTTCTCGTCTTTGATATCTGGGCTCATGTCCTGAAGCATGCGTTGGCAGAACTTAGCATACATGGAAGCCCAGTGAGCTTCGTCGCAGGCTTTCTCAAAGGTAAGTTGGATGACCTGGCGTAAGGTCCTACCATCCTGCTCGCGGGTTGACTGTTGAGCAATTTCCATGATCTGGTCGGCAATCTTGTCGAATTTCTCGGGCGTCATCTTGTTCAATGCCGCCTTGACTTTGCGCTGAACCATATCAGGAGCCATGAGGCCACTTGGCACAGGAGCTGATGGAGCAGCGCGACCGGTCGACTTCCAACCTGAAGCAGAAGTCTCGAGGGGCTTGAGATCCATGCCGGCAGTGAGGGGCATGGTCTTGGCGGCCTGTTCCATTTCTTTCTGGCTGGGGCCTTTGTCACCTCGGCGACTGCCTCTACCACGTGAGCTTCCAACGCGGGGAGAGTTGGGGCCAGCATGTTGGACGTTTTGGAACGAGCCGGTACGAGCCATCTGTGGAGGACCCATGGGAAATCCACCGGGACGATTGACAAATTGAGCTAGAGGGTTGGTCACCGTCTGGCGTCCCTGAGACTGTTGGAAGCGCTGCTCGGAAGTCGTACCTGGAGGAAGCGTCCTCCCACCAATGAAATTGCCCATGGCTCCGCCAGCGGGGAGGCTTGGACGACCTGATGTCTGTCGAGGACCCATTCCCATTGAAGGGGTACGGGCAGATTGCGGACGGGCAGAATCGGTGGAATCGCCAACAGTCTCCTTGAGCTTCATGTCCCAGTCAATAGATGGCTTCTCTTTGAAAACCTCCTGGAACTGCAGCAAAAAGTCCTTGTCGTATTGACGGCCTTTACCCTTGCTTCCAATGTTCAAGGCTGGGTTCGGGGACTTGAAGCCGCCTGGGTAGTTGACCAACTCACTGCGAACCTGAAGGAAGCGTGCAGATTTGAGAGCCTGCATTCCAGCAGTTGGCTGAGCTGGCTCCACGGCTTTGTTTGTCTGCAACTTGAGAGGCTCGGGCTTAGGCTTCGTCGCACTCATGACCTTGGGTTGCAAAGACTGAGCGACTGGCGCGGATGGTTCAGCGGCCTCGGCAGGTGTGGAAGCACCGCTTTCCGAAGTCGCCGTTGCGCCAGGCCCGAATTGAGTATTCTTCTTGAGGGAAGCGAACAGCGTCTCTCGTTCTGCCTTTTCATCAGGCGTCTCCTTGGATCGGGCTTCCTCGGCGGCCTCTGCTTCTCGCTCCTGTTGACGGAGCTTCTCATCCTGAAGCTTGGCTTCTTCAGCTTCTCGCGCCTTCTTCGCCTCAGTCTCGAGCTTCTTCTTCTCGGCAAACTTCCTCTCGCGCTCTTCCTCTTCGCGCTCTTGGGCCTCCATCTCCGCAACCATCCTCTCAAATTCTTCCTCTTCCAATCGCTTCTTCTCCTCAGCCTCGAGCTTCGCTTTTGCGGCGTTGTCGGCTTCTTCTTTTTCTTTCGCAGCTCTGGCAGCCTCCTCTTTCTCTTTAGCGGCCTTGGCTTCCTCTTCCTCTCTCTGCTTGCGTGCGGCAGCTTCAGCCTCATCTTTCTCCTTTTGAGCCTTTGCGTCGGCCTCCGCTTTAGCCTTGGCTTCTGCCTCGTTTGCAGACTTCTTATCAGCTTCTTCTTTGTCTTTCTGGGACTTGATCTGCTGATTGAAGGACTCGAGAAACTCTGCACGCCTTTCCTTTTCAGTCTTGGTCGCAGCAGTGCTGTCGGTACGGCTATGAGAGGACTCAGCGGCACTTGGAGCACGAGGAGGAGGCGTCGGCGTAGAGACAATCGCAGGAGATCGCGGAGGCGCAATTGGTTGTGCTGGGGCCGGCGATGCAGTCTTCTTGTCGAAGTTGACCACCTCGCCATCGGGCTTCTTGATGACGATGGCCTTGCTCTTGCTCTTGGCGGGAATGGTGAAGTTGGAGGAGCTAGGAGCCGGGCTGGGGGCGCTCGGAGTGTGGTTGTTTGAGATGTGACTAGCATTGGTCATGGCAGGTGTTCCAGGTTGAGCTGCCGCCGAAGGAGGACGCTCGGAGACATTCGAGGAAGTGCGAGCCATGCTAGGCGCCTGAGGAGTGTGGCCATACGGACTACTCATGCCATACGGTGTCTGCATCTGTGGGAAGTTGTGACCTTGTCTGGGGCTATTGGGGACAGCACCAGGATAGGGCATGCCATGTTGCATATATGGCTGGTTGTAGTACCCACCATACGGATCGAGCTGTGGTTGGGGCACGCCATACATCTGCTGAAAAGAGAGGTTCGTCAGAAACTGGTTGTGAGGAACTGAGACTTCAAAAGCTTGTCTAGGGAGATGATGACGAGGAATTGGTGATGAACGAAAAGAGGACTGAAGGGAAGATTGGTGGGAAGACGAGCTTGGGCCAGCGGGCATACGTGAAGGGGAAGGAGAAGATGCAATAGAGGACAGGGACGCATAAGAGGGGATACGAACTTGCTGAGGATAGGGGTGGTTGTAGTACGGCATGGCAGAGCTGTTGGCCAAGTGCGCTTGTTGCTGCATAGCTGCCGGTGTCATGGCAGGGCTGCGTGGAACGTTGAAGGGCGAATTGCGAGGCATGGGGCCTTGGTTCTGGAAAGGCGCGCCCATGTTCGGTCCGCCTCGAGGCTGGTTCGGTAAGGGTCGGTAAGGCTGTGGTGAATTATGCGCCATTTGTGGGTTGTATGTGGGCGTGAAGCCACGGCTGCCGCGACCGCCGTTGGGGGGGTAACCTCGGGTCATGTTTGCGCCGCTCATGTCGCTGTGTGCGGACTGGGAGGATTCGCGTCGCAGATGTTGTGCTTGGGGCAGAGCGTTTGGTTGGGGCGGCATCGACATGGGTCGAGTCTGAAAGTATGAGTATTTCGCGCGTTAAAGTTTTCGCGAGGGTGCAAACTTACGCTCGAATCTTGGGCCTCGCTACCGCCGCCAAAGACTACGTCAGGTCGTCCCGCCATATTCACCGGCTTACCACCACTGAGCTGGGGCGTGGAAATAGGTGACGGTGAATGCGCGGGCGAGGTGACGCGAGGGTTCTGTGTGTGCGGATTCAAGCCTCCTCCCTGGGCGTGGTTGGGTACTGCGTGTGAAGGCAACGGAGACTGGCTCATGGCACCAAAGGTGAGGTTGGAAGGCGCTCGGCTGTTGGGGGGGAGTGGGCCGTTTGGATATCCACCAGGACCGGTCGCGCTGATTGTCACCGAAGACTTGCGGCTGTGGTCGCCTTGCTGCGAAGCGCCATTCACGATGGTCGGGGCCATGGCGGGGACTGCGGGCTGGATGGGGTTTTTGCCATTCACCGGCGATATCGACGAGCTTTTTCCATGCTGCGTGCTCTGCGGGCCTCCCACTGCCACGGGGGGCGCTGCACTAGACGCGATCGGAGGAGAAGATATCTTCTTGGTCGCGTTGGCGTACGAGCGGGCAGTGGGCTGAGCCGAACCAGCGGCCACGTTGGACGACGCTCCTGGAGAGGATGAAGTCGCGGCGGCAGCGGGCTGGGAGGCGGCAATGGGTGGATTGGGCGCGGTCGAGATAGATGCACTCATTAGAAACCGAGGATGGGAGGATGTGCGGTAGTGCGGGCGGGTGGTTGCGCGGTGTCGAGGCTGGGTGTGGGTGCCGTGTCGCTGTGAGACGGGCGGCGGATGTCAAATCCTGTGCGGCCTCGGTGGCAAGGGGGATATTAGGGGCGCGAGTCGGCGATAATGCAGACTCGGTCGCAGAAAAGAGTGTCGACAGCGACGGAGGGGTGAAAGCCTCCTGCTCGACTGGAAAGGGCGGGCCTGGAAGGAGGGCGTCGCTTTCACGCGGACGGTGAAAGGGCCTCGGGGATGCCTTCGCGGCGGCGATTTCAACAGAGGACCCTGTGAAATCGGCAGACGGCTCGAGTGAGTGCTTCACTGAGACCGTTGCGAGTAATGCGGATGGTTGTCTTCGATGAAGAAGAGTTGGTGGAGGAGCGAGGTGACCTTGGGGACGACGTGAGGATCACAGCCAAATTTTCTGGGCTAGCCCCAAAAATTCGAGACCCCCTGTGCCGACTCTCCAGCACCGCACACGCCCAACACTCGCCGCAGCTTATGCGCGCCCGTGTTTGGCCTGCGGTTGGCCTGCGAGACTCGATGCTTTTTGTTTCACCAAACATTTGCTCGAGTCGCTGCTCTCGGTCTCTGCTGTTGCAGCGAGAGGCAAGAGGCAAGAGCGACTGCGCGCACATGGGACGAGGCAAGAGCGGCTCAGCCGGCCGGCTCACCACCACCAGCACCGCCAGCACCACCTCCACCTCAATCAGTCATCGCCCCCGCCGACCAATTGCACTCGAGCCGTAAGCTGGACTCGCCACGAGAAGCGCACGCCCCGTCGCTGCTATTCTCGCCCCGTCGACATGAAAACACCAGCTCGCCCGCCTGGCACAGACACGCGACCGCAATCTTAATGACTCGCAGGCCCACGTCAAAGGCCCACGTATATAGCTGTAGCTTGCCCAGTCCCCTTTTTCTTTCCTGGTGGACGGTGTCGGGGCGGAGAGGCATCCGTGTGAGCCTCCTCTGACTCCGTCTCTAGGCAGCGAGGCTCCTCCTCATCCTGTGGTGCCATTCCTTGTCTACCTACGCAGTATGACTCCTCCACTGCTCCCTCACAGCCCTATCGAAGGCATCGAAAAAAAGCCCATACGATGCGCGCCTATGCATAATGACCGAATGCTTTTTCGGACGGCCATCTACTCCCGCCCGCGGCCGCTTAACTCCGCCGTCCCCGTCCAATGAACAGCCAGCGCGCAGCGGATACGGAGCAATGCCCCTATTTCTGACGAGTCCAATCGATAAGAGAAAGATTGCCTTCCACACATTTTCTGGAAAAAGTCCGACACTGTGGCGCGGGCGCTGAGGCGGACGTGTGGCGGGACGACCTTACCCAGTACTTGCACGAATCTTCTGCGGCGGCGTCACAGTGCAGGTGGTACTCTACCCAGTATAGAGCCGCAGAGGCAGCTCGACGGCGAGCCCGGCACTAGCCTTGACATGGTGGCTACCACCCATTCGGCAGCGCAGAACGACGACAGTGCTGTTAAGTACATAGCTCCAGCAGCTCCAGCAGCTCCAGCAGTTCCAGCATGAGTCACCTCAACGCCAGCACAACGGGAGGTCCTCAGCGCGATGCGGACGACTGTCGTGTCAGGTCATTGGCAGCGCGCCGGGCGTCTGGGCTGCGCGCGCCCGGAATCCAACATGGCACGAAACGGCGACGGTGCGGGTACTGCCTGCTTGCCAGCCATGGACATGCTCTCGCACAACCGTTTGTGGTGCGGCCTCCAACACGTACGTGGTGCTGCGACGTACATGGCGCGACGGTGCGGCGCCGCTAGCTGGACATGCCGGTCCCTTTTCTATTTGTGCGCGAAACCGCGACGGGGCGAGGCGGGAGGCAGTGGTGATACCATCGGCACGCTGCTTTTACGCTGCTTTTGCGCCCTTGGACGACACTTGTCTCTCGCACGTTGCGATGTGCACGGCTCTTACGCTGTCGGTCGAGCCGCCGGATGCCGCCATCTCGAACTGCCGCTTTAGGGTCCGCTATCTTTGCACGTGCATCGCGCTGGAAAGAAGCAAAGTCGAGGGCGATCGGCTTGTGAGGTAGAGGAGGTCTCGGGATTCAACACGCTGCGGCCGCCAGCCCTAACCTACACACTTGCATGACGACAAGAGGGCGCTAGCTGCGCCCCTCGTACCCTTTTGATCCTCTATCAGCCAACGATACGGCCTGTTCGAGATAGGATAAGGCAGGTCAAGTCAATTCCAACGTCGCCCCTCTGCCGCTCTCTCGCATGGCTTGCTGGACCTCTCGATGCCGAATGCAGTCGGCGACGGCTGGCGCGCTGGCCTCAGGTCTCTGTCCAGCCTGCACCGCGTCCGCTTTTAGAAGTGCCTTGAAGGCTTGCCCTCGCTATCCCATGTCCTGGCCCTGCAATCTGACATGTGAGCTTGAAACCGCATGAGCACACGTGATCGGGCATCAAGACGTGAAACTAGTCCCACCAATCGCTCCGCTGACCAGCCTCAATCGCACCTCTCTCCGTTCCCAAAGCGGCAATCTGGATCTCTGGCTCACCCTCCAATTGAAGCGCATAATCCATTCCTCCGACGGCCCACTACGAGTGTAAGCCCCCAGCGGCGGACCCCAACTGCACACCCCAGGCACGCCTCACCACACCACATCACATCATCCTCCTTCGCAATGTCCGTCGTCGCGGTAGCATCCGTCTGACATGGCACAAAATTTCCCTTCCACTCCATGCCCGCCCTTACTCATCAGGAACGGCGTGCCGTCGCAACTGTACCTGCACCACACGGGCATTTTTCTGCCTGGCCGTCGCGCCCTAAACTTCCGGTCAGCGCCAGTAACGCGAACTATTGTCAGAGTAGCGACCACGCCTTGCTGCACTCCACACTGCCATGACAGCATCCCGAAGCCCATCGGCCGAGTCAGCCGGACCTGTGTGCGAAAGGGGTTCGCATATCCGACTCGCTGCTTTCAACCACGTCGCTGTGGCTGTGGCTGGCGGTTGTCTACGCTATGCGTCCGACTTCATGCTCATGCTCATGCTCGCCGACCACACCATAGTGCACCTCTCCCCTCCTTACATAATATCCCCCGTCCATACTAGACCTCAACCCACAACTCACATCGCCTTCACACCGCCACCCGCGTCGCCAAGCCGTCACCACCTCGCGCCAGCGCTACTGCCAGCAGTCATGAGACCTCTGCCCGCTCGCCCCTAGCACGCCCCCAGAGCTTCTCGAAGGTCTCTGGAAGAAAGCGAGCGCTCTCGTAGTCGCCCAGCGCGAATTGAGCCTAAGACCGCAAACACCCGCGGGAACCAGCCCTCTTTGCTCCGAAAAGCCCTTCCCCACGTCCTCCCTCCTAGCCCCCCGTCCCTGGCCTCAATCAATCTCGCAATCTACCGCACCTTCCTAGCCATGGAAACACTCTATCACCCTTCCACGACTGGCCCCCCTGCCTGTGCCTGCAAAGCCGCAATAACTCAATAATAAACCTAAAATCCACAGCAGCAACGAGTGGTGCTGCGCAGACGAATGGGCGCGCCAGCAAGCCCACGACTCCCGCGAGAACCGTACCATACAATCACAAACCCCCCCAGGCCTCGTCCTCTATCCAGCCTATCACCCGCCGCACACGCGCGCTCTGCCCTGTTCTTGTCTCTTTCCCCGCAAAAAAAAGAAGGGAACATGCCCGCTAGCTAGCTAGCAACCCACGCCCGCGCCCACGTCCACGTACGTGTATGTATGTATGTATGTATGTATGTACCTACCCTTACTTGCTGCACGGCCGGTACATGATATTAGATGCCCATGTCGCGCGCACTCCACATCTTCCCCCTCCCTAGCTATAGAACCGCCGCTTGGTCTTTGCCTGGCCTTGCCTTTTTGCCCTGCCTCGCCCCCAATTTATCCATCGAAGCCTGCACGGAAAACCGTTCCTGACAGCTAGCCACACAAAGCACGTAAGGCCCGCATCATCGCATCCTGGTCTGGCTGGCCGACGCACCCACCCCCTCCCCCCCGGCACAGCATAGAGTGCCTGTGGGCCCAGAATTGAGGCGTCTGGGGTAATGGAGGGGGATGGGATGGGGTGGTAAATGCGGAGATGGGGTAGATTGAGGTGACGAGAGCGGGCCGTGGGGTCAGGTGCGAGGGAGATTGAGAGGGGAGAGGGGAGGCTTCTGGCTTGGTGCGAGGGCTATGCCTATGCAGAGGTCGTGGGCCCCTGTGTGGAATGTTCGATGCAGTGGGGTTGGAGGCAGGAACGGGTGGGCTAGTGGAAGAAAGCTGCGTATGTAGGAAGGGGGCGATTGGTTGGGTGTTTCTTTGCTCTGCCTCTTTTCCTCTTCCATTGCGTTGAGAGATGGAGAGGGTTGTGCGCTAGATGTGTGCCATGATTCGTGGATGTGCATATCATGCGTTCTGGCGATGGAGTCGAGGGCTTCGTCGCAGGGCATGCTGTGCTTCGCTGCAGAGCTTGCACTTGCTTGGCCTCTTGCTTTGCCCTTTGCTTGCCCCATGCTCTCATGCTCGCGCTCGCGCTCGCGCTCGTGCAACAAGCACTAACCCTCGCAGCTCCGACTCGTACCTTTTTCTCTTTTGCTCCGATGTCGCCTGCAAGTCCCTGCGCATTTGCGCTGCTGCTGTGTCGTGATCGCTTGGGTATTTCATGCCTCTCGCGGGTACGTACCGACGTTCCTATTTCCCGCTGGCAAAACAGAAAGGAAAGGAGCGGCGATGTCCCTCTTGCCAAGCACCAGCGAACTGCAGAGTCAGGTCATAGCTATCAAAGGAAGTGGAGCAGAGCAGATCATGGCGACCGAAGGGTTAGGAAGACTCTTGGCAATCATTAAATCGTATTCCCATTGTGGTTCGTTTGTTTGGCAAGTTTCTACATCGAAGTTTGTATGTTGAAGAAAGGAAATGCGTAATAACGGCGCTACGACATAATTGGGTTATCATCGAGAAGGGTAGAGAGACTAGGAGATAATAATGTTTAACACTAGTTTCAAGGTGAGAGGAAAAAAAAAGTAGTCGTAGCGCACCACCAAGAATAGAATGAAAAAAGTAGATACAAGAATGGAATGGGTATTTAGTTACCAGCGCCGTTTCCAGCCTGTTGTTTGAGCCAAAGCCTGCAACTGAGGTGAAAAGTGTTTGGGAAAAAGAAACACGAGGGAAATAAACTCCGAATCCGGCCGGGGAAAGCAACGAACTTCAGAGGGGGTGTGGCCCGCCCGGGGTCGCTTCAAAACATTCGACGCCGGAGAAGAACATAGGGTGTGAAACAGCCACCAGGGACAACCGATCCACGACCGGCCGGGGCCATCCAGTCAAAAAAGCATCCAAGAATAGCCGTTCAAGTCATGCAGTTCAGTGCCCATGGATCGCAACGCAACGCCTTTACCCATCGAGTGTTTCATAACTTCATCCTAACTTTTTCAAGATCGTTCCGCCGGACACAAGGCCTCCCAAACTCCGCTAACAGTCATGCCCGGGAAAAGAGCCACCCGGTAGCCAAGGGAGGCGAGAAGCGTATCGCTCAGTACGACTGCGTCAACGCCACTGATTGGTCGTTCGAGTTGTCGTTCTCTTGTTGCGAGTTCTCGATGACCTCTCCGAGCACGGCCCCCACGCCCGGATACTGGTCGCTCTGACCGGAATCGTTTCGAAGATAAGAGTTCTGGAAGGATGTGAGGTGATGAGGCGCGCTCAACTGAGGCATGGCGAAGCTCTGTGGCGTCACTAGTGGTGAACTCGAATAGGTTGGGAACGTGGCCGTCTGGGGCGTTGTCGCGCTGCGACTTGGGGTATAGTGCGTGCTCAACTCGATACGCCTCGGAACACTGCTTGAGAAAGAGCGCATACGGGAAGCGCTGGAAGCCTGAAAGCCGGGAACAGGGGAGTCTACACTCGTCAGTGTCTATTTTTAGCATGATACACGAGAGGCTTACAGGAATAGCCAATGCCGTAGGGCATCACAGAACTAGAGAATGACCGCGAGGCTCCAGCATCACCAAGCGAGGAGTCGATATTGGAGTCGTGGCCGTCATGTCCGTTTGTGTACGTCATGCTGGCTCGGAGGGGTGATGAAAGCGATTCCGCTCGCGATCTAGCAATGCGGTCCGCATGAAGCGAGAGTCGTGGTATGTTGTGATGTGCAGCGTACGCCGGAGAAGAGCTCATCGACATGGAGAATGGATTTGATCTTCTCGACTCGTCGATATGTGCTGGAGAAAAGCCAAAGGGCGAACCTTCGTGGGTGGAGACGGGCGAAAGAGTGTCGGTTGCAGACTGGGGTGGCGTAAAGGTAAAACCACCAAAGGCCGGGCTGATGCCTGTTGGAGAGATATGCGAGTCGACTGGTCTGTGTCGTAGCGTGTCGATACTCAGAGGTCGCATCATGTTGCCTTCTGGAAAGCCTGGCGTGTAGGAGCCCGGAGATGTCAATGGGGTGCCGAGTCCGTGTGTGCTGCCAAATGGCGAGTGGAGAGCTTGAGCCATGTCAAAGTCTTCAGGCAAGGCCCTGGACCTCATCATGCGCTCACGGTCGTCGCTTGTTAAGCGCTTCAGCTTCGCCCTCCTATGAGATAGTTAGCAAGCCGGGAACATTGTCTTTCCTTGGATAGATGGGTCATTACCTGTTCTGGAACCAGACTTGAACCTGTCTGGGACTGAGACCTGGGATCTCACGGGCTAATCGTTCACGATGGGCGGCATCTGGATGAGCTTGCCGAGCAAACTCGCTCATGAGGAATCGAGTTTGGTTGTGCGTGAGCCTGACAAGTCAGCAAGGGTGTTGTTGGCTACATGTCGCTGCGGAGCCTACCTGAACCTCTTCATCTTCCGTTTCTGTGCACGGAGTTCTGCGGCAGAGATGGGTGGCTTGTCGTCGTCTTTCTGATCACCGTCTTCGTCATCCTTTTCATCCATGAGGATCTCGTCGCCCTGGGGATCGTTCTTGTCGCCATTGATCCCGTCATGCGGAGAAGGAGGGGTGAGCCTGGACACTGGACTTGCTGGAGCAGAACCACCAAAGGTCACGTTCGGAAGGCCGCTGGGCAGACCGGATTCGAGTTCGTCGAGGTTGCTGATGCTTATCCGATCTCTGGACACGGGCGAGACATCGCCGTTGGACGGGTGGTGCTTGCTCTCAAGAGTGTAGGGAAAGCTCTTGTGGGTGCGAAGCAGCGGGCGCTTGAGGTCGAAGTCATGGCCGGCGACTTCGGCTTGGAGCAGGGCCATGTCGCCGTCCGAGTGCGCAGAGGTGGCGTCCAGAGACTTGATGTCCGAGGGTTGCCACTCGTTGTCTGCGGGAGTCGTGCTATAAGCAGACATGCGCGGCGAGCTGGGGGGAGAGAGCGGGATGAACAAGTTTCCGTCCACCATTGGCACCTTTACGGACGGGGTCCTGGGAGGTTGAGATAGTGTTGATTCGGTGGCTGAATGGCTTCCTAATAAGCTTCGCAGTCAGCAATGGCCAGTGCCTGAGGGGGAACGCTGCTGCTCACCGCGCTGCACTGCCCCGACGCGATTCTGTTCCCGGCGTACGAGACGAAGCTGGGGACCTAGGCTTGTAACGGAGCAACAAACGCTGAGGGCACAAGTCCGGTCGAAGAGGTCGCGAACACCCGATGAAGTGGCTGCAGAGGGAGAGGATCCGATGAGGCTTGCCAAAGACGCTTTGATCGGACTCCCAACCCAGTGCGGGGTTGAATGCGGGTGATCGGCGTCGAGAGGAAAGGTGGGCGCGATGCTTTAAAGCCCGATGGAGAGTATAGAGGGCTCAATGCGTTAAGGTCGCAGGTCTGTTACGAACAAACAGATCTGGGGGTGCCGTGTCGGGGGGGTTTGGGGTTGCTGATACGCAGGACCAAGGCTGAATGGCTGATGTCGCACCCCCAGGACGGGAATGGGGCGCGGAGTTTTGGTGCAACGCCGGCTCGAAATAGCAGCTGGCGGGTGGGTGATACCGGAGGCCAAATAAAGACTGACGGGGACCGACGAGGGAAGACAGAGACTGAGGTGAGCAGGCGGCGGGCTCGAGAGAGACGTGTCGACGGTCGACGATGTGCCTTTGTAAAGAGGCTCAGGAACACCACCAGGGCTATATCAGCGATAGGGCAGGGACGAACAGATCATTCAGAGTGGAAAGGCTTGACGGCACTATAAAGTCGACGATCCGGATAAATCGAGGTTAAGAGGTCCAAAGGCTGGGGTCTGACCACCGCCAGGGCAGAGGGAGGGAGATTCTTAGGGAAACATGATATTCTTCGAGGATCTGGAAGCAGATTGTTACACGACGAGAGAGAGGCGTGACTGCGCTCGAGGGCTAGCAGGCACCGGGGGCACGATCAAGGCGCAGGGGTGCGGTACCTCGGGACGTGACCCTTCAAGACGAAGGCCAGACGGAGCGGGCGCTGGCGAATCGAAGGCGGGCCGGGGGGGAGGTGGTTGAGGTGTGCCTGCTGGGCAGGGGTGCCCTTCTCGAAAGAGACTGCGAGGAGGGCGCGAACATGGAGGGCAGACATGGTGCAGGCGGACCAGGGGGGACGTGGAGAAAAGCGCCGACTGAGCAGGCCTGATCCGTGGCGTTGAGCATCGAGCGTCGAGCAGATGGGGGTCGAGTGATTGGGCGGTGCATGGGGCGTGGCACGACGGGAGCCCCAGGGACCCGCCAGCGCGCGGGCAGGGATGCTACAGGGCTCGGCAACGCTTGTTGCGGGGGGTCGCCGCTTTAGAGGTGCGTGCATGCTGCGGCGGTGGGTGGTGGATGGGTGGGTTGAGTGGGTGGGTGGGCGGCGGCGGCGGAGGCGGCGTCGCTGGTGCTGGTGCGCACTGGCAGGCCGGTTGAGGTGGGCATGGGCGGGCGCCATCCGTGGTGGGTGCTGCTCGCACGTCGGCCAGCGTCCCGCGGCCTGTGGCGTGCGGCGTGCGGGTGCAGCGAATTGCACGCGTTTCGCAACGGCGGGCGGCGGCGGGCGAGATTGCGTCAGGAACATCGTGCATCGTCAGCCTTGCGCCGTTTTGAGCCGCCGCCCACGCTTGCATCCAGCGACTGCCGCGCCGTCACGGCCTGCGTCGTCGTCGTCGTCGTCGTCGTCGTCAAACACGTCGTTCGTCGGCGGCGCCCTCGCGGCCCCAGGCCTGGTGCGCGCCAGCCACGCCCACCACCGCCCGCGGCCAATGGCGCTGGGGGATCTCGCCGATGAGATCCTAACGGCGAGTAGTTCGGCCCGCCCCGGGAAAATGCTGCTTCTGGAAGACCGCTCGTCGTCGTAGCGCAGCAGCTGACAGCGGCGGTAACCTTCGACTCCAACGTGACCGTCGGCGTGGGCCCTGACAGCTGCCGCACTCGCAGAGGAACACGGCCGGCAGTGCGCGACGGATGTGCGAGCGGTGGCTACAATTTCCCTTGGTCCTCGAGGCCTGCAGGGGCGCGCCATGATCGCTGCTGAGGGCCTCTTGGTCCGCCGTGATCAGCGGCCGGGTAGTGCAGCGCGAGCCTGAGGGCGCCCGCCATCCGTGCCAGAAGCAGCCCGTCGTCAACGTCGTCGTGGCCCGTTGTGGTGGCCCTTCTGGTGGCCCGTCGCGTACTGCTAGGCCCAGCGCCGTGAAGCAAAAGGGCGACGCTGGCTGTTTCGCGGCGCACCACCGCCCACTGGCCGCCCACTCTGGTCGCCGACCGGGCCCTCGCAATCTCTGCCCCAATGCCGAGGGAGCTGCTCGCGCTGTGTCTCTCCAGTCGCCGCCAAGCGGCACCTCCAGCGAGCCCATCCCAACATCCAGTGTGCTGCAGCACGGGCAGGGAAATGAGCAGGAGCGTAGAGTGCGCGACCGATGCTGCTGATTCTTCCGTCGTCCGCCGCGGATATTTCGACGGATCATTGGGCAGCCTGGCGGCCGTTTGATGGCCTCATGGGAGCGCTCGCTTGCTGGCCCTCGAGCTGCCGTCCGAATGCGAGTGCTGCTGTTTGCCGCCTGCGCCCGTCACTGGTCGAGAGTGGTGGAGGCCGCGCAGGGCTCTGGAGGCGCGCCAGAGCACAAACGTCCCTTTCATTTCGGGACGCTGCAGAATCGCCCGCAACGGTGGATCGATATGCTGACAACGCATACTCAATGAGCCTGAAGTTCGGCCAATATTTGCGAGGCGCCCCCAATCATGGCGAACCACTGCTGCCCCCCCGGCTGGCGCGCTGCGCTGCGCTGTCGACCTGTCGACAAGTCGACGGGCGTGCCAGGGAGCAGGCCACGGCTAGCCAGGGACACGAGCCGGCCTCGTCGGGATTCAGAGCTGCACCCTCTGAGCCTGGTGTGCGACGCCCGCTCCCCAGCGCCATAGCAGTCCAGCTATTCATCAAGCCGCGGCGCCGCGACACCAGACGTCCCTCCGCGCCCCAGCGACGTCCCAGCCGCGCATCGTGGCGGTTGCAAGTTGAGTGGCACAGTCGGTCGCTGGATAATCACGATCGTATCGTGGAGGATCGCTCGGGGGCATGCACGTCGTCCACGTCGTCCCTTGTCCCCTCGGTGCTCGTACGCTCAGCGGCAAGCGCCACACCCCCATCTCCTTCCTGCACATCATCGGAAACAGAAAAGCTTCATGGAAGCTACGGGCAGCGAGCGTCGCGCTTTGGCCTCTTCAATTGATACCTATCTCCCCTGCCTCACTCCGCCGCCGCTGTGTCCGCAGTCACTTGACTTGTTTCCCCGGCCCGCTGCTCCTCAACGCTTTGATGCTGTTCTTGCGGAACGCCATCCCTGCCATCCCGGTCGGTGGCCGCATTGTCTTCTGCTGCCGCCTCAATCGACGTGACCGGCTGAAAGAGCCTCTCCACTCCTTTGCCCGACTCCAGGCTGTCGAACGAGCTGAGCCGGTCCGTGGAAGCAAGGCGAAGCGCTCGCCATGTGTTGCTTGTTTTGCGTCCCTCCAGCTGACGCTTTTCCGCTTCGGATGTAACCATCTCCAGGTCCAGGTCTATCATCTTGTTCTTCTCTCCATATGAGTCTACGCTTGGCGGGATATATCTGACCTCTCGTGAGCAAATGGCAAGCAACAGATGGAACGGACGAGCGGAACGTACCTGCCCACCTTCAGCTTCGCCAGCCCCTTTCCGCCCGCAGTGTTGGACAGGTATCCCACGCTCGAGCTTATGCCGAACGGCTTGGTGACCGTCTTACGTTTGACCTCCTTCTCTGCCCCAGATTTGGCCTCCAGAATATCATTTGTGGGGACCCGATCACGAGTGAAGGGCTTGCAGTTCTCCATTTTCCACCTAACCCAATTCTTATCGCGCGACAGCACCGTGTCCACCATTCGATAGTAGAATTTGCCATCTGGGCCATCCTGCAGGTAATTTGCGACTGTGTTCTTGATGCCCAATGCCCACGCGGTCTGTGCTCTGCGGTCAGCCGAATGAATGATGATCATGGTGGCACAGCGAGGAGACTGTAGCCAGAAGGGGCGGAGGGGGGCAGGGGCTTACCTGTTCCTCACCAAGGGTGAATGCGTACTGCATCGCCTTCTGCGCATTGACATAGTTGGGCCTGCTCTTAGACCGCTCCGTCAGCGTCAAGAGGAAGTCGATCAGCACGAGGGTTTGGACGAGTATGTGCCGTTGGAAGGCAAGATCGCTCAGCTATAGAAAATCAGTGAACAAAATCTCCAGGCGAGGCCACGCGCTAAGTACCTCGAGTTTGAACAGGTCGCGGCTAGTGAGGTACTTGGGGTTGAAGGTGCTGGCGAGTTTGTCGCGGTTAACATCCGACGGACTATCCGGCCCCCCATTCTGATCCAAGTCTGCGGACGATGCCACAGTCGCCACCAGCGGGACTTGCTTGAACTTTTCAAGAGTTGCTTCCAGGCTCTTCTGAAAGTGTTTGAAATTCTCTTCCTCGAACAGACTGGGAGGATTTGAAAACGCGTTCTGTAATGACCAGAACACAGGATAGAGAGTGTGGATATCCTGGGTACTGAGCGGTTTCTCCACGATGCGCGGGAGCTCAGGAGGTTTGACGGCGACGTCGTCTGTCTTTGATATCTCGCTGACCTCCTCTTTAGACTCAGGCTCGAGGTGCTCGATCTCCATCTCGTCGACTTGCTCGTCCGTCGTCGGCAAATGGTCTTCGAACGTCGTCACATTCTCGACGTGGAAGTTCCCTCGTAGATTGACAGAGCTCTTGTCTCCCAACGGAAAACTCTGAAAGAGGAATATGTACACTCGCCCACAGAAAACCGCGTCCTCGGCGCGGGAGAGGCGACGTAGAAGCTCGTTGCAGGACCGCAGAATGACGAGATTCTTGTTCTGGGAGCTATTCTGAGGACCAGTCAGTACAATGAGTTCACGACGCAAGGGTGAAAGATTACTGACGGCAATGATAGCTTCTCGACGTGACTCGAGGAAAGTCAAGACCACCTTACAGCCGTCGATCTTTAGACCATCGAGTAGCTCTTCGATTAACAGAAGCACCAGTTGCGGCGAACAGATATCTATCAAGGTCAAACATTATCAAAGTAGAGGACGAGGCGGCTCTTACTTCGGTCTCCACAATACTGCACGATATCGAGCAAGTTCCATACGGCAACGAATGAAGGGTCGGTAATTTCACTCGAGACCTGTGACACGTGAGCTTAGGAATACCTAGGTAGGTTGCATCGCCAGAAGGCTTACCAGATTTGCGTAGAGGATACGCTTCGCAGCGACTTCAAAGGCGTTTGATTGCATGTCCGCATCGTCCAAAACTTTAAGAGCCAAGTGTTCCCCATCTTGGACTAGGTTAGATATCGCCAACGGCGGCTCGATCGACGAGCCTTGCTTGACATCTCGCGCACGATTAAGTAGAGTATGAAGTCTAGCTTCTATCTTGTCCGTTGGAGTCGGCTCTTGGTCAAATACGGCCATTTCCTATGCCGTTTTGGGGGTCTTCGGTGATACCCTGGGTTTTGGCGGCACTTCCTGCCGCCGAACGAATAATTGAAGACCAACCAAAAGTCGGCAATGGTACCATATACAGCGCGAATCAATAGGCGATTGGCTATAAAGCTGTGGGCGCTCTCTCTCTCTAGCGACCGGCGAAGTGGATTTCCAGTAGTGTTGCTTTGTTGCTAAACCCTGCTCCAGAAAGCGAAAGTGAAGTGCCAATATCCTTTCCCGCTAACCGGATGCTTGGCGCGCTAGTCCCGAAACGCGAAGAGTAGTAAGAACGCGTCGAACCTCGCTTCCTCGCGACGACGGCAGCAAAACGCAGATGCCAGACTTTCTCGGCTCCAGACACAACGCAACCTAAGATTGCCTGGAAGTGCAGATCCCTCATCGGCAAACATGGCCCCAATCGACGCCACTACCAATAACACAGACGCCCACGATGACCTAGACGACCTCCTCAACAGCATCGTAGACGGTCAGGACGTGTTCGATACAAGCGAGAAACAAACACCGCAGAATGCGCAGACAACACAAAGGAAAGCACAGCAACCAAGTGACTCCGCATTGGGCCTTGAGGAAGTCAAGATCGTGAAAGCACGCCAGCCGATCCCGAAACTGGACGAAAACAGGCTGCTCTCTGCGGCGGGTGTCCCAAAGCTCCAACGCATCTCCAAAGAGCGACTGAGGCTTAAAGGAAAAGGCCATGAGGTGTGCAGTCATTCCACTCTTCTTGGGCAGTGCTGTTGCTGATCGATTTCAGTATGGTGATGTCGCCCGAATGCTGAACATGTACCAGCTATGGCTGGACGACCTCTATCCCCGAGCGAAGTTCGCCGACGGTCTTGCCATCATAGAGAAACTTGGACACACGAAGCGTATACAGATGATGAGGAAGGAGTGGATAAACGAGGGCAGGCCGCGAAATGATGCCACAGCTGAAACCGAGGGCGGTGATTCAGATGGAGCCGGCCGGAATGGCGAAGTCCAGATGGACGGGGAACACACGGAAGCAATTGAACGAGACCTCCACAACCCAGAGGAGAACCCGAGCTCCACGCATCAACCGCCTGCAGCCCCCCGGGACGAGCCTAGTGACGACGAACTGGATGCATTACTCGCAGAGGAAGTGGTCCCAACTGCTGCCCAGCCAGCAGTTGTCCTTCCGAAAAATCTTACTGCGGAGGATGACATGTTTGCGGACGAAGCTGATATCATGGCCGAGATGGAGGGAATGTGGTAGATGCTGGTGGATTGTATTTGCAACATAGCATAGCGAGGAGTCTTGGAGTACTGGGCGTAGATCTGGCAGGAGTCGCATTGTCCGATTGGTTCCTCATGCTTTGGCGACATGATTCAGAGACAGATGAGGCGTGGGGACCGTTCGGCATCCAGATGAATATTGGACGAAAAGTCTTGGGGAAGTACAGCATTTCTTCGAGAGTTTAGTTTCTGTGTGATTCTCTTCGCAAACCTACATATGTACATTAGGGACAATGCGAGAGCGAAGTCTCCTATCGTCAAGGAATGCTCATCCGGTGTGATTGCCCCGCAAGCGGGGCGTTGTGGCGTTGGTCCAAGCTTGACTAAGCGCACCCCGGTTCAGTATAGAATTGTTTGCCCAAACTCCACCAACAGCCTTGGAAGACAGTCGGGCCCTGCAAAGTCCCCCAGTCGCTGGAATGGAGGGTTTAGAAGAGGCACTCGAGAAGATCAGTCTCACATGCGCCGCCTTGGACCCAAAGGAAAACGAACCGCTGGCACATGAGGCGCGACCTCCGAAACGAGCAAGCAAGTCCAAGGACGCAATCAAGAAGGAACTGGAGCGGGACATCCTCACGCCATCAACCACATTCAACACCCAATGGCTGAACCAGCTTCAGCAGAGGTGGGATGCTCCGATCAATTACGGTGGCCTCTTTGAGATCGCCCCTACCCAGACTCGCACCATCATTCGCTTCACTCGAGAAGGGCTTGAAGGTCGCGTCACAGGGTATAAAGAGGTAACAGTACCTGCAAACTCGGCCACAGCGAAGAACTCCACATCTTTGCTTAGGAAGCCCGCAAACCGGGCAGAATTTGTGCGCGGAGCTGCCGGCTTCTTCCCTTTTGCTCCAGGTGGGTTGGACGGTGTCGAAGCCATTGCTGCCCTCGAAGACGAAGCTATTCGCAGAGACGAGACTGAAGATGGCAAAAAGTCTAGTGGTCTCAACCGCGTCATTAATTTCAGCGCCGAAGGTGGATTATTGGAAATTCCTCCCGGATTCAAACGTGGCCTGAATCACCAACGCAAGCCCATCAAGAACGCGAAAGCAGCCGAAGAGGTCGAGAAGACTCTTGAGGAAGAACCAGAGGCTGCTCTTAACGAAGAAGAAGGCGAAGATGACATCGTCCAGACCAATGACGCCAAGGAAGACGCACCCCCTCAAGGCGACGAGGAAATTGACAATCTGTTGCCCGTTGAGTTTCCCGCGCTAGCTCCTCATGGTACCCTCGCATTAGCTGCAACCAGGAAAGGGGGCAGAGAATGGGCCCACATGGTCGACATCAACAGGGATATCACCAACTTCCGAGACTTGGTACCTGAGATGGCCAGGGACTGGCCATTCGAGCTGGACACGTTCCAGAAAGAGGCCGTTTATCATCTCGAGCATGGAGACTCTGTTTTCGTTGCAGCGCACACCTCTGCGGGCAAGACTGTAGTCGCGGAGTATGCTATTGCACTTGCCGCAAAACATATGACCAAGGCCATATATACCTCCCCCATCAAGGCACTCAGTAACCAGAAATTCCGCGACTTCAGGCTCACATTCGATGACGTTGGCATCCTCACTGGAGACGTCCAGATTAGGCCCGAAGCTAGTTGCCTCATCATGACAACCGAAATCCTGCGAAGCATGTTGTATCGCGGAGCGGATCTTATAAGGGATGTGGAGTTTGTCATATTTGACGAGGTGCATTACGTCAATGACCTGGAACGGGGTGTTGTCTGGGAAGAAGTCATCATAATGCTGCCGGAACATGTCACCCTGATTCTACTCTCCGCTACTGTGCCCAACACTTACGAATTCGCCTCTTGGGTCGGCAGGACCAAGAAAAAAGACATATACGTCATATCCACGCCGAAGCGCCCTGTTCCACTCGAGCACTACCTTTGGGCTGGTAAAGGCATGTTCAAGATCGTCAACTCGGATAAGAAATTCTTGGATGTGGGCTGGAAAGATGCTAACGACGTTATCATGGGGAAAGACAAAGTCAAAGCACCTCCTATAAAGGAAGACAACACCAACAACAGGGGTGGCGGGAATCGTGGATCGAGGGCAGACGGAGCGAGAGGAGGAGGCAGAGGACAGAATCAGCGTGGCAGGGGCCAGCAGGGGAACCAGAGAGGAAACGCTCAGCGAGGTGGTGGCCCACCTGCCCAAAGAGGGCGAGGAAACATTGCAAGAACTGGGCGAGGCGGTGGGAGAACGACTGCAGCTCAGGATCGGAATGTCTGGGTACACCTCATTCAGCACCTTCGAAACAAGGATCTCCTGCCGGCGTGCATCTTCGTGTTTTCAAAGAAGCGCTGCGAGGAAAATGCAGAGGCATTGTCTAATCTAGACTATTGCACTGCCAAGGAGAAGAGCGCAATCCACATGACTATCGAGAAGTCGCTAGCTCGACTGAGTCCTGAGGACAGAGATCTGCCTCAGATTCGCCGACTCCGAGAGTTGCTCAGCCGCGGGATCGCTGTACACCACGGCGGGATGTTGCCCATCATCAAGGAAGTCGTCGAAATACTTTTCGCGAAGTCCCTCGTCAAAGTCCTTTTCGCAACCGAGACCTTTGCCATGGGCCTTAATCTACCAACGCGAACGGTCGTCTTCTCAGGCTTTCGTAAACACGACGGACGCCAATTTCGAGATCTCTTACCTGGAGAATACACGCAAATGGCCGGCAGAGCTGGTCGAAGAGGCTTGGATCCAGTTGGAACAGTCATCATCGTCGCACCAGGAGCCGACGAGGCGCCTCCAGTGGCCCGGCTGCGCCAGATGATGCTTGGTGATCCTACTAAACTTCGGTCGCAATTCCGGCTGACCTACAACATGATACTCAACTTATTACGGGTAGAGGCGCTAAAGATCGAAGAGATGATCAAGCGAAGCTTCAGCGAGAACGCAACCCAAGCGCTCCTTCCAGAACACGAGAAGAAAGTCAAGATCTCCGAAGCAGACCTGGAGAAAGTCAAGCGGGAACCTTGCGATATCTGTGACGTAGATCTAGAGCTCTGCCATCAAGCTTGTATGGATTATCAGCGCCTGACCAACGAGCTGAATCTCGCACTCCTCAGCAACCCGGTCGGGCGTCGTGTTCTTGGCCCGCGACGATTAGTGGTGTATAAGAAGGTACGCAAAACTGCGCTGGTACTGTGCTCCATCTTTTGACAACAATAGGACGGAATAAGAACTGTCGGAATGCTCCTAGAGGAAGGTACTAGCAAAGGGCACGAGCCGACAGTGAAAGTCTTCGAGATTTGCCGGAACAAAGATCGCAAACCCGACGACCTGCTCCCGTATCTGGCTCCCCTCGCTAAATTCTTTCGACAATTACCACAGAGGGAGCAAGATATGATTCTCAAAACCTACCTGATCCCTCTCCAGGACATTGAATGTCTGACGCGAACCCTAATTGATGTCCCCGAGACGGTGCAGAGTTACAAAAAGAGGACACGTTAGTCACCAGATGGTGCTCTTAGATGCATAGCTAACATGCAAGTACAGAAACGCTCGAGCTTGCACGCGACCAGTTTCTCCCTCTGTGCAAATCGTGGAACTTTACAGACTGGGACGAATTCGACTGGGGCAAGATCAAGAACCTGCATTTTCGAGATATTGACGAGGCTCGTCGCAAAGAAGGGAAGACGGCCGCAGAGCGAGAATGTCTCAAGTGCCCCAATTTTCTCAAGCACGTGAGTGAAGTGCATCCTGGATGATGGAGTAGCAAGGGCTGATGTGTCTAGTTTGCCATGGAACACGATCAGTGGATTATCAAGGAGAATCTGTCGCAACTGCGTCAACTCATGTCAGATCAAAACCTTCAGCTACTACCGGATTATGAGCAACGGACAGAGGTGTTGAAAGACCTGGAGTTTATCGACCAAGCGTCTCGAGTGGAACTCAAGGGCAAAGTTGCATGCGAGGTAGGTGGTGAGGTACAAGACAAAGGGGCGTGACTAACAAGTGGTTCAGATCCATTCGGCTGATGAGCTGGTTCTTACCGAGCTGGTTTTGGAAAATGTACTGGCAGAGTACGAGCCTGAAGAGATTGTCGCGTTGCTCTCAGCATTCGTATTCCAAGAGAAGACGGATGTTGAGCCTACCCTCACTGCCGCTCTCGAGCGCGGAAGGGCGAAGATTGTCGAGATCTCGGAGAGAGTCAATGAACTCCAGACGCGCCACCAGGTCATTCTCTCGGCAGACGATTCCAACGACTTTGTTAGCAAACCACGGTTCGGGATGGTGGAGGTGGTTTACGAATGGGCACGCGGCATGACATTCAACCGAATTACAGACTTGACGGATGTCATGGAGGGCACCATCATCAGGGTCATCACGCGTCTGGACGAGACATGTCGAGAGGTCAAGAACGCGGCGAGGATCATTGGCGACCCGACGCTGTTCCAGAAGATGGGAACATGCCAGGAACTCATCAAGCGGTAAGCCAAGACAAGATTCATGGCTGGGTAATGAAGATGCTGACAGTGAAACAGGGACATTTGTAATTGCGCCAGTCTATATCTATAAAACAATGTCATGTTGCCGACGGCATAGCATAGCGAGGCGAGTGTTTGGGAGGGACTATATCCGACATGCATTATGGGATGGCAAGGCCGACACGGTTCTGGGGGTTCTCTAGGGGACATGGTGTAGGTTTCACGGAGTTGGAGAGATATTGCAAGGCAATGCAGAGACGACAGGGCAAGAGGGCAGTTTTGTAGACGAGCATAATCAGGGCTTTGAAGTTTTGCCGATGGATGCAGCAGCAGCCAACCGTCTGTAGCGAATGGCCTCCGGATGTCGTCGTGTGCGCGTTTCTGCATGAGTCGCAGCGTGTGCGAGACGCGATTGGCTCAGGGCAGGGCGTATGTTCTGACCGAAGACTGCCGGCAAACGAGCTCTGAAGAGGAGGGAGAGGTGTGGAGTTCAGTGTTACTGACGTCAATGTCCGGTAGGGCTGTGGCGAGGGTGGCAGGGCGAAAAAGCAAGCCATATCAAGGGAGGAGTGCATGTCGCGGTGAGGCAGATGAGAGAGCAGCCCTGGAGAGCAGCGCACATGGCACGCGCAGTGCGGAGAAGCAGGGGATGGGTGCAATTGGCGGGCGCGTCGAGATGTGGTCGCGGGCTGCACGGCAGACGCGGTGCCTGCCGGGCAGAGGGCAGGCAAAGCGGTGAGGAAGGAGCAGCAGCAGAGCAGAGCAGAACAGAGCAGAGCAGAGCGGAGCAGAGCGGAGCAGAGCAGCGCACGCAGGGCAGCGCAGCACCACAAGCACGCTCAGCACGCTCAGCACCGCAGCGAGGCCCGCCCCTGCCTGACCTGGCTGGCCACACGCTAGTAGCGCGCAAGGCCTGGGCGACGTTCACGCTCCCCACTATACCACCAAAAAGACTCGACAACACCAATTCTTATCCCTCTGGGTCCCACCGCCCTCCCACACCTCACTCCGCTGCCCAACGCGTGCTCCGCGGCGGCGCCCTCCCAGCTCCTGACAGCTTCCACCCCCCCCGCCTCGCTTCACGGCGCTCGAGCTCGTTGCCCTGCACATCGCCCGCGACACAAGACGCACTCCAGTCCTGGACCCCCAACAACATGGACGTGGCCAGCTTGAGGGACCGTATACAGGCCACGCTCGACCCCAATACGGCAATCCGACAGCAGGCCGAGCTTGACCTCAAATACGTGCGTCTCCCGCCTCCCGCCTCCGCCCCGCGCCCCGCTGAGTTGGCTACTGACGAGACCTCCAGGCCGAAGACAAGCCAGGCTTCACCGACGCGCTCCTGAACATCCTCGAAGCAGAGCAGGACAATGGCGTGCGACTGTCCAGTAAGTTGTCCATGCGCCTCTTCCCCCTCGCCCGCATGTGCGTGTGCTTGTGCTAGTGCTAACTCGGCGCGCGCAGCTGTCGTCTACCTCAAGAATCGCGTGTCCAAGGGTTGGTCCCCCGCCGAAGAGTACAGTCCAGCAAAGCCCATCCCAGAGGACGAGAAAGAGTCGTTTCGAAATCGTCTCGTCCCCGTGCTTGTCGCGTCATCAACCCAAGTACGCGTCCAGCTGATTCCGACCCTGCAAAAGATCCTCGCCTACGACTTCCCTCAGCGATGGCCCAAATTCCTCGACATCACGGTACAACTGCTGAACTCGGGCGAAGTCAAGTCGGTCTTTTCGGGCGTGCAGTGTCTGCTGGCCATCTGCAAGATATATAGGTTCAAGTCAGGCGAGAACCGCGCAGACTTTGACAAGATCGTCGCCTTGTCATTTCCACAACTGCTGCACATTGGCAACACGCTTGTCAATGAGACCAGCGAAGAAGCCGGGGAGATGCTGCGGACGGTGCTTAAGGTGTACAAGCACGCCATCTACGTAAGCTCCCGACCCATTGCAGCGTGCAAGTAATGCTAACTCACCCCAGTTCGACCTCCCTGCCTCTCTCCGCGAACAGACCATCATGGTTGGATGGTGTACGCTGTTCATCAACGTCGTCAGCAAAGAGCCCCCAGAATGTTCAATGGAGGATGAACCCGAAGATCGCGAGAAGAACCACTGGTGGAAGGCGAAGAAGTGGGCATATGCGAATCTGAATCGCCTGTTCGTTCGGTGAGTTGTTTCCGTGCACACTAGTCTTGTAATGACTGACTCCTGCAGCTACGGTAACCCCGCTACATTGGGCAAGAACAACGACATTGACTATTCCGAGGTCGCCAAGTACTTCATCGCGCACTTCGCCCCGAATATCCTTACCGTGTATCTTCAACAAATTGACAAATGGGTTACAAAGCAGGTGTGGCTCTCCAAGGCCAACCTGTATTACACGCTCAACTTCTTGGACGAATGCATCAAGCCGAAATCCATGTGGAATCTGCTGAAACCGCACACAGATAACCTCATCGAACATTTGCTGTTTCCTGTTCTGTGCCAGTCGGAGGAAGACATCGACCTATTTGATACTGAGCCACAGGAGTATCTACACAGGAAGCTGAATTTCTATGAAGAGGTTACAGCACCCGACGTGGCGGCAACTAACTTCCTTGTGACTTTGACCAAGAGCCGGCGGAAGCAGACCTATAGTGTGTTGAACTTTGTCAACAACGTAGTCAACAAGTACGAGGGCGCGCCAGACAATGAGAAAAACCCTAGGGAGAAGGAGGGCGCTTTGCGCATGATAGGAACGCTCTCGGGAGTGATCCTAGGCAAGAAGAGCCCGATTGCTGACCAAGTGGAGTACTTCTTTGTCCGCCATGTCTTCCCCGAGTTCCGCAGCCCTCACGGGTTCCTCCGAGCGCGTGCTTGCGACACCTTGGAGAAATTCGAAGCTCTCGACTTCCAGGATCAGAACAACTTGATAATAATCTACCGGAACATCCTGGAGTCCATGGCAGATCCGGCGCTACCTGTTCGCGTCGAAGCCGCTCTGGCTTTGCAGCCACTCATTCGGCACGATATTATCCGAACCAACATGAAGCAGAACATCCCTCAAGTCATGCAACAATTGCTCAAGCTCGCTAACGAGGTGGACGTGGACGCTTTGGCGAATGTCATGGAAGACTTTGTCGAGGTGTTTGCTGCTGAGTTAACGCCATTCGCTGTGGCGCTCAGTGAACAACTGCGTGACACCTATTTGCGCATAGTGCGCGAGCTTCTGGATAGGAATCAGGGCAAGGATGATGAGGCTGATTTTGGAGACTTCTTGGACGACAAGAGCATAACCGCTTTGGGTGTGCTTCAAACCATCGGCACACTGATTCTGACATTAGAGAGCACCCCGGATGTTCTCCACCATCTGGAAACCATTTTGATGCCTGTCATTACCATCACACTGGAGAACAAACTCTACGGCGCGTCCTACGATCCTTTACGGAGCCACAATGTCGCTGACTGGATCACAGATTTGTATAACGAGGTTTTCGAGATAATTGACAGCTGCACATTTGCCGCCAAGAGTATTTCGCCCACGATGTGGCAAGCCTTCGAATTGATACATCGAACGTTCAAGGCTGGTGCAGAGCTGTATCTTGAAGGTAAGAGTGACTCAGTAGAAGCGCTCACTGCTTAATTACTGACTTTTAGCAGACATGCTTCCGGCTTTGGAAAATTTCGTAAACTACGGCACTCAGACATTAGTACAGAACCGACAGTACCTCGATGCGATCGTTGACATGGTCCGAACCATCTTCAAAGACGACAAGGTCGGTGGAGTTGACCGAATTTGCGGATGTAAACTGTCCGAAATTATCATGCTCAACATGCGTGGACACGTCGACGACTACGTCCCCGAGTTCATCTCGCTCACCATGGTAGTTTTGACGAACAGCGAGCCAAAAGTCAAGTCACTCCGGATACACTTGATGGAAGTTGTTGTCAACGGCATCTACTACAACCCAGTCCTGGCTCTCCATGTGCTTGAGACGAACGGCTGGACCAACAAGTTCTTCAGCCTCTGGTTCTCAAATATCGATAGCTTCACGCGGGTTCACGACAAGAAGCTTTGCATCTCGGCCATATGCTCACTGCTCATACTGCGAGGCCAAGACGTGCCCCTCAGTGTGCAGCAAGGCTGGCCGCGACTGCTACAAGGCATCGTTCGCCTGTTCCAGACATTGCCGGCTGCTCTAAAGAACCGAGAAGAGGCTAAGAAAGAGGATAACTTCGAGCTTGGCCCTGATTACGATGACGATGACGACGAAGAATGGGAACAAGACAATGAGTGGACGAATGACGAGAATGAGACCGAGGACATCAAGGATGAGAGTGCTGCTTATCTCGAGTTCCTGAACGAGGAGGCCCAGAAATTCAATGCGGCAACGGATGATGATGAAGACGAACTAGAAGAGGAGAGCCTCCTGGAGACGCCACTGGACAAGATTGAACCGTATAGCATGTTCAAGAGCGCCTTGTTCCGTAAGTCGACTCCATACTTGATCAAAGACACCTGCTAACCCTCTGCTTCCAGGACTGCAACAAGAACAGCCTGCTCTCTACGAAAACCTCACAAAGAACCTCAATCCCGACGAACAACAGGTTGTCCAGTCAGCCATCCACCAGGCCGATGTGATTGAACAAGCGGCTGCCATAGCACCGGCCAATGGTCACGGCGCCGCGCAGTAGTAAATCCCCTAGAAAACGCCGGTACCTTTGTGCCCACTGACATGGCTTGTCGTTAATAGGTACTGCGGGACCCTCTAGCAACTCGAGATAGCACGTATGATCCTGCACCCTCTGATCCTACGGTGCGTCCTTCGAGGCCAGGTCATGTCTCGCTCACGTTAGGGTAGGGTCGAGGGACCATATACCGGATCAACTAGGGTCGGCGTTAGTGTGTGTGCGCTTTTATCTCCTCTATCTCTCTCTTTTCGTCTTCTCGGATGAGAATGGGCTGTGTGGGCGACCACGGGTGTGACGGAACTTGATGAGCACTTGCATGGAGAAGGGGGAGGAGCATACAATGCATCATGGGATCGGGAGGCGCTTGTGTCTACCCCTGCCTAGAAAAAGAAGATTCCCCCCATCTGTTTTTTTTTTTTTTTCGAGCGAACGTTAGATAGTTTATGAGAGTCTTTCGTTCGGTGCGCGTTTTTGCGAGGGTGCTTATGTAAAGAGTAGAGGACTGCTGAGACGGAAGGCTTAGCTCCGCTTACGCTCTGCAGCGAGCCTTGCCTGACTAATAAGCATCTCATCCCCATCCATGTCTTCAGCCATGCACGTCCATTGCTGGCTGACAGTATCGGCCAGAGGGTATCAGTAGTATGTACCTACTATTACCAGTCCTTGTAGGGAATTAAAAGATTATGTGTGTTGTGTGATGCTGGTTGCCAGACTTATCTAGTGCTGTCCAAAAGGGCAAACGTATCAACGTACGGTACGGTAACTATTAGAGTTGGCGTAGTTGTTATCATCGAATACACGCATGAATATAAGAACATATCGCGTGCGCGTCGTAGCTTCAAAGAATATTCATCATTGTTGCATGCTCACTCTCACCAATCGCACGGCACACTTGAAGCTAGCAAAAGGTTGATATGACTTTTAAGGTTAACGTTATAGATTTTGCATTATTTGGGTCGGTTTCTGCGGTCGTTCTCTCTATAGCATTATACAGTCGGCCCCAACCCCTTGGTCCGCCTCGTCCTGTACGCCATGCCAAGTATCAAAAGACGGATGCCCAGATGCCCGGAGTTCCCAGGCCAGCCTATGCCAACACGCTAGATGCAGCAGCTGATGTGCACCACGGAAAAGAGAAAGAGTAAATTGGTGCGACTGAGAACAAGATGCTTCTATGTTTACAAAAGGGTAATGCCGTGTGGGAATATCTGATTTGAGCGCTTCTGCTGTGTCTGCTGGGTAGCAGGACGGCGGCGATAAAAGGGAAGGCTGTCCGGGGCGGTGGTTGAGCTCAAGACGATTGGGAGATCGTCGATGAAGGGGGTCAGGACTGCGCGGTCGAGGTCGCAGTAGATGTGGGCCCGGGCAAAGGTACTCTCGGTGGTGGACAGGTTGGGCGCTGTAAAGCTCTACTTTGCGGCGCCGGGGTAACGCGTCTTGCCAACGGTAAAAGGGACGTAGCGGTACTTGATCATGTGCTGGATTTGGCGACGCACTGCGCGTGATTAGCGAGGGTTGACACTTTGGGGAATTGGGGCTAGGGCTCACTCGTCAGTCCGAACAGGATCAGCCAGTACACGACCAACACAGGCCAAAAGACGGGCAGGTTGAACAACTCGAACCACGAGCACAGGAAGCCGATGGCGATGGCCTTGGTCGTCGAGTACCAGAACTTGAATTCGGGGAGGCGGCGCACGAAGGGCCGGAACTCCTCCTCCTCCTTTGTGGGCAACGACGTTGCGCCTTCCTCCATGCCCTCATCTTGTTCGAGCGATGGGTCGAATTTGGGAGATATGAAGGCGAGGAAGAGATTGAGCAGGTAGATGCCGAGCGAGTAGGCGACTGTGGACAAGGTCAACGGATGTTTCGTGCTGGCGTTTCTGCCTAGTGGGGCTCTTAGAGCTCTCGTGTCAAATCGAGCACCAGAGACAAGCTCTTGGGAAATGCAGCGTCATGTCGCTGTTATATATGGTGGAGAAGCTGTCCATATGTAATGCGCCAGGACTTGTCTGCGGTGTTCGTTTTGCACGAGAGGGGCAAATGCTTGTGGACGCGAATTGAGGGTCTGGAAAATGGAGGAGCGTACCGATGTACCAGCCTTGGGCGAAGAGAATGCGCAGTCCGAAAAGCAGGAATAGGACCAAGGTGCCCGCCCATCTGTAGGTGGTGAAGGGCGTCGACTTGTCGAGGTAGGCTTGGAACATCTGTGGCAAGGGTCAGCCCTACGGATGCACATGGCAGGTGCGGCAGCGGATCCATATCGCTCCTGGGACTCTGTGTCGCGGAGACTGTAGGAACAATGTGCCGCGAGTAAGTCGACGCACCCGTCCATATTTCGTCGTCTGCGCCGTCACGGCGGCGAAAGGGGTGTCTGGCTCTGGGGCGTCCATTCTATGCTCGTTGCTCCGCGAGCGAGGTCCTTCTCTTTGCGAAGATGGCGGCAATGGGCACTGATGGGCAGTAGTGGTGGACAGGCGGCGACGGGGCTACGAATGGGGCTGGTGGACAGAAAAGTGGTGTGCGTGTCTCGTTCAGCGCGCGCCGCCTCTCAAATCTGAAATGCAGCCCAGCCCGGGCGTTTGCGCGTGCACGGGATCGGGGCCAGGGGCGACTGCCACTAATCCTCGTTCGACCTTAGTCTGGCCGGAACTGCTTTACCTCGGAACGGCTCCGATGGTGGTTGCTCGACCTCTGATGTAGTCATGGACCTTGACGCCAGCTTCATATTCTGGATTGGTCGACTAATTGATTGATTGAAGACTCCTTCGCCCACAATGTATGCTCTGCGCTCCTCGGCACGGGTCGCGTCCCGCTTTCGTCCATCAAGCTTTCCCAAGCTCGTGAGAACGTACGCTGAGGGAAGGACATTTGAGTACATCAAGGTTTCCACACCGAAGCCTGGTGTGGGCTTCAGTATGTATATTGCTCTTTATCCACACTATTCCGTCTTCGTGGGCGCTAATTGAAGCCCACAGTTGAGCTCAACCGCCCCAAAGCCCTCAATGCCCTCTGTACCCCGCTCATCCTCGAACTCAACTCGGCCCTTCGCACCTTTCAATCCGACACCGCTGTCGGTGCCGTGGTCCTCACGGGCTCCGAGCGTGCCTTTGCAGCCGGTGCAGATATCAAGGAAATGAAGGACCTGTCCTTTGCACAAGCCTACGGAAATGACTTTATCGAGTCGTGGTCTGACCTTGTTACTTTCCTCAAAAAGCCCCTGATCACGGCCGTGAATGGCTATGCGCTTGGTGGAGGCTGCGAACTGGCTATGATGGGAGACATCATGTACTGCGGTCCCAAGGCCGTGTTTGGCCAGCCCGAGATTAAGCTGGGCGTCATTCCGGGCGCCGGCGGATCGCAGCGGTTGACAAAGGCTATTGGGAAGAGCAGAGCTATGGAGTGTATATTGACGGGTGACAATATCACGGCGGAGCAGGCGGGCGAGTGGGGGCTGGTGGCCAAGGTGTTTGAGGGCCCACAAGAGTGCGTCGACGGTGCTCTAGCAACTGCGGAGAAGATTGCGAGCTACAGCCAGATTGCTGCAAAGGCATGCAAGGAAGTTGTGAACAAGAGCCAGGATCTTGGAATACGGGAAGGCATTGAGTTTGAGAGGAGGGTGTTCCACGGCCTGTTTGGGAGCCAGGATCAAAAGATTGGGATGGGAGCATTTGCTGCGAAGCAGAAGCCAGAGTGGACCAATGAGTAAAAGCTTACCAAAATTAAAATTCCGTCGCACTTGCGTTCAACGATTATTAGAGAAGGTCTCTAAGATGTCCCTACATGGTTCAGCACCGACTCAGATCCGTATTCGAGCATTTTGTGCTGGGAAATCCAATCGTCGCGGTTGACTATTTTGGTCAGCGAAACGATCGACACAGGGGTCTGCGCATGGACTTACCATAGCCACCACATATCCTGCGCTTGCCTGTGAACGAGCTCCGTCCATGAAGCATCCGCCAGTTGTCGAATACCAGAATCCGCCCTGGTGTCAGTTGCTCCCAATACTCGTTCTCCCTCTTCTTAAGCAGCGCATCCCACTTTCTCGCTGCGTCGTACCATAAGTTCTGATGTGCAAGATCCAGTTCAACGCGCGATCGATCGGAATTGTTCCAGCGAACCTGTAGGAGCTGTCCGGTAGCGGGGTCGTGCTGCAACACGGGGAATCCTTTGTATGGCTGGATGCTGATGCCTTCGTTTCCGCTGGCATGAGCATGAACGTTCACTTCCGAAAGGATCTGATACGCGTTGGCATCTTCGGCGAGTAGGTCGGCGGCGACCTTGAACCCATCCACAAGGAGAGATGCGCCGCCTTCGCCATCCGTGTGAGACAGCAAGTGGAAGGCTTGCAGTCCAGCTGGATCGGAAAAGTAGGTGGTATCGGTATGGGCTTCAAGCGCTATGTTGGTGTATGCCGTGTCTTTCGAAGCTAGATCGGCTGTGAAATCGTAAAAGCCGCCGTAATGTGTCTGTCGAATGAAGGCGATACGTTCAAGCGTCTTTTGTGTGGCTTCTGGCTCGTGAGGAGTATCGTGGACGTAGCAGAACCCATATTCACGCTGGAAGATTAGTGAATTTGCTGAACAAACAAACGTGATGAAACTTACTATCTTCCTAAGGAGGGAGGCAAGAGCATCTGAGTCGTTCTTGTCTAAACTAGTGTATCCGATACTGGGAGGGTTATCCCTCGTTTTGGGGTCCCATAATCTGAGACTGGATGTGACATTCTCATTAGAAGAGGACGATGTATCTGTCGGGGCGAAACACACCGCTGATGCCCTTGTCTCATGGAGGCCCTGTCTTGTGCATTCCGAGATGCATTGGCGAAGAAAGATCCCGGGTAATGGCTCACGTGTTCATCACTCCCTTTAACACTTAGTGTTTGCAGATCAGGAACAGGAAGGCCGACATACAGTGGATACAAATGCCATCCCCTTCAGCTTCGTGGTGTGCAATCGAGATATTAGATGGTATCTGGCCGAGATGAGAAATGTGCTCAGACGGGATTCAGCCTAGTCTCTACCTTGAAGGTGTCTAAAAGACGTTGCTTTGTGACAGGATGAACACAATCCGTGCACTGGCAGTTATCCCTGTCATCCGAATGAGAACCGCATTCATCTGTCTTAGAGCTGGGACTAGCTCACCTCAGCCAGAAGTTGGGACTATTGAGCTGGTTAGCAATCGCGATCAATGTTTGAGCGAAGAGAGCACTACAATTGACCATTATATCCATCCAATGAACGGACACCACCGTCGACCACGTCCACCTTCATGTGTACACGAGAAGGGGATTTGGCATGAGTGGTATACCTCCTAACATTCTATTAATGGTTAGCACATCACAACGATGTCCAAGAATACCTGAAATCAGAGTGAAAGAAACATACGAAGATTGTAAATCTTGGAATATGGACGCGTGTTGGCAACTGTCGAGAACCCACCCCCATCTCGTTGCTTCTCCGCTCAGTTTGTCTCAAGCCATTATTGGGTTTCTGGAGGGGCCTCCGTCGTCCATCAAATTGAGCGTCTGGTGCAACTGCTTCCTCCGAAGGGCTGTACTCGAGAGAAGCAGCAGGTTCGCACGAAGCTGATTCAATCTGAACAGATGTGCGTCTAGATAAGGGGCAAATATATTTCCGTTGCACAGTAGCTAATCGCACCGAACGTGCATGCCGAACGCTGCAGGGCGTCAACACTGTGTTCTCGATGCTCATGTGACAGCCATACCTCGTGAAAGCTTTACGCGCAAGGGCTCGATGCAGCATGACAGATAGCTGAAGGCCAATTGTAGTGTGGCAACCGAAAAATCAATGTGAAGCAACTTGTTAAAACGTTCGATTTTACCAGCCGCAACGTGTACAGGAAAATAGATGGTGGAGGTGGGGTGAACTCAGAGCAGCTTTGAGTCGGCGGGCCTCGGCTGGCCGCTTCATCAGGTCACTTCAAACCCCGCCTTTTTATGCAAAAAGAGGATGAGTCTTTGCTAAAACAAAAACAAAATTGCACTTTCGACACCAGAGGGACTCGAACCCTCAATCTTTGCCACCGGAAAGCAACGCCTTACCATTAGGCCATGGTGCCTCGACAAGAATCTAGAGGATTTTGGTATTGTGAATTTTAATATACCATTTGTGTATTAGTCAGTAGCGAAACTTGCTCGAGCTTGTGCAGTCACCCACAGTCATAATGGGAGAGCTGGTAGAGCCCCTCTCAACCAGTATCGCTAATCCAGCGGTGAAGGACTGATCGCGCGACGGACAATTCTTGGAGCATTGACCACCGCCAAGGCCGACCGCTTAATCCCGGAGCCTCATGTTCGTAATCCAGAGCTGCCTTCAAACAGCTTTACCTCCACACCAAACTCTAGACTTCGGCCGCCGGTACCTTTCACCTGCGATACTCCGTGCTTTTGAATCTTGACAAATTCGAGTACCGTCCTGCCTACCAAACCCACACTTGCTGTTCCTCTCTTCACACCGCCACCATGTCAACATTGGAGGATCTCGACGATCTCGAGCGCGAGCAGAAGGAAGACAAGAAGGACGACAAGAAGAAGGAAGGAGACGGGGACAAGGGTGGAAAGAAGGGCGAGGACGATGCCGAAATGAAGGACGCTGAGCCCGAAGAAGAGGTACTCGACGAAGAGATCCTGAACTCAGCAACCCGGGATATCGTCGCACGGAAACGGCTGCTGGAGAATGATCTGCGCATCATGAAGAGCGAGTTCCAGAGGTTAACACACGAGAAAGCTTCTATGAACGAGAAGATCAAGGACAACCTCGACAAGATTGAGAATAACAGGTATGTACATGCTAGCCCGCTCCCCGCTCACAGCGCCTTCTCTCCCGACTGTATATTAATCACCCGAACCAGGCAACTTCCGTATCTAGTAGGCAACGTCGTCGAGATACTAGATCTCGACGTCACAGCAGAAGCTGCCGAAGAAGGTGCAAACATCGACCTAGACGCCACCCGAGTCGGCAAATCCGCAGTCATCAAAACCTCCACACGACAAACGATATTCCTGCCTCTCATCGGCCTCGTCGATCACGAGAAGCTGAAGCCTGGCGATCTTATCGGCGTCAACAAAGATTCCTACCTGGTGCTCGACACCCTTCCCGCTGAATATGATAGTAGAGTGAAAGCCATGGAGGTGGACGAGAAGCCAACGGAGAAGTATACAGATGTCGGTGGGCTGGATAAGCAGATCGAAGAGCTTGTGGAAGCCGTGGTCTGGCCCATGAAGGAGGCTGAGCGCTTCAAGAAGATCGGCATAAAGGCCCCGAAAGGTCTGCACACCCTCTGTACGTTGAGGTATTCTTTGGCTAATCGGCTCCTAGGCGCTCTCATGTACGGCCCTCCTGGTACCGGCAAGACACTTCTTGCCCGAGCCTGCGCGGCCCAGACGGATGCCACGTTCCTCAAGCTGGCTGGTCCCCAACTCGTTCAAATGTTCATAGGAGATGGAGCAAAGTTGGTTCGAGACTGCTTTGCACTCGCCAAGGAAAAGGCACCATCGATTATCTTCATTGACGAGCTGGATGCTGTTGGCACGAAACGTTTCGACTCGGAAAAGTCGGGCGACAGGGAAGTACAGCGGACCATGTTGGAGCTGTTGAATCAGCTTGATGGCTTCGCTTCAGACGACCGCGTCAAGGTACTTGCGGCGACGAATCGTGTCGACGTGCTCGATCCCGCCCTGTTGCGATCTGGTCGCTTGGACAGGAAGATCGAGTTCCCTCTGCCAAACGAGGAAGCACGAGCGCAGATTCTCCGCATTCACTCGCGAAAGATGACTGTGAACGAGGGAGTCAATTGGCCGGAGCTGGCCAGGAGCACGGATGAGTTTGGTGGGGCTCAACTGAAAGCCGTGTGCGTCGAAGCCGGAATGATCGCCCTTCGATTAGGGCAGCAGAAGATCAGCCACGAGCACTACGTCGACGCCATTGCGGAAGTTCAGGTAAGTTAGGCGACGCCTGTTGTACAGATCGCTCGCTGACGGCTTTCAGGCCAAGAAGAAGGACACTGTCAACTTCTACGCATAGTGGGGACATGGCTGGGTGGAGTGTCTGCGACAGTGGCCAACAGCGCGTGTCGCGCGTCGCGCCTGTATCCATAATTAATAGAAATCAGGAATGGTAAAGGCAAACCATGGCACATGTCAACCGACACTGACGTGTTTGGGTTCCGACGTCGCCCGACTGAAGCTGTACTCTGCACCCTGTTTCCGTTTGCAAGTCGTAGGCGAGATGCAGGTCACAGTCCGCACCTTATCTGAACAACGCTCTCGGTGTCGCCCGAGTCCCTGCGTTGCAATCCTGTCCTAAATGCACGCGTTCAGCGCGCCCTCGTGATTGGCTGCGAGCGTCCCGACGGATGTCCCGATTTGGCGACCTCACAACCTCAACACCACGCCTTGCAGCACGGGCAACTGCCCCCTCGCTTGATAGGCTCGCTCTCGTGCATTGTTGCCCCGCGGCAGCAATAAACCTGGGGAGACTCTCGGTGCCTCTTTATGCCCTGCATAGCCGCTGATAGCGGTTGGGGAAGCCTAGGCCGTCATTCCTGTCCCTTTGTTTCGCCTCTGCACAAGGCTACCGAGCCGTCTTTAGAATTTTCTGGATCCAGCCGCCATGTGCCCGGTTCCATTGGCTGACACAGCCCTCTGTCAGTGGCTTTGAGCATTGCGACTATGTTGGCAGTTTAGTATCATGTGGACCAACATCATCGTGACCCGACATCGGATTGCCTCTCCGGCAAATACCTCCATTTAAGCTGTGCTAGCTTCTTGTCTTCCTTTCCCACTGCTCTCTCTCACCTCCGTCCTTCTTTACATCTCGCCAGGTCGCGGCCATGCTGGGCCTCTCATCATTCGTCCCTCGTGACCCCGTCCACCTCGTCACTCTGTCCCTGTGCATTGTTGGGATCTTTCTAATCACAGTTTTCGCCCTTGCCTCCAAGCCGAAAGGAAAATCCCCAGCTGAAGCCAACACCCTCAAGGCCTACTTGAAGTTCTTCTACGCGTGCTTCGTGAAGCCTCACACAGGCGACCGCACGGGAAACCAACAGGATGCTCTAGTTCGTATATAAGCAGCATACTAAGCAAACCAGCTGACAAGTCGCAGGAGAGCTTCTACAAGGCACAGGCAGACGTCTACGATGCGACGCGCACGCGACTTCTCCGGGGCCGCGAGGACATGCTTGGCTTGGTGGCTGCGCAATTGAAACATCGCGCTGAGGCTGGAGTCATCTCTCAGAGGCCTGTCTGGGTTGATGTGAGTGAGCACGTGAACACTCTATACATTATGCTGACACTCTCAGTTTGGCGGCGGAACCGGCCACAAGTAATTGTCTGCTGTAATTTTTCGCCATCAACGACTGACACCTATTAGCGTCGAGCAAATGAACGCCTTCCTGTCCGTTCCAGACTTCTTCCGCGCCGTCTGTACGTGTGACCATGTGCAATTCCTGGTTTGATATCTGACAAGTATTGAAGACGTCGTCGATCTCTCCCCAAGCCTATGCGACATGGCCCGAAAGCGATTCGCCAGACTCGGCTGGACCAACGTGAAAGTCATTTGCCAGGATGCGCGCGCCTTTCGACTTCACGAGCACGAACATGAAGCTCTCTTCCGTAAAGAGCTCGTTCTTCAGGGCCAGACTGTCCGCGATCTCGACGAGAGAGCTGATGCCGGAGGTGCCGAACTCGTCACAATGAGCTATGCTCTCTCCATGATCCCAGAGTTTTACCCAGTCATTGACTCCATCTCGTCGCTTCTTTCGCCGAATGGCATTGTGGGTGTCTGCGACTTCTACGTTCAGAACGAGGTCGACTATGCGAGCCGGAATTATACTGGGGGTGTCATTGATCGTCACTGTGTCTGGATTAGCAGGGTATTCTGGCGAACGTGGTTCGAGATTGACCGCGTCAATCTAGAGGCTGCACGACGGGTAGGGATTGATATTGCACCCTGCCCCAATAACAGTGAAGACTGATGAGAGTAGGATTACCTTGAATACCGTTTCGGAACAGTGCTCAGCATCAATGCTCGTAACAACTTCTTCGGCGTTAAACTACCCTACTACATCTGGATAGGCTGCTCAAAAGACGACGGCGCCTCGACTGCCAAACTCGCCGAAATCGATGCTGCTGCGACGGAATCACCGTACCTGTCAGCTCTGGACCTCCAGACCGGCCCAGTTGCAACGGACGTTGAGATCCGCTCCAAGGCGTACGAATCCGCCATTGTCAACCTTCAATCCAGTCTCCCTCTCCCAGCGACATGGTACCAGAACCACCATTGGCGCATCCACTACGACGAGAATCTCGAGAAGCACAAGCGCTTCAACAACAGCTACATCTATGCTTTCACGTGGGAAGACGACCGCGCCGATGCTCGTCTTCTCAAGGTCCGCCCTGACGATGTGATCCTAGCCATCACATCCGCCGGTGACAATATCCTGTCCTTCGCCATCGAATCGCCCCGCAGGATCCACGCCGTCGACCTCAACCCCACACAGAACCACCTCCTGGAACTCAAAGTCGCAGCCTTTACTGCCCTTGGGTACGCCGACGTCTGGAAGCTCTTTGGCGAGGGCAAGCACGCCGAGTTCCGCGACCTCCTGGTCAACAAGCTCTCCCCACACATGTCCAGCCTGGCTTTCCAATACTGGCTCCAAGCCGGCCCCACGGCCTTCTCAAAGACCGGCCTCTACTACTCGGGCGGCTCCGGCAACGCCCTCACACTCGTGGGTTGGCTTTTCCGCGTGCTCGGCCTCACCGCCGAAGTGCAGAAACTCTGCTCTGCCCAAACGCTCAACGAGCAGCGTGAGATCTGGCAACGCAGCATCCGTGGGGTCCTTCACAGCAAGATCCTCACATGGACCGTCATCGGTAACGAAAAGTGGCTCTGGAAAGCGCTCGGCGTGCCGCCAGCCCAACGCAACATGATCGAGCAGGATTTTGCGCGACAAGACGACGCCGTGGGCGGCGCGCGCGCGAACAAGACGGGCCACGCCGTCTACGAGTACGTGCTCAACACCTTCGAGCCCGTCGTCAACACGACGCTGCTGTCGACGCAGAACCACTACTACCTGCTGTGTCTGCTGGGCCACTACACGCCCACGTCGCACCCGACGTACCTGTCGCCAAAGTCGCACGTCAAGCTCAGCAAGAGCAACGCCTTCAACGGCCTGCGCATCCATACCGATGAGATCTCCGAGGTCATTGCACGTATGCGCCCGGGTACCCTGACCATTGTCGTCGTCATGGACAGCATGGACTGGTTCCCGCCGGAGGGCAAGCAGGCGGTGCGGCAGATCCGCGCGCTGAACAGGGCGCTGAAGGTCAAGGGCCGCGTCATGTTGAGGAGCGCGGGCTTGAAGCCGTGGTATGTGGATCGCTTCGAGGAGTGTGGATTCGAGTGTCGGCGAGTTGCCGTCAGGGTGCCTGGCAGCTGTATTGATCGGTGAGTACCTGAAATCCGCAGCGAATCAGAGGGAAGTGGTGCTAATGCGCGACAGGGTCAACATGTATGCCTCGACGTGGATCTGCACGAAGGAGGTCAGCATTGAGCCGGAGGATGTCAAGACGAATCTGAGGAAGAACTCAATGGGCGTATTCAGTCTAGGAGAGCCTGCGATCGAGTGATGGTCTGGTTGCGGTGTGTACAATACTGGGTCCTGGCATATGCGGTTGCATGCGGGCTTGGTTTCGGTGGATACTTCTTATATGTCATTTTCTGCGGATGTCGATATTGCGCAGGCCGTGATGCGTATGGCTGCAGCTTTCATGTGATAGATATTTCCTTCCGATGATACCAGAACGAAATGAAAAGAATGTTGATACATCCTGTCTCTAACTCTTGTGATATATACACTCTCGGGAGCCAGTACTCTTTCGGCCATGGAAATTGCTCTTGTTTTCTGTTATGCCCCTCATTTGCCCTCCTTGGCCAGCCTCTCCTGCTCGAGCTCCAGCTCTGCTTGCCTGTAATACTTCGCCGTGTCGACGCCGTGGAAGGGGTGGTTGACAAAGTTCGGCCAGGGGAGTACGTGGATGAATGTTGCCGCGTATCGCGAGTTCCTGTGTGCGACCCCCTGCATGTATTCTGTCATGGTGGACTCGCCGTAGAGCGGCTGTCCCTTCTTGACCTTGTCGACCATCTCCCGCATGTCCATCTCAATCTCCCGCCGGTTCTCACTGGCGCCGTAGAAGCGATCTGTGGTCCGTTGTCAGCAATTGTGCTCCCTTTAGATGATCATTTCAATATCGTCCATGTGCCGGGAAAACACGTACGCGCTGAGCGGGAGTATGTGCTCAGAACAGCTCCTGTGACTCCGATGGCGAAAGATAACCGCATGATGGGCGCAAAGCCTCCCTTGCCGACGAACGAGGGCGAAACCTTCTCCCAGTAGAGCATCAGAGCAGGGCTGATGGAGCCTATGCCGGCACCGACGAGCCAGTCCGAGGGGCGAGCATATCCAAATACGCGTTTAATGTGTCTGCAAGCATTAAGCCTATGATGTCTGTATTGTACGAGGGGGTAATGCGTACGGGTCGTTGTCAATGAGCTGTTACACGTTAGCGTTATTCCAGCCATTGCGGCATGGTGGGGATGCAATTGCTCACAGGATATTCACCCGACGGTGCCTTGGAGGGCATCGGCGGGTATTCATATTTCTCTCTGTCCTCGCTTGCCATGGTGCCGTGGTGAGGGGCGTTTGGATGCTCGACTCTGATGGGGAGAAGCGAGGTGAGGTGAGGTTCGCGGCGGCAAGTTCCGCCGACGTAGCTTGGTCGGAGCTCCTGCCTTCGCGAACCCAAACTTTTTGCTTGGCGCGTCGACACTGAGACTTGACTTTCCATGTCGCGCCGCCCACGCGCGCCAACAATTTGGACATTTCACGCCCGAGCCATCAGGGAGAGAGGTTGAAGAGATGGAAGACATCCAGCACCAGGGTGCCGTTGGCGACACCAACGGCGCATCCAGCGCCCATGCGACCGACTCCTCGAATCTGCGGTCCCGCCCAACCGTCGCCGAATTGCATGGAGACAACCCTTTTGCGCAGGTCGCCCAGAAGCACTGGTTGCACAGCAAGAAGTCGCCCAAGGTTCGCCCTGAAGTCATCAAGCAAGAGCTATGGGACGAGCTGGAGAAGGCCGACTTCGCCTACCCGCAACTGCTGGTGCTGGAGAACCTGCAGCTATTGGAGAAATATCTATGGCCGGGCTTCACAGATGATGCAAGCAACTGGCATCATCTGCTTCTGGCGCTCATGGTGAACGTCAAGCGGAGGGAGAATCTGCCTTCCTGGGGTATGGCGTCGCATCTTGAATGCGCATTGACGAATGCTAACAGGTACGCAGAACTATTCGCAGACAGGCCAGCTGAATTCTCTGATTTCTTCCGCCGCATCCTGGATATGACCGTGGATCCCTCGCACCCTGTCAAGATACGAACCCAGCTCATGACGTTCATAATCGGGGCATTCCAATCGTTGGATAGTGGCATCGTGCGAAAAGAGTGTGCACCACTGGTCTCTATATCAATATGGCACAATCTGCATTCGGAAGCCGCGAGGGAGCAGCTCTTTGAACAGGACCCTATCCTGCGGAAAGCGTGGAGAGCCGCTGCGAAGCGCTACGACAGTGGAGAGGACCATGTCAAGACAAAATTGCGCTTTGAGCGATCATGGCTCTACACGCTGATGCTGGACTTCCTGGACCGACTGTACGGCACCGCGACGAGGCAGGAGGCACAGGACAACCTCGCGTACTGCGAGCGCTTCATGGAGCTTCTCACGGATCTCCAGAGCCAACTGCCAACGAGGCGATATGTGAACTCACTTCTCCAAGATCTCAACATGCTTCCGGCCATCATAATGTCGCCAAAATACACGGACGAGGACAATGGGCTCTTCCGCGACCTGTTCAAACTCCTGTTGCACTTCACCTACTTTGCCATTGAAGATCAGACCGGAAAGCAGTTGTCGAAGCTGGAGTACGATCAAAACCACAGCGATACCCTGGCAAAGATGCAGAGGGTTGGTTACGCTACTTTCCCAGTGAAGCTAAAACTACTTGCTCTCGCCAACTACAGCAGCATCGGCGACAGAGAAGAACTACAAGGCCATCTAAAAGCCTTGAATGACGCCGAGCTCGTTCAGCTTTGTTCCTCCATGGGCCTGCGAACAGAGTATCCCCAGCCCTCATCTGTTGTCCAGGACCGTGCCTTTTTCCTCGAAAGCCTCATGTCCATCGTCGAGTATAGGCCTACCTTCAAGGATGGAATCCGAGACATGCGAATTCTCCCGACTGAACACATCCTTTATGAGGGAACGTTTCTACGAAATGAATCCTACAACGGGTCCAGACCGCTAGCAATACCCAAGATCAACCTTCAGTACCTGACGATGGGCGACTTCCTTTGGCGCTCGTTCATCCTGTACAGGTGTGAGTCCTTCTACGGCATACGAAAGGACATGGAGGACGTAGTCAAGCGAGTTCAACCGCGGGGAAAAGGTGTCAACACGAGATTCGGCGGCTTCTCGAGAATGTCGTTACCCATCTCAAAACCTGCGATTCTGGACGTGGCACCCTCTCGAGTGGGCGAGATTCACCCAGCCTATGTCCGAGCGGAGCTTATCTTGGATGTCAGTCGACTCCAAGTGAATGTTCGGAGGGAGTGGGAGACGCTGAGGCCTGACGACGTGGTCTTCCTCCTCACGGTGGAGGGTTCAGACGACGTACCTATGCGGAACGGTCACCACGACGATCAAACTGCCGGAGAACAGCTCGGCCTCCGGAGACTGAGGTGTGCTCAGGTGGTTCAAGTCTTGGATGAAAATAGCAAGCCCATCCGTGAGCAAGGTTACTCAGACGGATTCGCCCCTCGAGTTCGGCAACGACGACTGATCCTAAACCTGGATGCACGGCAGTACAAGGAGGACATGGATCATGTTGCCCAAGGCAGGCCAGACGTCTACCATCAGATCAACCTGGTCGTGCGTCGGCGAGGACGCGAGAACAACTTCCGCGCCATCCTCGACTCCATCAGGCGTCTGACCCTTTCGGATATCCCTGCACCGTCATGGCTACAGGAAGTGTTCCTTGGTTACGGCGATCCAGCCTCTGCATCCTACGCTCGCCTTCCTAACCGCCTGCATTCAATAGATTTTCGAGATACCTTTTTGGACTGGCAGCACCTGATAGAATCCTTGCCCGGCAAATCCGTCGAACCCCACGAAAGCGCACAGTCCTCATTTGGGCCTCCATACGTCGTGGACTTCCCCGCAACTGAAGCCGATGCAGTTCCTGTGCGACCATCCAAGAAGCGGCGACGCGACCAGGTCGAGGTTGCACAACCTGTGCATGAATCACTGCATGTGTCGACATACAAGCCTCCCAACACAGGACCATACCCTGCGGACGCCCCCAAGCTGAATGCCGTGCGCTTCACCCCTGCCCAAATCGAAGCGATTACCTCAGGCACGCAGCCAGGACTCACAGTTGTGGTCGGGCCGCCGGGTACCGGAAAGACGGACGTTGCCACCCAAATTATCTCCAATATATACCACAACTTCCCGGACCAACGGACATTGCTCGTCGCACACAGCAATCAGGCCCTCAACCAGCTCTTCCAGAAGATTGTGGCGCTTGACATCGACGAGCGCCACCTCCTGCGCTTGGGCCACGGCGAGGAGGAACTCGAAACCGAAGCGAGCTACTCCAAGCATGGCCGTGTGGAGAGCTTCCTGGAGAGGGGCCAGTATTATCTGGCTGAGGTTGATCGTCTGGCGAAGAACTTTGGTGCGCCTGGTGCGCATGCGAGCTCGTGCGAGACAGCAGATTACTTCAATCTTGTCTATGTGAAGCCGGCCTGGACGCAATATTGGGACAGAGTAGAGTCCCCAGACATTGGCGTCGAACAAATTATCGCCGAGTTCCCTTTTAAATACTACTTCTCGAACGCGCCGCAGCCTCTGTTCTCATCGAGTGCTTCGCGCGAGGAAGTCATCGATGTCATTCGAGGCTGCTACCGCCATGTCGAGAAGATATTCGCAGAGCTCGAGGACATTCGTCCCTTCGAGATCTTGCGGAGTCCTCGCGACAAAGCAAACTACCTGCTTGTCAAGGAGGCTCGTATCATTGCGATGACTTCTACACACGCAGCTATGCGACGACAAGAGATCGCGTCCCTGGGCTTCCACTACGACAACGTGATCATGGAAGAAGCAGCCCAAATCACCGAAATCGAAAACTTCATCCCTCTAGCCCTCCAAAACCCTCAGCATGGCGAGTTGCCTCTCCAACGCATCGTCCTTTGCGGCGATCACTTCCAAAATTCGCCCATCATCCAGAACCTCGCCTTCAGGCAGTACGCCAATCTCGAGCAGTCACTCTTCCTCCGCCTGGTTCGCCTCGGGGTGCCAACCATTCTCCTCGACCAACAAGGCCGCGCCCGACCCTCCATAGCCTCCCTTTACAAATGGCGATACCCTAAGCTCGGCAACCTTCCAAGCGTAGAGACACAACGCGAGTTCCAAGTCGCGAATGCCGGGTTGAGGTACGAGTACCAGTTCATCGACGTACCAGACTACAAGGGCAAGGGCGAGATGGAGCCGACACCGCACTTCATCCAGAACCTGGGCGAGGCCGAGTACGCCGTCGCGCTGTTCATGTACATGCGCCTGCTCGGGTACCCAGCGAGCCGCATCAGCATCTTGACGACGTACGCCGGACAGCGCGCTCTGATCCGCGACGTGCTCGCGCATCGCTGCAAAGGAAAAAACCTCTTCGGTCTGCCGCGCATCGTAGCCACCGTCGACAAGTATCAAGGCGAGCAGAACGACTGTGAATACCCCCCGCGCACCCTACCCTCCATGTCCAATTACTGATTCGTGTAGACATCATCCTCTCCCTCGTCCGCACCCGCTCCATCGGCTATCTGCGCGACATCCGCCGTCTCACAGTCGCGCTTTCGCGCGCCCGCCTCGGCCTGTATATCCTGGGTCGCCGCGCCGTCTTCGAGGGCTGCTTCGAGCTCAAGCCCGCTTTCGACGTTTTGCTGCAGCGCCCGGATAAGCTGGTGCTCGTCACCTCGGGCGAGATGTTCGGAGCCACGCAGCGCATCGTCGACGCAGACGACGTCGAGGGCGAGGCCATCATGGAGGGCGTCGAGCACCTCGGCAAGTACGTGTATGAGATGAGTCTTGCTAAGGCGGATATGGTGAGGAAGGGCGAGGCGGTGCTGTGGTCTGATGGAGATGTGAGGATGGGTGGGGACGGAGGCGATGAAGGGGAGAGGGAGGAGGATGTGCTGGTTCCTGACCATGAGGTTTGGGATGAGCCGGAGGAGCCGGAGGAGCCTGATGTGTAGGGTAGGAGGGACATGTGGGTGTACGGATATGCGAAAAGCGAGGACTCTGAGAAGTGCATAGCTAGGGTTCGGATTTGATACCAATATTCACGAGTGAAGTCTGGGAATTTGCTGTTTTGTCCGTGGGGAGCTGCTGTCTAAATTTGCAGAAAAAAGAGAGGGAAAGAAACTTTACAAGCTCATGCAGATATATGCTGCCTGATGCCAGACTGGCACGTAAAGCAAATCCCAGCCATGGTCTCCTATCCAAGCAGACGCGAACACCTGCGCTAATACACGCCATCCTAGAGCCTTTTTAAGACTCCAATGAGAACCCTTCCACCCTCCTCCTAACCCTTCTCTTCATTCCTCTTGTTCCTCTTCTGCAAAAACATACTAATCATCTCAATCCGATCCACAAACGCAACCCTCTTTGCATCATTCTTCCACACTAGCACGCCCGTACTATTTGCATAATCCCACAACTCCTCGTACTCTTTCTCGCTCGCAAAGTCCTTGATCAGATACCCCGCCGTCGTCTCGACACGCTCGCCCTCGAATTCCCATAGCCGTATCTGGTCCATGACGGTGGGCGGGATGAAGGGGCTGTTCTTCTGCATCTGGGCGTGAGCGTACGTAGTCAGGTACGAGATGATCTGGTGCGAACTGATGCCGAGGCGGACGGCGCGGGTAATGGATTCCTTTGTCAGTTTGCCGGAGACGAGGTTGGGGAAGCGGGTGGTGAGTTTTGTGAAGAGGGAGAGGATGGAGATTTGGAGGAGCGAGGATGTGTAGGCGTAGAGGCGGTAGTTTGTTTCCACAATGATGAAGCCTTTGTTTCCACGGGTGCTGCCGGAAGCAACAGTGGGGGAGAGAGCAGATAGGGTGGCATCGGACTGTAAGGCGCCTGAATCGGAGGTTAGGGTTACGGCGAGGCGGGTAGGGTAGAAGGTTGGGGAGGACTTGGATTGGCGATAGACGATGCCGAAGGCGGAGAGGTCTTCGAGCATTTGCAGCTGCGTGGCGGAGAGGGTGGATGTGGTATAATCTTGGCCAAGTTCGAGGGACCCGAGCATAAAGAGAAAGGAGAGGACGTCGGTTTCGGACATGCCTAGCTGTGTGTATTTCTTAGAGAGATTATGGCAAGACGTTCAGAGAATATGCCATTATTTTTGGAGCATAGAGCTCGACAAGGCGAGGAAACAGAGAAGGGGAGTGGGTGGACATACCTCTGGTGCGTACTTCAAGTATACAATCAGCAGACTCCACACTTGAGCATTCGTCTCCTGGAGAACAAAGGCAAAGCCCTCCCTGGTGATCGAAACCCTCCCATGCGTAGTCTTGACGAAATTCCCGGCCCTGAGCAGCTGCTTTGTGCCCTCTCCCACATCCTGTGCCACGGCACTACTCGTCGCCAGGCCCACCGTCGAGCCCACCATATAAAAGAGCATATTCTCCCATTTCTTCCGCGCATATTCGTCCAAGAAGGCAACGTCGACTTTGTTTGGATCTGGCTTGTTGGACGGCACGCCAAACGAGCGACTGGACCCGCTGCCCGTCAACGCCTGCCGCAGCGAGTTCGCGAAGCCCTTGTACAGCTCGAACGAGATCTGACGCGCCGAGTCCTGCTTCTCCAAAATAATGTGCAGCTGGCCGAGGACCGAGAGGGCTTTGGCTTTGGCGTCTCTGCCCTCGGGGCGGAACCAGGCATCCATATCCGCGGCTGCGAACGGGCCCGTCATGTAGAGCATGGCCATGACAATGGACTTTGCGAGGTGCGGGAGCATGCAGCGGAAGATGGCGAGCACCGTCGAGGGCTGCTCGTACAGCTTCGTGTGCGTGTTGCGAGGCAGCAGCTCGAGGTATTCGAGTGCTTGGGAAGAGGACGCCGACATCGTGGTGATGTTGGGTCTGTGGTCGATGTTGTTACCGGGTTATCATGGTTTGGTGGATTTTTGGGGTGCTCGGCGCGTTGCTACCCCGTTGTGGTGTTGAGGAAGGGTGCAAGAGAGGTCAGTGTGAAAGAGCGAGGTGATATAACGTCGGCCGCCAAGCGTGGGCGGGGCGGAGTCTTTCGGAGGGGTCCGCCCCGCCCTTTGCGTCGTCGTCTCAACTGCCGAGCGGAACCGAACGACATCTCTCTCCCACCATCGAAGAGCAATTTCGAGAGGATGCCTGCACTCAGATTTGTGCGATCGGTAAGCTTCTACGGGCTTTTCAGACGTAATAGCAACCAATTGGCTAGGTCTGGGAATCATTTCGAGCCTCATCTGGCCTGGAGCCAAGGTACGCCGCAGTCATTATTGAAAGGGCTTGGTCGCTGATCAGCGTGTAGGCTTCTCGATGGTGTAGGTGCCCTGAATTTATAAATGAGTCTTGTTCCATCTAGATCTATGATTAAGTTGACGTCTTACCTAGCTCAGAGTCACCAATGCCGTGCCCGGCAGAGTGCATTTCGAGCTCGATATTCAGAAAGAACATACTGTTCGCTTCAATGTCTTGCACTTTCAGACTTATTTTTTCTGATTTTCTCAGAATCGATTGAATATCCTCCACGGGGGCACCATAGCCAGCATGGTGGATCTTGGCGGGTCTCTAGCAGTCGCATCGCGCGGTCTCTTTTCGACTGGCGTCTCCACTGACTTAAATGTCACCTACATCAGCTCCGGAGGCAAGATCGGAGACCTGATCAAAGCCGACGTGACCTGCGACAAGTGTAGGCATTACTGCCATTCATCCGTCACAATAGCTGAGAAATCACAGTCGGCAAGACCATGGCCTTCACATCTATCCGCTTCATGAATAGCAAAGACGAGGTATTTGCCCGCGGCAGCCACACCAAATACATTTCTCTCGCGTGGAAAGACCCCAAGAATATCACTAACGAGCTCTCGCCCAAGGCCGAGAAGAAAGAGTAGGCGTCAGGGTGCATGTACATAGGACAGTAGGAATATAGATAAAGTCTTCGGCACGTTCATTTACATGAGTTAAATTGCTTTCGATAGCTTAAGCTGCATTGCAGCAACATACCGATGTACGTTGAGCGCGAGGTTACGAAACCGCCAGTACAAGCTCATCCCCTCCGGCCAGCCGCTTCACGCAGCTGTGCATCAAAGCGACAGTGGGAGATATCAGATCGATCAGGGGCACACCCCTAGACCTAACACAAATGTAAAACCCACTTTCTCGATGCCTGCTGCTCATGTTTACCTCATATCGCACTTTGCAGTCATTCCTCTCGTCGATTCATTCCGTCTTCCGTGTCCTATATTGTTACAATCAATACCTTGCGTCCATAACAGTCGCGTTTGAATTCATTGTCGTCGAACGGAGGTCCGTCCATCATTCGAAAAGCGGCCTTAGTTCATTCCAGAAGAGCCTTCGTTGCTAGCAGCGCTGGCCATTGGCTTTGCTTCATCGCTCTTGCTCCAACCCATAACTTTAAGCAGATTCACCATGCTGCTCTTTCGTGGCGTCAATTTCCTGAGCTTAAGTTAGCGTTGATTCTAAAAGAGGGGCAAATCGGGTATGAGAGTGTCAATGCTTTTCAGACGATTGTTTGGAGTAGAAGCATACCTCATCGCCCGTCCGAAAGGCCCTTTCGTGGAATGCTCATTGTCGTACCGTTTGTGTAATGGAGGGAGATTCGCCATCGTTTCGACCAGATGATTGTCTTGGCGATACTTGTATTCGAAATCCTAACAGAGTCAGCCCGAATCGCGCAGTCGTGTGAGAGGTCCTACCCAAAGACTGTCAGCCGCTTGAGCCGTGGCACAGAGATCTCGAAGCTGCAGGAATATGTAGCAGGTTGCTAGTTTGTCCTTCTCGACTCCCAGTTGGCTGAGCGCATCTTGCGGCTTGTATTTCGAGTCCAGCTGCGCCTTCATCGCCTCCATGTGCCATTTATCAAGCCTGCTCCGTAGCCTACCAGCCCACCACTCCGCAGGCATGTACTCGAATACCTGTAAATGGGAGTTTTTGTCAGCTTCTTCAAAGTTTCGGCTAGGAATGGTCCACTCGCGAGAGACTTTCGGAAACAATGCACCTGGTGAAGAAGGAAAGACCAACAACTCCTTGTCTGACGCATCTTCCGCTGAGAAAAGCTTGTCGGAATCAGGCAACTTCTGCGATGGCACGCGACTGTGCGAAGGAGAAGCATCGCTTTTACCGGAAACAGATTGCGGAGAAGACTTGTACTTCTCTGGAATCGGCGGTACAGGTGGCGGGGCGTCCAGATATTTATGGAAATTATGGATTGTGGTGGAGCGAGGAAGTCTCACCTGGTGGTTTGTCCCCATAACTGAACGTGCCGGCATTCCCAGACCACTAAACCCCGACGAAGGCTGGAGTGTGCGCCTACGAAGGTCACCTTCTGTACTCGTGCTGGGTAGCTTTGTCTGCGTAGCAGTGCCCTCAACGGAAGGAGTTGACGGATCGATGGGGCCCATGAGTCGAGGTTGGACAATTGTCCCGGTTGTTGCCTTTCGGATTGATGCAGGTACCTCAGCAGAAGTCCTATGCCTTGCTTCTGTTCGCTTAGCAGCTGGCGAACCATTCGCAGCCATGGTACTGCTCAGCCGTTTGACATTCGCTGGCGGCGTGGTATAAACAGAAGGCTTGCGCTCGAGAGAAGTACTTGGCACAAGTGAGCGCCTCAAGACTGGCTGGCCCTGCAAACTGTTCCGCTTCACATTGGTGGTTTGGATTTGAGAAGCCCTCCTATTCTCAGCCTGTCTGGTGGGAGTGTTCTCTTTGAGTGACGTTTGCTGAACCACAGCCGACCTGCGAGCCATCATGAAGCTGGGCCGAGGTGAGTGCACACCCTTCTTAAGATTCGGTGTTGTATGTGATCGCACAGCACTCATGGCTGTTGGGGTCGATGTATCAGCGCTTGCGAACGCCCTCCCAGCAGCGATGTGCTTTGCTTGTTGCACCGTGTGCTGGCGAATGTGCTGTCGTGGACTGGTCTTGCGGTTCCTGATGGCCGGAGGGCTTGGTATCTTGGACAGCCTGGGACGAGCGACTGGAGGGAGGGCAAAGATGGGCGGCGAGCGTGGAGGCGTCATTGAAGACCAAGATTCGCTTCTGGCGGGTCGAGGAATGAAGCTCATGGTGCGGGACTGGGCCAGTGGTTTGGGTGTTGCCTCGCTTTCCTGGGTCGCCCGCACATCCTCAGGCGTTGGTGAATGGTCGTCGACTGGGGAGAGGGTCTGGTTGGGTACGACTTGTCCTGGTGGCAGACGGCCAGGAGTTGTCTTGCGGTGGGAGAGAGGCTTTGAGATGAATGAGAAGCCATCACTCAGCTTGCGTCGGAGCTTGCTGCTGCTACCGTTGGGCTCGGTCTCAGCCGGCTGATGGACAGCTGCTTGTTTGTCTTTGCGGCCCACCATGTTGGAGACTCGCCCAGTCGCGTCCTGTGCCGTCTCCCAGCGGGCGCGGAGTTCTTCGAACTTCTCTCTATCTGGACGATACATTAGCATGGCAGCAATGTGAACCGAAGCCATCTTGGGGTTGGGTACTTACAGCCTGGAAGTTTGTGACGAGGTGGTGGAGAGAACGACACAGCCCAAGTGCAGCAAAGGCAACGGCGACGGCGACGGCGACGCGCGCACCTGCCGCGACAAACGCAACTTCGTGACGACTATTAGCCCGGTGCTGCCTGGCACGTGCACAGTGCAAAGTCCACGCATGAGTGAATGAAATGGGAAAAGGTTAACAGGATTGATCCTGTAGAAGCTGGGTATATCATAATGAAAAGCCTACCTGGACTCCAGCGTCGCCCATGCATCCTCAGCACAGAAACACTACCTGTCTAATACTTCTTCTACACGCCGCTTACATCACCTGTTGGCGGCGCTGAAGCCGAAATAGCCAGTATTGCATCGTAAGCACTTCTCGCTCGAACACCACCTTTACCGATTAAGTACGGCACCGTAGAGTAAGTAGCGCCTAATCGAAACTGCAATACGCCCTTGCAGATACTACCTACTATTATTCCGAATCGCTATCAATGACAAATCCTGCCCTCATATTCCTACCCACAGGTCTTTGAGCTACAGGATTGGCTTCATCATCATCGTCATCGTCATCGTCCACATCTGCCATGATCACATCCGCATGCTTCGGACTCATCGAACTTTGTAGAACATCGCCCTCGTTCCGGGTTGCAACAGGAAGTTGCGACGACAGTGGTGTATCGGTAGCGTCTGCGTCATCAGACGAGGCACGGCTGCTGGCACCTCCAGCATCATCGTCACTGTCGTCCGTGTCGAAGGGTCCAGATTTCTTTTTTGGCGTCTTTTGTCGCTTCTTGCGCTTCGAAGACTGATCTTCGCCCGTCCTCTTTCTCGACGAAGCTAGTTCTGTACTGCCCAGACTAAGTGACTCTTTGAACTTGGACTTGGTGAGATTGCGAAGAGCGTCTTCACGCTCGAAAAACTCCTTGTCCCGTTCGTCGTCCCAATCATCATCGTCAGAGTCGTGCACCCACATTGTGCTCTTGATCTTCCTCTGTTTTTCGGTTTCTTTCTCTCTTCGGCTTTGGGCCCGCCGATCCTTTTCTTCATCGTCAAGCTCTATTGGGGATTTATCACGCCTCCGTCGTTTAAGTACCTTCCGGGGCTGGTCGCCTTTTCTTGAGGTTGGAGCATCTGCAGCGTATTCGCCTCGATCTGAGCCATCGTCTATGCCGTCTGTATCGTCATCAAAGTCAACCTTGGGCGCGGATCGCCTTGCTGCGGCCGTCTTGCTACGCAAAAAGTCTTCAGCAGTCTTGCCATCTTCGTAAATCGGAGGCTCGAATTCGAACTTTCGGATGAGATCTAGCGCTTCTTGTAGATTTGCGGCAGTAAGAGGCGAAGGAATGAGCCAGGATGCATCTGGGTCATTCTCTGTTCCGAGGCGTGTAAGTCCGATGAGTGCTAAGAGAAGGCGTAGCTTGTTGTCTTTGAAAAGAGCTACACGCCGCTCTTCGCCATCAGGCTTGACCACTGAGAGAACTTAGTCGAGGCGCACTGAAGGTACAAGGTTGTCAACTTACATATCGAAGGTGCTTTGGGAGGTTCCGAGTCGGCACTCTGCTCCACCGCTGCGTGCTCACTCGTCGACTTCTGGGCCTCTTCTAATTCTTCCCATCCTTTTCGCTCCTCCACAGCAGACGTAAGAACGTCTCGTAACCAGCGTAGGGCGTCTGATTTCTGTTGATTGACTAGTACGCTAACAGCAACACCAATTTGCTCGGGCTTGTCCATTCCTGGCTTGACTTCAAGTTCCGCTGGCGCACGAGGAGTGCGCGCGGGGAGCTCTCTATCAAAGCCATGCTCAAGGTAGAACAGAGTCGCGGGTATCTTGCTGAACAACATTTCAACAACCAGCTCTGGTCGTGCTTCGACATTCTTCACCACTTTCCGGAAAAAGTGCCTCACGAATTCTTCCCACTCTTTGAATGCAGGTGACTCGGGATCCAGCCCATCTGGGCCTTTGACCATCTTGTTGAAAAGCATTAAAATGTCGGCCCGACACAACAACACACTCAGATCCATCTTATACGCGGTGCGGTGGAAGAATCGGAGAGCCCGTTTGAGTTGCTCGATATTGAGTTCTTGGTAGAACTTTGCAAAAGACACATACGTGTTGACACTGCTCTGGCTGACGAATTTTGCGGCAAAGCGAGTAAAATCGAACTTCCGTTCGGACACTGTTCGTTGGGCAGCAGTGATGTCTTCTGTTGCTGAGGCATGACCCTCTTCGTCGTTTGCGGCACCCTCTGCCTGAGCTTGTTTCTTCTTTATCTTCCGTGCCCGTCTGCGCGAGCGAACTTGCAGGTCAACATTCTGTTGCGAGTAGCGTTCGAGCATTCGCAGAAAGACGTGCGAGAGTTCAGTGCAAGCATCCAGATATCCAAATCCTTGGTCTTTATACGATTTCAATATGAGGACAACACGGTCGTGGGTAGTTTCCTCATAAAAAATGCGGTTTTGGATGTTTTCGGCAATCTCCTGGTCCTCTTCGAGTGCTGATTCGGACATCTCCCGCACTGTCAGAAGTATTTGCGTGAAACACTTCATGCCTGCGTTCATATCTTGCCAGGCTTTCTCATCCTGACTCTTCTGCATGAAGCGGTTCAGGAGAATGAAAGTCTCTTGATTCATCACCTCTGCAACCAACCCGTAACTCTCATCTTCAGCGGCAAGAGATTCAGCTGCTTTTGCCCTTGCGCTTTTCTCCTTGATCGTTCGCCGTCTCGCACATTCCGCTCGCAGAAACCACGAGACGAGGTAGAAGAATTGCCGGGGATGTCGTGTCTCAATGCGGCCATTTTCGCGCTCGATAGCTTTCCGTAGATGAAGGAACAGTGGGTTAAAGGAAGAATCAAGGAACTCCTCAACGAACGTTTTCAGGTGTCTGCGAGAAGAGGTGGTAAGGGCAACCGGTAGATCAAATTCCTCCTTTCCTTGCTCATCATTATTCCGTCGACCAGGTCGCTTAGGCTTATTCCACTTTTTCGTCTTGTCCATCTTTTCCATGCTCTTTTGAGCCTGACCAAGAACATCTTGACCCGACAAAGTGGAGACTTTGTCGTCGTCTCGCTTGATCCATATCATTGTACCAAATCTGTTGTGTCTTGATGGCGCATGTCGCGCGTATCCTGCGAGCATTGCCTGCTCTTTCTGCATCAAGCTCTTAAGTTCTTCCGTATTCTTTGAGCTGAGTTGCTTGTCTTCCATGAACAGCTTCTCGGCGTCGATGCCCTTCAGCAAGTAGAATAGAAGCTCCAGAATTACGACATCATGGTTGGAATATTCCTCTCCAATGCTTGAGGCAATGCTTAGGATGACCTGGAAGATGTCCTGCTCCTGGAAGGTATCAATGGTTGTTGACCTCCCCACCTCCGCCTCGTCAATGTCCATGGGCACGCTTTTCGGAGGGGACAGCATGGCAATGTTTCGGAGGAAGTATAGAGCGATACGAATGATACCATCGTCTCGTGGAGCTCTCTCGCGGAGTGGCATTGCCATGGACGGAAGAGCTATGCGAACGGCTGTCTGCAGTATCCTAGCACGATCGAACTGTAGAATAGCACGCTTATACCCAATCTGGGCCAGCTGTATGTACGGTCCATGACGGTGCTGGTTGTCTGTTGCTTCTGCAGCATCGATCTCAAAAGGCCATGTGAGAGGTACGAGGAGCTCCACTATGGACAGTTAGCCTTTGCCTTCTACGAGTGACTATCCACGCACAGACTGAAGTCGCAATCTTGTGCTTGAGCTTGTCCTGGATCACTCTTTCGGAAATCTTGGCCAGGATTTCCAGCAGATCGCCCTTTACGAGATTCGCCTCGGCCATGCATCGTGCGACGTCGAGTCGATTCAACTGGGCATCGGCGAACTTGAGCCATCTCCGAAGGTCTTTCAAACAGAGGAGCGCCTCGTCTCCGAGGGAATACGTCCCGTCGTCTCCAATGCCGCCGAGCTGGAGGCTTGATTAGCTTGCTCTGGAGTCTGGATTGTGGGGGCAGGACGTACAGCAGAGATGAGACTGTAGACATGGGCACGTGTTTCTGGGTCAACGGGGTCGTTTGCCCACTCATCAAGGGTTGTCTGTGCCATTGCGACGACAGAAGATCGAAGTCGAATGCGGCACTTTCGCTGGCGAGAGTGTGAGAGGCCCTGTCACGTAGGTGTAGGGTACGGGAACGCGTCGTGGAGACGCGTCGCTTATCGATAAGACCCCGGCTGCGGTCCCGGCGGCTGCCCTCGGCTTTTCCCAGCTTCTCTTCTCACATGCTGAACACTGCACAGCTACGCCTCTCACCTCCATCCATCAAGCCGCTTTCCGTCTCAAACATGGCCGTTTCCCCAATCTCGAGGCACGCGATCCGCGCCGTCACCAAGCGACAATGTCGCGCTTTCAGCTCTACTCTCCCCAGTGCAGCGGCAGCCGAGGTTCGTCGTCTAGGTGTAGTAGGCTCGGGGCAAATGGTACGAAGGCTGCAATCTGATAGACAACCATCAATTGACTTGAAAAGGGTCTCGGAATTGCCCTGGTTGCAGCACAGAAAGCCTCCGTACCTGTCCGGTTGATTGACAGTTCGCAAGCATCATTGGACAAGGGACTCAGATTCGCGGACAAGCTGCTAGAAAAGGACGTCGGCAAGCAGAGAATCTCCAAAGAAGATGCAGCTGCTGCTAGAGAGAGATTGGTTCCTAGTACGTCGCTCGAAGATCTGTCCGACGTCGACTTTGTGATTGAGGCAGTGCCGGTGCGTGCTAGAGGAGCCCTCAGGCGTTGCACGGCTGACCCATCCAGGAATTGCCAGACCTCAAGTCGAAGATTTTCTCTCAGCTGGCACAGATATGCCCTTCGCATGCAATTCTAGCCACAAACACATCCTCCATTTCGATAACCAAGATTGCAGCGTCAACAACAAAAGACCCTACCGACCTATCTGCCTCCTCCAGAGTGATTAGCACACACTTCATGAACCCGGTGCCTGTCCAAAAGGGTGTTGAGATTATCACAGGTCTACAGACATCGCAGGGCACTGTCGACACAGCCATAGCATTTTGCAAGAAGATGGGCAAGATTCCCTCAACAAGCGCAGATTCTCCGGGTTTCTTGGCCAATCGGATCCTTATGCCATACATCAACGAGGCCGTCATATGTTTGGAGACTGGGATCGGAGCGAAAGAAGACATTGACAACATTATGAAGAACGGAACAAACGTGCCCATGGGCCCTTTACAGCTAGCCGACTTCATCGGCCTTGATACATGCTTGGCTATCATGAGAGTTTTGTATGAAGATACCAGCGACTCGAAGTATAGACCGGCGGTGCTCCTGAAGAAGATGGTGGACGCAGGGTGGCTTGGCAAGAAGAGCGGGAAGGGGTTTTATGAGTACTGAAACTGTACACGGGCTTGAATTAATTAAACACCCCAGCTCTGCACGCCACACCACCTATGGGTAGTTGCTCTCTGTCTCGGTCGGCTTACTGCGGTGATCATTAGTCAGTGTCAGCATGTCGAATTGACGTAGGAGAATGTTACAGCAAATCTGGATTGGTGCGTTGAAACAAAAGTACCACTGTTCCGGCGAGCCTATGGCAGGAGACAATTCCTTTCCTAATTGAAGGGTCCAAGCAAGTTCGCAGTCGTACGAGAAATGCCGTCGCGTTTCCTTGCTGCGCCCACCCCTGTGGCTGTGCCTCATCGGAGAGCCAGCTTATTGTCGTCTCGATGCACGTACCGAAACCTTCTGTCAGTCACACTCTCTGCCAACTTTCGATCATGGGCTCTCTCGCGGAAAGCTACGAAGGCCGCGACCCTTCGGTCCAAGTTGACGCAATTAAGAATGGTGACATCGTTGATCTATCTTTGCCGTCCGTTTTCAACAAGACATTCGCATCGGTGTCAGCTCCACGTCGCCTCCGCCTTTCTCGCTCCTTTGAAATCCAGTCATTTGGATTTGAACTACACTGGAGATCTCTTGAACACAAGAGGAGAGGTAATTATCTTTGGCGACTCTGGTCAGCAGGTTGCAATAACTTCGATAGAATTATCGAGATGTGTGGCAAGATCTCTTCAGAAATAGGCCCAGTATGGAATTGTCGAAGAGGTACACTTCCACCCTCGACCGTAAGGCACCAATCCCGGTATAGTTTCGTCATGTTAACACCATTTGCAGGTTTCATGTTTATCGAGCGTACTGGCGACTTAAGAGCCCGCTAGGCCCAGGTCCTGGGCGGCCTCCTAAATCTGCCAGGACGGGATATGAATTCGCGATTGATCGCCAGCCTGAGGCTAATTTGTCGAGGGTCGTCCAGCTCCAACCCGTTGGCTCACGTCATTGACAACAAGGACATTGAAGACATCATATCCAGAATAACGCCAGATAACAATGCAAGAAGGTCCATGGCACAATCAGATGTGAATCGACTCACTAATCTGAGGTACACACGACTACTTGGTTCAGATTGGTTTCGTCTGCTCATTGTCTCACCCGGCAAATTCGAGCTGCCTCTAGTAGTCAACATTGGACAGATACCCCGAGATCTAGCATCTTTCACATATGAGGCACTATCATACAGCTGGAGGGACGGTCAGCCGTCCTTCCACGATGAAACTAACAGTGATCTGATTGTGTACAATGATATGAAGGCAAACATTACGAGGAATCTTGCCAAGGCTCTCCGACATGTACGCTATCAAGACAAACCTCGTGTTATCTGGGTTGACGCCCTCTGCATCAATTAGTCTGACGAGAAGGAACGCTCCAGCTAAGTGGCCGTCATGAGCTCGATCTATTCAAAAGCCCGGAGAACATTGATCTGGCTAGGACAATCTGACGAGCTAGTCACAAGAACGGCCCTCGAAGCCGTGTGTAGCCTTGTCAACGAATGGCATGGGAGTGAAATAGCGAGATACAAGAGGTGTTTTGATCTACAAGATGGGACTGGCGATTGCTCAAGCCGTTCGAAGAACCTTCAAACCGATGTTGCACCATGGGATCAGCTGAGACCCCTCTTTGGCTGTGATTGGAGTCAAAGACGCTGGGTCATACAAGAAGTTGTCAATTCCTCCTCTGTTGATGTGCTATGGGGTCCATATACAATTTTGTGGCCCTGCGGCAGCAATCCTGAGGACGCAATATCATCAAAAGCTTGATGGGCCTGAGGCACAGGGAGTTTACAACATCTACTTGATGTTTCGTCTACGGGACGAAGATCATCTTCAGCCCATCCGGCCATCGTTCCTGCAGCCTCTGCGCCTGACCCAAATGTTTAAGGCGTCGATTCCTGAAGATCGATTTTACGCACTTCTCGGCATCCGCACATCCGACAACGAACCTGGCATCGACCCGTTTATTCAAGTCGACTATCAAAACACAAAGTCGTTGAGTCGAGATGTCGTTGAACGACTTCTTCAGGGTGAGAGGCCTTTGAGCTTTTTAGCCCACGTTTATCCACAAGCGCGATTTCGCCGTGGACAAAATTGGCACAAGCCAAGAATTTATAGTTGGTTACCTGACTGGTCCTGTGACGGACCTTCTCTGATTGGCCCCTGGGACCTGGACACAGTTCTGCTCCCCGCCAAAGGTTTGCCCTTCAAACGATACAAAGACCCGACAATACCGAAGAGCGATCTCGCTATCGATGGCATCATCTTTTCAACCGTTTTGTGGGCCTCGCCGGTTGATCAAGATCCATCCGCAACAGCTTGCACAGAAGCTTCTCCATTTTTTTTTAACTTGGGAATATTTGGAGAAAGGAGTGCAGCGGCCCTCCCAATGATATCCCGAACATTGCGAGCACGACGAGATAGCTACGGCATGCTGGAGACCGGGGGCAATATATTCACGGCTCACTTTGCCGATCTTTTATCTCAGGTCGCATCACCAGAGTCTCCACTGTTCAACGAAATCGTACAACTTGCAGTAGGAGGCAGTGGGAGTAGCTTCCACGATGCTGCAAAAGTGGTATCCGCAGATTGGAGTATGTTTTTCACAATTAAAGGCCACTTCGGCATCGGACCGTCCAGCATTGAAGTAGGCGACTATTCTGCCATTCTCGGAGGCGGTCATCTACCTGTGATCATCGGTGCCGCCACACGTGATCCACAAGCTGATGACCAGCGTTTTGAGGGCTAACTTATGAAATTGTAGGAGAATGCTACATCGACAATGTCATGGATTGCCAAGTTGTGGCTACTGCAACCGAAGGAGAGGCACATGGCGGATCCATCAATCCCAGAACTGTCATGGAAAAGCTGTATGATCTAAGTCCACTAGCCGATGACTCTAAAGAGGAGTATGGCTTCATGAAAGAGGAGGTGTTTAATAAGGCCGACCATGTGTTTAAGCGGTTGAAGGTTGAAGTGATCAATTTCGTTGAGGCAAAATAACTTGATGCAGGCTCCAAGCTCTAAGGAATCTACAAAATTAGCCTCGAGCTATTCGAATCCAATTTAGCCCTTCATAAAATCTCAATCTCGAGTGGCTTTCATTCCATCCCTGTTTCTCAGGCGCCCGCATTCCCTTTCTTCTGCGGCGCTTTCTCTTCCTTCGCCTTCCTCGCTGCTTTCAATGCTCCTACCTCTCTCGCCCTGTCTTCCCTCCTCCTCTGCTTCGCCTTCTCCGCCTCTTCTGCAAGAAACTCCTCCATCGATCCTGCAAACTTTCCCGTGCGGGTTTTCTTCCATGCTGGCAACGTGTTTGGATATCCCCTCGTCTCGTCCATCAACGCCTCCCCATCCAAGCCACTCTCCCTCATTGCGTTTCGCGTGGTCTTTTGCTTACACTCTTCAGGGAAGGCGAACAATTTCAACGCTTGCTTAAGGGCGGCTTCAGAGGCTGTTGCGTCCTTATTCCTGGCCAGTACGGCTTTCTCGTCTTTGTAGATGCTGGTGACCTTCGGATCAGGCTTGTAGCGCTCTGCTTTTGGAAATGCGCGCAGAAGCTCGGTAACGCGCGTGGATGGCTGCGCGGCAGTCTTGACACTTGTGACGAGCGCATCTGGAGAATCTCCGCTGTAGTGCCTTAGAAGCTTGAGAGGATAGGCTTTACGAATTTCCTTTTCATCTGGGAAGGGGTTGGCTAGCTTTGATTTGAAGCGTGTGGCGGCCGCTTTGCGCGCGCGAGTCACAGCGCTATCCGGGACAACAGCCTGCGGAATAGTGACCTTGAGATCCATAGTTGATGGCTTTAGCTTCTTGGCTGGATTTTCGGCCATGGTGGGCGCTGGGCGCTTGTGGTTGTTTGGGGTCGTCATTTGGCGGGTTTGGTGTGTAGGACGAGTGCGCTGGTTTGGGGAGGAAGACGTCGATTATGAGATATAGACCTTAGGAACTCTGAAACAGTCGCATTCGGGGGCTGGATAGAAAAGAGGGCGCGAGGTTGCAGTGCCAGCGATGCCTGGTCACAGTTCATTGTCACGCAGTACTGGCAAATAGCAAGCGGCTGAACAGTGATGAATGTTTGAGATTATGTCTAGCGATCAGTGTGCTGAAACAGTTCAATGACAAGGTGCTATTGTTGCTATAGTGTTTAGCGCGGTGAATGGCGACTTCCTGAGGTGAAATTGTCTGAAGCAGTCTCAAGCCACGGTATCACCTTATACACGTGAAAAGCGCTCAAACGATAAATCATGCCGACATTTAAGCCCCCTTCTCCTTCTCCCTCCTTCGTTCATGACAGCGAAAGGCAACGCCAATTCGGGAAGATCAACTCAGTATTCTCCAACGCTAGGAGCATCCTCACTACCAATTTTATTACTGATACAGCCGAAACGATCCCTTGTTCTCTTTACCAAATCGGCAGACTCACGATGGCGAGTACTGAGGCTAACATGGAGCATCATTATGTGTGAGACTAGAGGTCTGAGAAAGAGGATTGATTGATTGAGGGCAGCAGGGGGCCGAAGGTGTTTTGTACCCTGGAGCACCCCTGCTAGCCACGTGACTATATACCACCCAGGAGTCTTACATTATGAGCGCTACGGTCTGCGAGTAACGTCCATCCATGCGTAGCGAAAAACCACCTGTGCCGAAATGTATCTATTGTTTAAGCAACGCTATACTTTCCCCTGCCGTTCTACTAAGTTGTAAGTGACGTGATATGATTCTCTTACATTTCTCTATAGGATCTATTACGTAGCTTAAAAAAATACACTCTATTGATCACGTCGTCAGCTGCTCTTTTCGGAATGTCTGAAACTGCTTTTACTTTGCACTCCTGCCACACCAAGACTAATTGCATATTATTATACTTCGGAACCTTAATTGCGTACTTCTATGGAAAGGAAATGATGAACCGAATATTTTAAGATGCTTAGCCCTTAGCGTATACTCCATAAAAAGTTTGGCTGGTGAGATTTGTCCCCCCGTTTTTGAGATTTGTCCCCCCGTTTTTGAGATTTGTCCCCCCGTTTTTGAGATTTGTCCCCCCCGTGAGATTTGTCCCCCCCGCTAACCATAACGGAAATTAATCGCTTAATTTAGTTTAGCATGTAATTTATTAGTGCGCAACTAGCGCATAACCAGCACGCGTCGCGTCCGCCGCGACCTGTTTATAATTATAGTATAGGCCCTCCAGGGCACCCCCAAATCTCCTCAGTTGAGGTCCATTTCAACCCTTACAAGAACTCTAGTACCAAGCTTGTTCTCTGTCTTTCAGATACGATATGGAAGCTATCGCGCGGCGTCACTCAGGGTTCGCAATGGACGGGTACCCGCCAAGACAGCCCCGCTACCCGGGCAGATACTAGTCTTAACTTGGTTTAGCCTTTATCCTAATATCAAAGAAAAGTTAGCTGTGGCACGTACTTCCAGAACCTTCGACTCTATCGGTACGTACCTTCGCTAGCGCAGAATAGCTCTGCCAGCTCGAGTTGCATATCTGACACTGCAGTATTCTGCCGCACAGCCTTCTCAGCCTTGCCGCATTCAAGACGAACAGCAACATCTTTCGCATCCACGGAACGGCCTCGCCGCCTTGCGGACCTACACCAGAGCTTTTACAGAACGACATCCGCTACAGGCCCGACCGTGCGCCGTACCATGAGTGGCCTTTCGGGAGCCGCAAGCGTGATAGCTGTCGTCGACATATCCGCCAAGGTCGCGTCGCTCTGTTTCCAGTACTCAAACGAGGTTAAACACGCAAAAGAGGATATTGAACGCCTCCGCCGAAAGGTGAACGATATCAATAATGTCCTCGGAGAGCTCCAGAGGCTTCTCAAGCAGAGTAAATCGCAGCTCTCTACAACACGCGAGATGGTGGACTCACTGAAAGAATGCTATCAACAATTGCAAGACCTCAAGGTCCAACTTGAGCTCAGCCGAGGCCGTAAAGCGATGCGGCGGGTTGGTATCCAAGCGCTAAAATGGCCCTTCACTAGCAAGCAGGTGGAGAAGATGGTCGTTAGTCTTGAGCAGTACCAGCACACGTTCAGTCTTGCGCTTCAAGTCGATCAAACGTAAGATGTAGGCGCTTAATAGCAGGACTATAAGCTAACACATATATAGAGGGCTTATCCTTAGCGTCGATCGGGCATTAAACCTTGTTGACCAGAAAACTGACACACTCTTGTCAAAGATAGAATTAGCGAGGCTGCCTACCGCTGAAGGAGCTTCCTTTGATGTCCACATAGAAGAACACAACTCGACCTGCTTTCCAAACACCCGTACCGAGCTGCTAGATCATATACGAGGATGGGCAAATGACAAGGACAGCAAACCTATATTCTGGCTGAATGGTGCGGCAGGCACAGGAAAGTCTACAATTGCTCGTACTATTGCGCGAACGTTCGACGACAAACGGCAACTTGGAGCCAGTTTCTTCTTTAAGAGAGGCGAAGGGGAGCGAGGCAACGCCATGCGATTCTTTACCACCATTGCTACACACTTATCTCTTCGCGTATTAGAGTTAAGGCCAGGAGTTAAGAAGGCGATTGAAGCTGATCCGGCTATCTCTGAGAAAACTCTAAAGGATCAATTCGAAAAGCTGATCCTTCAGCCGCTCTTAGAAGTGGCACATCTACCAGCCATGGTACTACTCATCGTGATAGATGCGATGGATGAATGCGAGCGGGATGATGATATACGAGTGATCCTCCAGCTCCTTTCGCGAACGAGAGGTCTCAAACCAGTCTCACTGCGTATCCTTGTGACCAGTCGGCCCGAGCATCATATTCGCCTTGCATTCAGGCGAATGTCCGATGGCACGTTTGAAGACCTAATCCTACACGAGGTATCAAAGGCAACAATCGAACGCGATATACGTGTCTATTTCGAGTGTGAGCTTACTAGGATAAGAGAAGAGCGCTCCCTTCCTTTAGATTGGCCTGGAGAAAATTGTATCCTGACGCTGGTGGATATGGCAGCCCCTCTATTCATCTTCGCGGCTACAGTCTGTCGTTTCATAGGAGAAGTTTCTGGAAATCCCCGAAGGCGTCTAGAAGATATCCTTAAGTATGAAACAGAAGACGTGAGCAAGCTGGGCATGACATACCTCCCTATTCTGAAGTCACTCTTTACGACTCAAGATAGGAAGGAGAAAACGAAGCTCTCTAGAGAGTTCCAAGAGATAGTTGGGAGCATCGTGGTTCTAGAGAGTCCTCTCTCCATGAACTCACTCGCGCGCCTTCTAGGAAAGCCTAGGGAGGATATTAGCTGTCGACTAGACTCCCTGCACTCTGTTCTGAGCATACCTAACCGCGACGATGTACCTATACGCCTCCTACACCTGTCGTTCCGCGAATTTCTCCTTGATACGTCGAATAAGAAAAGCCTATTCTGGGTGGATGAGAGAGCAAGGCACGAGAAGCTAGCATCCCATTGTATTGAACTCATGTCCGGCTCGGACGGCTTGCGACAGAATATAGGCGGCTTACAGCCTGAGACTTTAAGAGGCAGGGTCAGTGAAGGGAAGATTACGAGTCATCTATCACCCGAGCTACAGTATGCTTGCCGTTACTGGGTATACCACCTTCAGCGGAGCCAGCGCCATATTAGCGACAAGGACTCTATAGATATTTTCCTCCAGCAACACTTCCTTCACTGGCTTGAAGCGATGAGCTTAGTTGGAGATATAAACAAATGTGTTTACTTACTAGAAACGCTTTGTACGCTGGTTAATGTAGGGATTTTATTACTTTACTACACCACATTACTAACATATAATACAGTCATCAACTGGTACACTCTCTCCATTTCTCCAAGACGCTCGACGATTCACGCTTCGATTCCAACATATACTCCAAGATGCTCCTCTACAAATATATTCCTCAGCTCTTATATTTGCGCCAGAGGCTAGTATAGTGCGGAAAACTTTCGTAAACGAAATGCCGGGGTGGATTAAGACATTATCAAAGAGGGAAGACGACTGGGATGCTTGCCGCAGCGTGCTCGAGGGCCATACCGACT